>VWZT01011995.1:171757-227599 GCA_013397055.1 Pachycephala philippinensis
TGTGTGACAGCGCTGCGGTCGGTGTCCGAAAGATGCCCCAAAACAGCTCCGGGCTGGCGCGGCGGAGCGGGGCGGGGGCTCCCCGCGCTGCCCTGTGCCCGGGGGACGCGGCGCTGCCCGGCCGAGGCTGTTCGTGCACCGAGGGGCGAGAGGAGGGCGCGTGGGCACGGGGGCTGCTAATGCTGAGGATTATTTGGTGTAGAGCAAGAGGTATGGTAGCACTCGGAGTAAAAATAATAGTGCTGCATCGTGTGTTTAAAAGCCATTATGGTTGTCCTGGATTTACGTTTCCTGTTCCTATAACTGAGGAGAGCTCATTTGGATAATTAAATGTCATGGTGAAATAGGAGAACGAGGGAAGGAGAGTGCTTGTCTCCTCTCCTCTGCCACATGGATCTGCCACCCCTTCTGATGGCAGTGGGCAGACCCTCTCTGTCCGGGCTAGTGCCAAGAGCTGTCCCACTCATCCCAGATTTGTGTTTAGCTTTATCTGAAAGGAAAAAAAAAGAGGTGCTTTCTGCTTTTGATGCCTGTACTACGAGACGTGTGTGAACAACCTGATTGTAAAGAGGGTAAGTCTGGGTAAGGTAGTAAGTGTGGGTGAGTTATAATGACTGTGCTGAGCAGCTGCCTTCTCCTTGTGCTGTGTAAATACAGTGATAGAATACAAGGTGTGGGAAGTGCTGCTGTGCTAGTAAAGGGGTATTTCTCATCAGCTGCTTAAATAATAAGTGACTCTTCCTAGAAATTTTTGATTATGATAATAATAATATTACTATATCAGGTAGACTGAGGAGGAGGCTGAAAACACTGAGACTTTATAAATTTTACTGATCGTATTTCAGTGCTTTTTGGGGACAGTCAGGGATTAATGTGCATGTTAGATAATAATCTTCTATTGCGCAGAATAGTGTTTTTTTACCGAGCACAGGAACTTCTGCAGCACGAAGTCTGTTTCACTCTGCCCCTTATTCATGTGCTATAAAGGCCATCTTTGTTAAATACTGATTTGTCATTCCCCAAATGGTGTGAGAGCTGTAACTGATAATCCGCAGAGACTGGTGGGTGTCCTTGCAGCAGAGGTCGAAGAGGAGACTGTCGTGTAAAGGAGTGGCTCTGACAGGGGTGGGGGCTCTGTGTGTGCTGGGCAGACGCTGTGAGGTGGTGCCCTGGTGTCAGTCAGAGCAGAGAGCTCTGCTGCTTTGCTGCCGTGTGTCCCCCCAGGTCGATGTTACATTTAAAACTGGCCGTAGTTTGTTGCTCAGAAAACCAGAGGTGTTCTGTGAGTGTAAGCAGAGATGTCCCTGCTCATGGCATTGCACTGGGTGATGGAGAAGTACCCGGAGGGCTTTGTGTGCCATGAACAGAGGAGCTGCCTGTTCTCGGGGTAGTTCTATGCAGGATCAGATGAATATGTTACCTGAATTTTTTTCTACGAGGGCAGAGCAAGCTTGCGTAACTCTGGATTTTCAAGAAACAGGTCTGCATTTCTCCTGTCCCCTGTTTGTGATCTCTCTGTGGCACGGCTGGAAGCTTATCAGGGGTCCCTGAAAACTTCTCGTGGGAGCTGGAGCCTTGAATGAGCAGGTTTGCTCATTCGCTGCCGTCGGTATTGATATTTTCTACTCTCTGGGTTGCGTATCCTGTCTTCCTGCTTCTGACCTCAAACCCAGTGGCTCAATGAGTAGAAAATAGCACCGTCATTTCTGGGAATAGGGAGAGATAGGAAGGAGCCCGAGTCATTCAAGCTGACGGTCAGTGTTGCCAGGCCTGGCATCCTGCCGGGAGCAGCTTGGCTCCCCGCAGGCAGCCTGGGAGCCTCCGAGCCTGCTCATCCCAGCGTGGAAGAGGCTGCCTTCCCCAGGATTTGGGGTGAAGTGCTTGGCCTCACACCCGTGCTGAGGAAGTGCTGGTCTACCCTCACAGCTGTATCCTGGGAACTCTTCCCAGCTGGGATCCACTTGTGTGGAAGTGACACCACTGTGCTGTCCTGGGAGGGAGCAGTGCTGTGCTCCAGTGCCTGCCCACGGCTGGTTGGGGTTGCAGAGGGCTTTGGGGAATGGATCTCCTTGGAAGTGTCTGCTCTGTTGTATTCCTTATGCCAGGCACCACCACTGCTGAACAAAAGCTGCTGTTTCTGTCACTTACATATCAGAGAGAGAGATTTCCACGCTAGGATTATAGTGTCTTCTTGAGGTATTATTTGGTCTTGCCAGCTACTGAGGGCAGTCCCCTGAAGTGTAGAAGTTTTTCAGTCCCTGACAGCATAAGGCAAAGGCTTTCTTGGTTTGGTGACCACTAGTTTGAGAGGAACTGGCCTGTGCGCCGTGACAAGCAGACATTAAAGAGGATTCTTGCATATGCCCTACAGGCAAAGTAAAGGATCATGTTAGAGCCACATGAAGGATATGGAAAAGCAGAAAAAGTGAGAAAACATGAAGGGGGCGGGGAAATCTCAGTCTCATTCCATTTTCCAGCCTATCATGGAAATCTCTTTCTGAGTAATGAGATCTCAGCTGTAGAAAATGCCGTGTTTCTGTCTGCACACAGCAACATAACCGTGCCTTGGGATCTGTATGCTGCTGCCAGTGTGCTTCTGCTTGAGGTGCTAGAAAACCATCGTGTGCTCTGAGTAGCATCTTCCACTTAATCCACCAGTGTTTCAGAGCTGGGGAAGTTATCCTGAAAGACTGCTGCTGTTCCATGGCTGGAATGCTGCCAGAACACCATCTGAATAACATATGAATGTATTATCTGTGCTTATTAATTTTCTTGCCAGTCACATTGTTTGTTTCACAGTCTCTTCTCAGTTAGACCAACAAAGCTGCTTGCTTCAACTATTATTTGCAGGTCTAGTTTAACCTGACAATCAGATGTTTTCATTGATTTTTTTGTTGTTTTGGTATTTGTTGCATCTTAAAACAGTCGATACCTCAGTTTAACAGCAAACTATAGTCGTGTATTTCTGGAATTATCTAAGGCAACACATTATACAAAGACTTTAACAAGAGCAGTGCATGCAAAAGCATTCAAAACCTAAAATCAAGATGTTGATACTTCTCTGTGAAATGATTTCTGTGTAAAGGACTTTGCTTTTTGGTGTGTTTTGCCACAGGCACTGCTGTACCTGGGCAGAGTCTCACCTGGTGTGTCAGCAACAAGTGCCGTGGCTGACACCACCTGAGGGGTGTGAAGTGATGCTTCCCATCTTTGTAATTGTTAGTTCCTGGTGTTTATGTTTCTAAAACCTTTAATCAGATGTCTTAAAAAATTGACAGTTTTTCCTCATAAGGATGCAGTTCAGGTAATAATAGTAGCAGGGCATTGGATTGATTTTTTTTTTTCCACTAATGCTTTTATTGTAACAACTGTGTCAGCTTCATACCTTCCTTCTGCCATGTAGAACGTGCAGGTAGACAGTGGGCAGCATATTGCAGGCAGTAAGTGATGGGTGGTGTTTCTGAAGAGGTCTGTGTGTTGGTAACAATTGATGAGACATTGAAATTTGTCTGAAGAAGGAAAATCCTGGCATGCAATCCTGTGTGGGTGTGAGGGTGCATTGATAAGAGTTCTGTGGAGACAGAGCAGCAAGGACAGATCTGTGACTGTGATGTTCCACAAAGGATGTTGCCTCTGAGGCAAAAACTGTCAGCATGACTACAGCCCTTTAGAGCTGACCAAATCCTGGTTTCTGAAACCAGAATCACCTGGAAATGGGCATATCCATTACAGTTTTGCCAAGAAGGCAGGGCAGATGATGGGACTGGGGAGCTGGGACAGTTCGTAGGTACACCAGTGTCAGCCTCAAACAGTTGGGCTTTCCATTTTCACACATTGGCAGACTTCAGAACCCTGGAGGGCTTGGAGGACATCAAGGGAGGGAATACCTGGCTCAGGAAGGTTAAATGCTTGTTCATCCAAAGCACTGTTCAGTGCACAGAGCTGCCTGATCTGGTGACTTCAGCCACGTGAGCAGCCGCAGTTGTTTTGTGCAGGAGATGCCTGGCAGCCACTCAACTGAACATGAGGAAATGCCCCTCTTCCCAAGGACTCTGAGTGTCCTGAGTCCCGGATACCTCTTAAGGAAATGGGCTTGAACAGAGGAGTGGGGTTTAGCTTTTCCTTTTACAGCACAAAGCTGGGCTTTTTGCTTTTGCCTAGACCTGCATTTTGGAAATTAAAGTAGTTTTGAACAGCTTTTGTCAGAAAAGGTGGGGGCAGCTCTGGTTCCCCCTCAGCTGTTTTGCTAGGTTGATGGAGCTACCTGGTGGAGTGGGAGGGCAAACCAGGGAAGAAGCTTTTCCTGGAAGCAAACAGAGCAAGAATGGAATCTCTTACAATTTATCCTTAACGTACCTTTCATACAATCACTAAATGGAGCTGACAAATAAGCTGGTAAGAGGGAAACACAGAGCCAGTGCCATTTAAAAGCCACTTGTGCTCTTTTTCATTTGGATACTGTTCATATGAAATGTAATTTAAATGCCAGGCTGGTTGCCAGGAGCTGGATTGTTGATGTTAAATGTACTTTCCATTAGAGCTCTGTATTGGAAAACTACTTCCTAGCGCTGCAGGCATTGGAAGGGGTGGGTTACATCAGGGTGCCCCAGTTGTCCTTCTCAGGGTCCGGCCTCTCACCATGCCCTCCATCTTCATCTGTGCAAAGAGCAGCTGAATCAATACCTGCCATACCCAAAACGTGATTCCTCCTGACTTCAGCAGCACGAGGTGCAGTGCTTGTCCTGCTGTCCTAAAAACAAGCAACCTCTCGCCTTTAAATTCCAAAAATCTGCTAATTGCTTTTTGGTCATTGTGGTTTTTTTTTTTCTGTGTTCCAGACTGCTTGTTTTCTTCGGGTTTTTGTTGTTTTTGTTTTTTTTTTTTTACTTACTAATCCCCCATTTGTTTTCATAGGGCTGTTTCTTGCACTGTTCCCTATGCAAGAGAAGGCGTTTCGCTCCGTTTCAGTACCCTGGTTAGATTGCCATCTCATTCCACATGCACAGCTCTTTATTTAATGGATTTGCTTGCTCTGGAGATTGGATTTGAAGGATCTGACTTGCAGGCAGCTGTCCATAGGGATTGGTATTTCTTTGCGGGTGGATTAGTAGCTGCGGACACCCACTGTGTAAAAATGCAGATGGTTTTATGCATGCTCTCCTCAGTTTTGCCAAGGTAACAAGGTGCCAACAGGCAGAAGCAGATTCCTACTGCTCTCCAGTCATTTTGGCGGTAATTATGGTGGCCATAATTACTCTGACCTCGAAAGAGATGTTTGGGAGCATCAGCCGTGTACGTGGCCTTTTGGAGAAGGGAAAAGGGTGAAACTGGGTCATCTTGGCAGGCTCTGAAGGGGCTTTGTTTGGGCACCCCTTGTGCTAACAGAAAAGCTTTCTTCCATCATGCTTTCCCTTATTCTCTTCATTCTTGGTGGTTTTCCTGCATCATGTTACCTTCTGACCAAAAGTCCTCCCTGTCCAGGCCCCCAGGCTGTGCTGTAGGGCTGCATTTGCAGAGTGATGTGGCCAACAGCCATCTAAATTAGGCTTCCTGTTCATTTTTTACTCGTTTTAGAGGTGGCAACTTGTGGATGGTGAGGCTTTCCCAGGTTGAAACTAAGGCTGTTTTCAGAGGCTTGTGGCAGAGGCAGGGAAATGGTGGAAGAGGCTGTGTGTTGTCACTTGGGTGAGCAATGTGGTGAGCTGTACGTGTGCAGTGACGGGCTCTGCAGGAGCTATTCCCACTTGGAAGGATCTTGCAGTTGCAATTAGTACAGTGCAGCCTGAGCTCTGTTTTTAGCTTGATGGATGGCAAGAGCTGCCCTGGGAGTGGGCTGGGAAAGGGGTGAGAAGCAGAAGACAGCTGTGGCACTGTGCAGAGAGAGTCTGCCTGCTTCCTCCTAGACAAATGGTGACACTAAAAGGTGCAGTGATGGCTGAAAGAATAATCAAGGAATGGTGCAGGCTCTGTGGAAGCAGACAATCTTCAGCTCAGAAGAGACGCCTGGAGAAAAAAAAGAAAGATAATAAATTGATGAGTGTGCTGGGAGAGGAGGATCAGGAGCAGTGACTGAGTACTTCTGTAGCAGCTGCCTTGGTTTGCTGGCCTTGCACAAGGCAGCGAGTGTGAAGCAATCAGAAGTTTCTTCAAAGCCTAATGGTGAAATTTGTTTCTCTAAGGATTGGTTGCCAAAAGGGACAGGCTAAAAATATATATACACATATATATGTGTGTGTGTGTGTATGCAAAGCATGATGGTTCTGCACTTGCACCTTTTGCTAAGCCTTAGCCAAAGCCAGGTTACAGCTGTAGAGGGGCTGATATTCTCACATGGATGGTGGTTCTTGCCTGTTGGTACCTCTGTGTGTACGTGCACATCTGGTGCCATGTGCATTCTTTATACAACTTCGTACCTCAGTGATTTCTGGTTTGCAGACCTTTTGAGCAATGGTGGAGCCTTCTGGGGTGTGATAAGCTGCTTGTTTAAAAATGAAACCCTGCTGTTGGGGTAGGGGAAATAATGTTTACTCAGCAGTGTAGAACAAAGGAGTTTGAAGATAACTTAAGGAAACAATGATGTGCTGATGAACTTGCCCCTTAGCAAAAGTACTAATGCAGTGGGGAGGAGGAATAGGAACGTGGTTTGCCATTTTCTTCAGATGGATTAGCAATTTCTCTGTTGTTAAGCAGCAACAGACAGGGCAAATACTTAGTGACAGTCAAGGAAATCTCTTTGTTTGCTGGGTCTAGTGCTAAATGAAGTTTAGCACTAGTGAGGCTGTGCAGGGACCATTGAGCTCTGTACTGGCTCTTCCTGCTGGACCTCCTGCAGCGCCATGGAAAACAAAGGGCTTCACTGATGGTTGGCTTCTTTCTTTTGAGCTTTGCCTCTGAGAGGTGCTCACTAGGAAACCCATAGATACGAATTCTGATGCAGCCTCACAGGGGTTGGTCCTGGTTGCAGCTCACACAAAATTACCAGTTGGGGTGAGAACCCACAGCGAATCTTGGTGATATGTTTGACTAAGAGCTCAGGTATGTCTCTGAGAAGTATCTGCTTCATGATTCAAAGCCCTGCCATGCAAACACATACCCAGGAGAGTAAGTAGGGCTAGGAAGTATGTAAAATCATGTATGAGATCATGAGGGTGAAGGAAATCTCAATGTTGTCACACAGCTCAAGAAGGGCAAGCAGGGGTGTGTGTATGTGTAGCAATTACTGGCAGTGAAACTGGGGGACAAGGAAAGATTCTTTCTGAGAACTTAGGTTCCAGAACTACCTCCTGGGTTTGCTGAATGCCTTGATGAATTCTCTAGGAGTTGCCTCACTCATCACGGACAAATCCCCAGTGGCTGCTGAGTGTTCATGCTGGACACTCTCTTTTATCTCTTGCCTAATCTCAGTTATGTTACTTTACCCTCAACCTGAAATATGCTCTTCTTAATCTCCATCTTTTCCTCTGTTCTGTTGTTCTGCTGTCTCTGCCCAGGCATCTGTCCAGCTATTAGAAGGCTCTGGCCAGTTTTCCCCTCAGTCCCTCTCCCATATCAGCAGGTGGAATCTCAGTCACTGCCTCCACTCCTAACTGCCTCCTCTTCAAAAACTGTTTTGACACAGCTAACACGGAGCTGGTAAACAAAGAGCACTAGTAGTTCTTTCTTGTTCCCTATGCTGCCACTTCCCTGTTTGCTCAAGCCATTGGATTTTTAACTCTTTCTCCCTGTTTCACAGACATTTCTGCAGAGCTGCTGATGTGCAGATTTTTTTGTTCATCCCTGTGGCTGTTGGTTTTAACCAGGCTCTTGTCTTACCACACTCTTTCAGGGGTTTCTGAGCTTTACCAGGCACACCTGATCCCCACCTCAGCCCTTTCTGCAGAGGTGCTTTGTTACCTGTGTGGTTCCACTGGCTCCAAAGGGATTCTGGCATGTTCCCATGCTGGGTGCTTGCACAGGGGACAGGGGGCAGGCTCCCTGCTTGGCTACCAAAGGGAGTGAATGGCCAGTCCTGATGGAGAAGGGTGGCCCCCAGCAATCCCAGCACGAGTCCCCGTGGCAAGGGAGCAGTGGGGTGGCTGAGTTTGTTATCCACTGAATTTGAGTTCACAGCCAGCTGAAGAATCACAGCCCCTGTTAAACCTTGCCTCAGCACTAAAATATCAATGATATTGAATGTGGATAAATTAACTGATGCATATGAAGGGACAGGAGGAAAGACTGACCTTCCCTGGAAAGGTTGGGCTGAGCTGATCGTCCTCTTGGGCAGAAGGACTTTGAAAAACTGAGGTAATCCATGTGAGTCTGCTGGAGCTGGCTAGTGCTCATCACAGCCAGCTAAGCCCAGGGGGCTCTTAAGGTTTATGAACAAAACATGATCTGTTGTTTGCTGCCTTTGAATGCCTTGTGTGTCTGTATATAAAAACACATATATTTGTAGCTAATTTACACCCTTGAACAGAGAAAGGGAACATGGATGGAGAGGCTGTCCCCTGCCCGAGGAGCAGACATTGGGCTGGGGCTCTTTGATCTGGAACAGGGCATTCCCACATGCCACCTCCCTGGTTTGGTGCGTCCCTAAATTCAGGAGGGTGACCTCCTGCAGTCACCCTGAGGAGGCAGGAGGCAGTTTTCCACAAGGCAGGCAGCAGTGCCCTGGATCCCCTCGTGCCAGGAGCAGGCACGGCAGCTGTGCATTGGGTCAGGGAGGCTGAGCAAACCAGGGGGTTCACAGGGTCGCCTGGGCCATGTCTGGGCTCCAAATGGTTACTCTGCCACATGCAGTGGTCTGTAGGTGTGCACACACACTCGCTCTGGCCTTGTTCTTCCCTGGGAACTTGCTTTTGGATGTTATTTTGGGATGATTTTCTGGGTTAGATGAGCATTAGTGGCCTATTGTGTCCCAGTTCTCTAACTGATTGCATTGAAGTGAGTTGTAGGGTTTGCTGCCTGCCTTTCCCTGCCTCCCTGAGGAAAGAATTTCCTTGTTAGAGACTTGGTGGGGGTGTTGCGTTGCAGTGCGGTGGTTAAAGAGCCTTGAGTTAAGTGTATGTTGTGCTTGTCTGTTTTAAAGTGAGCAGTTAAGTGGTCTGGCTGGCCTAGCAGTGGGGAAAAAAAAACAAACCATAAATAAAATTCCTGTAATCCCTGGCATTGGTTAAGCAGTTAAAACTCTTGACAAAGCCATTAAAGGACGTCATCTGCAGGGTACAGCACTGCCTTAGTTAGCTGGGACAACTTCTTTGGGAGGGGAAGAGGAGGGACAGACACTGATCTCTTCACTCTGGTGACCAGGGACAGGACCCCAGGGAATGGCTGGAGCTGTGTCAGGGCAGGGTTAGGTTGGAGATCAGGGAAAGGTTCTTCCCCCAGAGGGTATTGGGGGGCACTGCCCAGGCTCCCCAGGGAATGGGCACGGCCCTGAGGCTGCCAGAGCTCCAGGAGCGTTTGGACACCGCTCTCAGGCACAGGGTGGGATTGTTGGGGGTCTGTGCAGGGCCAGGGATTGGACTGGGTGATCCTTGTCCAACTCAGCATGTTCTGTGCTTCTGTGACTGTGCCTGGCTCTCACGCCAAGAGGAGCGCTAGGATGAATTCAGGTGAGTGACAGCTGCAGCCTGTGAGCCTCAAGGGCTTCTCGGTGTCCTCCTGGGTGGGATGGCAGCCCTGCCCCCTTGGAGCAGCCTCTGGATCCCGGGCATTGCGTGGGATCAGCCGGGCTGTGTGCGTGGCAGAGCCCCGCGGTGCCCCTTGGCATCGCGCTGGCGACCTTCGGGCAGGAGCAGCGTGTAAACAAGCGGGAGCCTCGGGATCCTTCCTTGGGGAGGGACAGCCGGCGCTCTGAGGCGGTGAAACAGCCGGCTGTAAACAAACAGCTCGCTCTGCACTGCCAGGGACTGCGGCAGCTAAACATAGCCCCGGGGGCTGGGCCCGCCTGGCCTCTGCCCCGCACATCGCGCTGGGCTCCGCTAGCGGTACAAAGGTGAAATTCTTGAGGCAGCGTCAGCCGGAGCTCGCTGGATGTGCCCATGGTCTCTGCTGCCCGGCCCGGGAGCGGGAGCGCAGTGCCCAGCAGTCAGCCCAGCCCGGCTGCTCGCCCATCCCGATGGCATCCAGAGGCGATCCTGCCGCCCAGCCTCTCCCACTGCGAGCCCGGCGGAGGCAGGTTATGCTCCTGCTATTTCTCCCTGTGGCGTGTGGGAGGAGGTGTGTAGCAAAGGGAACTGGTGACCCGTCTGCACCTTGTAATAGGGGAAGGAAATAGCAGGCTACAGCTACAGGAAGGAAGGTTCCTGAACACGTAGGATATTAGTATACACTTCTGTTTCTCAGACAGGGAGAAGCTCCAGAAGCCTAATGTAAGAAATGGTTTGCTTAGTCATGCTGCTTAGGGGTTCATTAAAGTTGCAGTATTGTGACAGTCTTGTCTTCCGATGGCTGCGCCATGAGTAATACATGACATGGGTTTTATGAGCATCAACTCTCTGAGGTGCCTTTAATGTTGCTTTTTGAATGAGGCTGAGCCCAAGGCCCTAATTCCTTGTGGCTGCTTAATGATTCAGTTGTGTATGACTGGAAGACTACACGACGTGCTGGGGTACAGTGTCATCAGGAAATTATTCACATACTGCCCTGCTCCAGAGTGCTGGTCTGGGTGCTTTAACAGTTAGCAGAAGCGTAATGGACATTTGTGTTCACTCTTTCTCCTGTCAAAGCTATCAAATATGCCTGGAACAGGCTGCATTTCTCAATGGTTTTCCTTGCCGATATTGACAGAAACATGAAGTAATCACTTCTAAATCTCTCTTAAAAGCGTTTTAATCATGAGTGGATGCAGAGGATTTTGCTGCTGTACGACTTGGGGTGAATAGCTGATGCATGACTGGAGAGCAGCATGTTACTACTGCTGAGCTAAACTCATGTCACTTAGAGAAATCACTTCAACTCCATCCCTACCCCTGTGGTAGGGTTAAAAATAAATATTGCTGCTTGACTAGTATTTTGAAGTCTGTTTCTCACACAACGTAGGACCTTCTGGAGAGCAGTCTGAAATGGAACTCATATGGTTGTGGATGAGCAGACAAAAGCAAACCAGTTCTCCTGTTTGTTTCCTTCTTTTGCAGGACAGATTCTGCATCCCACATGAGCTACGATAATCCTCCTCCGTACCCCGGCCCGGGCCCGACTGCCCCGTACCCACCGTATGCACAGCAGCCAGGGGGCCCTCCCGGCCCGTACCCCGGCTATCCCCCCGGACCCACCGGGCCCTACCAGCCGGGCCAGCCAGGCTACCAGGGATATCCCCAGTATGGATGGCAGAACCCACCTCCACCTCCAGGACCGGTGTACGCAGATGGGCCCAAAAACACAGGTATGGCCGAGCAGCCACGCACCACGCTGGGGCACCTGTGTCGCTGTTGTACCAAGGACAGGAAGAATGACGACACAGAGTCCAGGTTCAGGAATAAATGGAAAAGGTTTAATAGCATTTCGAAAAGTCTTTTATAAGTTGGTTCGCAAGAAATGTGTTGAATGGCATAAGGTAATTGGTCCTTTGGCCATCCACGCCTTGCGGCGATTGGCCAGGTTATTTCTAAATATTTCTCTAGTCAGAACCATAACAATACTACAAAACAATCTGCAGGTGCAAATAGTTTATAAACTGTAGCACTGTTTTTAAGAGCTTGCATGGGAAAGACAGGGCTTTCACAGAATACTGCAGAAAGCTGGAAAATCTCTTTGCTGATGCTTTTTCAGTATCCATACACCTATTTGCATCTCATGAGTACACGCTGACCTTGAAGTAATATGTTCACCAGCACCTGGCCCTAAAAGAGGCTGGGGAACGTATTGGGGGAGGCAGAAACTGGTTTGAAATAGTGGTTTTGTCTACAGCTCGTTTTGCTGCTCTCACAGTTTTCTCTCTGGTTGTTGGAGAATACTGCTGAACATCCTTAGTGCTGATCCCCCAAGGGAATCCTTATGCTGAGGTTGTTATACAGGCTTTGGATTTGCCAGTACTCTCATTCCACCTGTCTCTTGGTTGATAAGTTTCAATCAAAGGCTGCACAGTTAAAGCTTATAATATTCAAATGCACAATTCGTACTGAATTAATGGGCCTTGGTTTTCTTGAGCCCATCAGTATCTGTCCAAGTGATCTGCTCATTCCTGGGCATTTTGTTCTTTCCTGAAGTTATTATCATTCTGTGGAAAAACCCAGATTTCTGGGGAAGGGAGGGAGGATGGTGCACCTTCCCTTGGCAGCTGGCTGGTCCATCTGTGTGCCACGTCCCCTCAATATGGCACATTGGTATGCTCTGGCACCCCCAGCTCTCCTGGGGCTCACTGCAGTGCTTGCTGCAGGCTCAGATTGTTAGAGGAGAGGCAGAGAAGATGATTAAGGGACCAGAGCTTCTCCTCCTTTCTCTGAGGAAAAGCTGAGAGAGGTGGGACTGTTCAGTGGGATTGAACAGTCCGGCATGGGTCTATCAGGAGGGCCCAAATTGAAGCAGTGAGGAATTGGTGTGAGTGAATAAGAACCTGAATTGAGGGCAAATCATGAGTTCAACTTCCTCTGTAACAGAGTGAGAACCCTGCCTTTGAGGAGGAGGAGGAGGCAGCAGCATGGTGATGCTTCCCACCACTTCCATCACATGCACTCGAAGTGTAATCAGGGTTTTCCCTGAGGTTTTGGGGTGGCTAAGAGATGTTTCTTAATACTGGGCAGGGGAAAACTCCTTGTTTCCCATGTTGAACATCTTTGGTTGGTGCCAGTGTTGCTTTGCTGTTGTAGCCACACAAAGGGATGTGCTGGCACAGGCTGAATGGAGACAGGGACTGTTCCTTTGGACAGCCTGGCTTTGAGACAGTTCTGCTGCCTTGGAAGCTTGAAGGATCTCATATCAAACTGGATCGGGGAACTGATGACACTGAACGTCCTCGGCTCTGCTCACAAACCTGTCGACCAGCAGAAAGAATAGGCTGGGAAATTGGAGGGGACAAGAAGTGAAGTGTTTGAGTGTCTTCCACGGAGAGCCGGGGCTTGTTCTGCAGGAGATTTGATTTTGTTAAGCCTAAGCTAACACAACTTCAGCTCTGCAGAAGCATCACTCTAATCCATAAATCAAAAACCTCCTGGTAAGTCTTGTCCTTGAACTGCCTTCCCGCAGCTACAGGTGGTCTCTGAACCCACCTTGGGAGCCTTTAATTTGCTCTGCTTTTGCTGAAGTGGATGTAAAAAAGTGATAGAATTACAGAATGGTTTGTGTTGGAAGGAATTTAAAGATCAGCCAGTTCCAACCCCCTGCCGCGGGCAGGGGCACCTTCCACTAGCCCAGGTTGCTCCAAGCCCCATCCAGCCTGGCCTTGGACACTTCCAGGGATGGGGCAGCCACAGCAACCTGGCACCCTGTGCCAGGGCCTCCCCACCCTCACAGGGAAGAATTTCCTCCCAATATCCCATCTAACCCTGCCTCCAAGTCCTCCCCAGGGCTGCTTTCTCCACCCAGCCTGTGTTTGTGCTTGTGATTGCCCCTGCCCAGGTACAGGGGCTTCTGCTTGGCCCAGCTGAACTTCACAAGGTTCACATGCCCCAACCTCTTCAGCCTGTCCAGGTCCCTCTGGATGGCACACGTTTATTTTAAACACATTTATTGATGTCTGCAAAGTGAAGTCAGGGCTATAACTTTGCATTTCTCTGCAGAAGCTTTCTTTTTCTTCATTCTCCTTCTGTTAAACATACTTTTTTTTCTCTCCTTGCTCCTTTTTGGCCAGTCTGTCAAACTGGAACCTGATCTTCGTCCTCTGACGCTGTAAAAGAGCTTTCAATGGGGCTTTGTTTAAGAATCCTAGGAGTGTCTAATTTAGAGTGGATGTCTCTAAAAAAGCTATTTTTTTATAAATCTGTTACACTAATGCTATGTATCTGCTAGTGGCTGAACTTCTGATATAAAAAATGGACATCTAAATTGAATCAAGTCATTGCAGTCAGCCTAGCTGGTCTAGCATGATTTCATGTGGTTTGTCAGTTCCTGTGGTGTTTCCAAACACTTATCTGAGAAGAGCTACTGTGTGGATGCTTTCCTTTCAGAGCGGATGTTTTGCTCTCCTACGTGACTTCGCTTAATCTAATGAATTAAGCTACTCCAAGCAGGGCATTAGTATTTCTGAACAAATGTGTGTCCACAGTGAAGACTAGGAAATTTGCTGTGCTTTAAATTTTATGCTTTACGTCGTTTTACTGTGTGGGCAAACTGCAAAGTGGGCTTTTATGTTGTAGATCATAGCCAATGCGCTAATGCTAATGTGTGGAAGTAATTATGTATCATATTTTGGTCTTGAGTGGATCACATAGAGAAGTAATTACTGTTGAGCTCTCAAAATCTAATGGTAAAGTAGCATTTTGTGGTGATGGTGTTTTTTCATCTTAATTTGTAGCCTGTCAGGAATAGCAATGGACACAGCCTGTCCACTCGGCCCTTGGAGAAGTAAAAAAGCCTCACATGCCCCACTCTCTGTATTAAAGCTGCATCTGAGATGGAACAGGGAAGCACTTTAACCTGAGTGCTGGTTCTGTCACCCACAGTGCCTAGGAGCTCTGAGCCTGTTTCAAAGGCTGCTGGTGAAGGACTCCAGGCTGAGCAGCACTGGCCTGAGTCACGCTGCCCACGTGTGCTGCAGCCACACCTTTCCCCAGCCACAGCATCCATTTCTCTGTGTCCTCAGGAGGTGGGAGCTGTAAGCCCAGGCTGGAGACTTCAGCCCCTCTTGCTGGGGTTGTGCTTGGCAAGGGTAGGAAAGAAAGTTCCTGCTGTTTAATGAGCAATGACTGCTACAAATAGGTGAGGAAGGGAAGATATCGCCAACTTTTCAATGTGCCATTGAATTGGGGGACAAACTTAAGGGCTTGCTGGAGGAAGCTGCAGTCCAGAAGAGCTCTGAACAAGGAGAACACATGTGTTCCCCTCTGGACTGTCTGTGCAGGATTAGCCAGCCACGAGGATGTCTGGGGTGCAGAAATCAGCTTTTGGTTATGTGTTAAGACTCAGTGGTGGTGGCCATATGACTGCCATGTGGCCACCCCCATAGGGCACTGTGGGACAAGGAGACTGCAGCTGATCACAGTGTTCCTTGGCCCTTTCTCCCAGAGGGGATGCAGGCCAGTGTGTGCAAGCTTGCACCCCCTCAGAGTCCCCCCAGCTACCTCAGGGCACGAAAGGCCTCAAAGCATGTTTTTTCTCCACATGAAGGAGCAGCAAGCTGGAGACTCACTGGTGACTTGCTGAGGTGGCACAGAAGTCCTCGTGGTTTTGTTTTTTTGGATGGATGGCTTTTAGGCTTGATCAGGTTACTGATACCGAAGTCTCCAAAGAAACCCCACATCTTACACCTTGCAAGGGCTGGCAACTGATTGGCTGTTGTTCATTAGTGATAAACAACTTGACCTTTGCCTTTAGAGATGATAATGTATATGCTGAGCCTGAGGGATGTTATCCTTAAGGGAGTCTGATTCAGCTTCCTAGCACTGGGAACTGCCGTGCTGATCTCTGACTGCAGTTTTCCTGCTGCCCAGGCTGAGGGCTGTCTCTGTGTCTGTCCACACAAAGTCCATGCGGGTGTGAGTTCCTGGAGCGGGGTGGATGTGCCACGCAGTGCTTGGTGTGGCCAGAGGGAACCTGCCTGCACCAGAACGAAGCTGGGAAACACACAGCTTGAGGAATGTGGTTCCTGTGTGCAGCATTGTGTAGGGAGAAGGTTCTTCTTTACAGCTTAGGAGGAAGAAAATACCTCGTTCCAGAAAATATCTCGTTTCCCCACCAGTATTTTCATTATTTGTTATCAGCTGGCGTAAGGAAACCCCAGTAACTGCTGACTGGTCAGCTGGTACTTTCTTGTCTATATAAATTAGAGATGAAATGTAATGCAGCTGATAATGGTATGCTTTAAAAAGTGAAATGAGACAAAGTATGAGATGACATACTAATTTTAAAAGCAGAAGCCGATGTTAGCAATTTGACCAACTTAATTTCTGCCCCCCACCCTGTTGATACATGCCAACATAATGGATGAGGCTATTCCATGCTGTGCCAAAGGGAACCAGGCTCTGTCATCAGGCACTGCAGGCAAACAGAGCTCAGCATTGCGTCTGAGCCATTGTACACACAGGGTGGAAATCTTATTTCTGGAAGTTGATTACTTGCAGCAAAGCCGGCTGCGATAAGAGGAATAGTCACAGTGATGCTGTCTGCCTCCTATTGTTTGTCCAGCTGCAGAATAAACAGGTCACCTAGATACAGGCACTGCCTGCTGCTGGAGGGGTGGATGGTTTTTCCTCTTTACCTGTCTCAGTGTGGAAAGGAGGGGATCAGAATCCTTCTGGTGAGGCTCTCCAGTGCCTTTCAGTGGTTACCCCCTTGCTTCCCAAACCATGTGGAGCTGAGCCTTCCCCAGCAGGAGTTAATTTAGGTTTCTGTCTGTAGACCCTTTCTAAGTAGTCTGTTGGAGCATTTAGCTCAACTGTTCCTGTACCTTCAGGAGCTGCAACTCCAGATGCTGGAGTCCTGCCAAAAAAAAAAAATCTTATTTGGCAGTTGTCCTCTTATCTGCTTCTCATTCTTTAGAGTGCTTTAAAAACCCAGTGTTCTCTCCTCCAGGAGTGCTGTATCATTCCTCCCTCTGTCCCTGGCTGCACAAACAGCAGGGGCTGTTGGCTGGCAAACAGTGCAGTGCTGGGGCTGCTGTCTCACCTCACCTTCACTGCTTTTCACCCTCAAGGAGGGAGTAATCTGATAAAAACCTGATGCAAAGAAAATTATTTCCAATTCAGGTCCAGTATCTGGAAACATGCTTCAGACAAACTGGCCTCAGGAAGCCAAGGCTGGTTCCACTGAGGGCTGAATTCAATGAGGCTGCTGTTCCAGTCCTTGTCAGCTGGGCACCAGGCTGGGTGAGGAACAAATCATGCACAGCCTTTTCCCAGCACTGCACAGACTGTGGTGCTTGATGCTGTGGGGCTGCACAAGGAGGATCTCACTGGGGATGTTCTCTTTGCTTTAAACTGGGCTTTGTCCCTCCTCCTGTCAGTCACCCAGAACACGCTGCGAGACCCTTGTAAGATGAAGTTTGTGCTGTGTAAATCCCTCCAAGCCAGGTCTTGTTTAACTCCGGGACTGATGCTGATTTTCAGTGTAAACACTGACACAGGCTGAGGACTGTGCTGTTCTTAGCCCTGCAGCTGACTAGGTTAAAAACATCTCCTTGCTTTAACAGTAAATTAAGATTTTACTGATTTAAAAAAATGTTAGGGGAAGTTCTCAAAATCTGTAGTTTTGGGAGATGTCTCTCATCTGTTGTAGTCTAGAAGCTAGCTGAAGGGTCTGAAACCCTGAATTATTGTATACTTGAGCTGAGGGAAAGTTTGTTTCTCGTATGACATCTCCTGTGTGCTTTCTAACCTGTGTTCTGGGGTTTGTAGTGCTTTGGAGAGCTGGCTGATGCCTGCTGCCATCCTGCAGAGACCTGAGCACTCCCTACAGAAGGTATGCTGACTCCTGTAAGGAATGCTTGCAGCCTTTTAGAGACATTGAATCCTTCCCAGGCACATTGATACACCATAAGTGCTGATTAGTATCACTTCCATTATCTCAAGGATCTCTTAATCCCATCCCTGTGTGTTCAGGTGAGGAAACTACATCTTTTCCAGCCCTGAGCTCAGCCACAAGAAAATCTTCTGCATGGTTCCTGCTGAGCCCTAACCCATGCCTAGCACTCAGGCTGGTGAGTGAGAGGGGAACAGCTTTGCCCAGTGCAGCGTTGGCTCTGGAAAGTGTTCGCTTGGCTCGCCTGCCCAGTGATTTCCCTGAAATGTGTGGCCTGTTCAGCTTCCTGAAAGCTGAAACAGCTCTCCAGGGTGAGCGTCAGAGCTGCTCAGACTTACGGGAACAGAAAGGCAGGAATTTTCCTGCTGAACCCAGGCATGTGGCCATAGAAGAGGGCAGGTCTGATACCTGTGTGAGTAGTTGCAGACAGTTGTTCCTGCTGGAGCCTTCACTGAAATCTGGGCTGGGTCAGCAGTGGCTGGCTGTTGACAGAGGGGATTTGCAGGTGGAACTGCCTGTGCTCTGTGATATTTTCATTCCATGACACTTGGTTTCTGCTCAGGTGGCTCTGGCTGTAGCCATTTGTGTTTGGAGATGGGAGTTGTGAAACTCGTTCTGAGCATTTTGAAGCTTTGGAAGATTTTTGCTTGAAGTGGGCTATTGAATTTCCATCTGGCTGTGGTATCTGTTTCAGGAGTGTAGTGAGGTATTTCCTGAAATCTGAGTGTGGTGTCAGTAGAGACTGTGAACACAGTGAAAGCCTCTGGGCAGGAAGGAGTTGGGGGGCTGGGAAACAGCAGGCCTGAAGCTGTTAGGCATGAGCAAATACCTCCAGAGACGAGAAAGAACAATTAAATGCCTTCCTTGCCAAGGGAGTTAGATCTCATCTGTGCCCAGGCTGTGCCCTTGAGGCCTGGTGCAGAGAGCAGCCTTGGTGGCAGCTCATACAAAAGTTTAGTCCCTGTTCCCCAGTCCTGAAATCTCTTCCCCCCCACTTGCTGCCCGTGTGGGGTTTATTTCAGGAGAAGTGGTCATGTCTGGGTTTTCCTTCCTCTTGCAGCTCTGGGTCTGCAGACCAGAGTGTGCACCTCAAAGAGGGGCTCTGGGACATTTGATTTCCTGTCACTGTCACTTCTGCATCCCTTGGATGCACTTGTGCTGACTTTCCCTTCTCTGGCTTCCATCCTGAACAGAAAAGCTTTCCAAGGACCTGGGTGAGAATGGTTTGGAGGTAAAAGGAGATGCACAGGCTGACCTGACCTGGGTGAGAATGGTTTGGAGGTAAAAGCAGATGCACAGGCTGACCTGACCTGGGTGAGAATGGTTTGGAGGTAAAAGCAGATGCACAGGCTGACCTGACCTGGGTGAGAATGGTTTGGAGGTAAAAGCAGATGCACAGGCTGACCTGACCTGGGTGAGAATGGTTTGGAGGTAAAAGCAGATGCACAGGCTGACCTGACTTAGCAATCTGCTTCGGGCAGCACAAAACCATTCTAAGCAGTGATGAGCAGTTTTAAGCAAGACTTCCTGCTCGCTGAAGAAGTGAAAACAAAGCTCTCGGTGCAGAAGTGGCTTGTGATAAAACCCACTTAATTGACAAGTGGGAAGAGGCTTATGGGTCCCTTCTCTGCTGTGCACTCCCTCCCAGATGAGACTCTGGTATTAACTCACACTCCTGCTCTGACCAGTTGTTCCTATGGCAAACAGCCATTCTGACAGCACAGGAAGGGTTTTGGGGCTGCAGTGGCAGTGAGTGTAAACTACTTCTTGCTGCTTCCTCTCACGTGCCCCAGGCCTTGCCTCACACCAGGAGTGCAGTGAGGGGTCTGTGCTGGCACACAGCTGGGTTAAAGGAAAGTAAACTTCAGGGCAGTGTGATTTGAGCCCTCCCACCTTAAGAGAAGGAGGAGAGTCCCTGCAGCTGGTGGATGCTGGGCTTTGCTCTCCACCTCCTGCTCCCCAGGCACTGAGCCTGCCCTGTGCTGGCTTCTCTGTGCCTGGCTGTCATTCCTGTCATAGCTGAAATACCCAGGCAAAGGCCTGGCCCCTGTGATGGGCAGCAGGACTTCTGGGAGAGCTCGTGGAGCTCAAGGGCTCTCAGGCACCATCACCACCCCAATGTAGGTAAGTTGGTACCTCGACAGTGGTGTCTGAGTGTGGAACCTGGGAGAGGATGGACTGGTTCTGCCATCAAAGCCAGTGCCCTTGTCCTGCAATCTTTGTAGACGCAGTAAAGCACTGCAATAAGGGGCACTGCAGTCTAAGGTCACAATTTTAGTTTATGCCAGACTGGGTGAAAAGTACAGCTCATTCCTCTCCCTCGTGGAGCTAATGATTAACGTATCAATTAGGTATGAGAAGAAACAAAATGTGTATGCTTAAGATAAAGGCGACTGTACATGAAATAAGAAGGTATTGTAGTATTTGTTTTAAAAACAAAGTGGGAGTTATTTGCACTGGTTTGTGCAGGCCACTACGTGTGATTACAGGGAGTGATACCGTTTTTGGGGTAAGCATGATTCATTGTGCTCTACACTCTTTGGGGCTGATTAGGAGGTGGGAGGGTCTCTCAGCTTATACCTTCTCCCATCCTGTTTTAGAAAAAACAATGAAACCATCAAAACTGGAGCCTAGAACTGAGTGCTGTCTGGTGCCTCCAAGAGAAATCACCCTTGTTTCTCTTCTTTTTGGGACCATCAGGCTTCTGCTCATAGTGGCGAGGTCCCTTTGTGCTGTAGAAGGTGGTTGGAGTGCCCAGCCTTGGCCAAAAGAGAGGCACAAAGCAGCTGATGAGGTCCCCAATAAGGCTTGCCACAGAAAACTGGGTGGCTTTAGCTTGGAGGCACTCAGGCACTGAGGAGTCTCACAAAAGCCATGATTCCCTTCATTGGCAGATTGTGGATTGGGTTTTGTTGGCAAAGGTATCCCAGTAGAAAACCTGATGTCTGTCAGTGGAATCCTGCTGGTTGCAGTCAGTTGGGAAGCTGTGGGGGGACTTGCATCAGTCATGGGCTATGCAAGACTTCCCAACAAAATGCTTTTAGGAGGCTTGGATATGGTGTTTGGGGGTTGACACTGCGTCTGTACAGCGCTACTGCATGGTCCTGATGTCCTTGGTACTTGTGTCACTCTGTTAGTGCTCTGAAGCCAATTCCAGGTGTCCAAAATGTGCAGATTGGTGTAGGCTGTCTCCAGCTCAGTGAGAGGCTGGGCTGGGAGCTCATCCAGTCTGTCTTTGAGTGGTTGGTAGCTGTAGCTGAACAGCTGACCACCCTCCAGCTGTTCTGCTCCTCTCCTGTCCTCTGCAAGCCCCACGCCCAGATCAGAAAAGCTGTTTAGCATTAAAGCTGTATATCTGTGGTTAAAATCTCCCTGGCAATTTGTGTGCTGACAGCGACAAAGCTGCAGCTCCTGAAGCATTGATGTGCCTTCAAAGAAAGCTTCCCAAACTGTGAGGAGGGGTGGCTGTCTCTCTTCAGAGCATTGCCCAGATGCTCTCCAAGTGTGAAAGTTTCCAGTGTTGATGGTGTGCACCCTCAGACCACAGCAGTGGTTGCAGCAGCTCCCGTGAGCTGGCACAGGCAGAGCTGCCCTCGGGACTTGCTCTCCTTGGAGAGGAGCTCTGCAGTGGAAGGCAGCAGCTTCTCAAATGTGTATTTCAGGTGCTGTCTTTGGGGCATTCTTTGAATTTGGAAGGTCAGTGGGTTTGTTAAAGTACCACAGCTGCCTGCCACGGGGGAAAACCACAGCTTTTTTTCAGAGGGTTTCTGCAGAAAGGTGCTTTTGCCACAATATGCTGCTGGTTTAAATGGCTTCCAGCTTTTCTCAGAAGTGAGGGAACAAACATGAGTGCTGTTTCACCGTTTCTAACAGAAAGGCTCACCCCGAACCCCATGGTGAGTCCTGGAAAGGTCTTGACATGGCTGCTGTCCCTTGCCCTGTCTCAGTCCTGCCCCCAGCTGTTAGGGGGCAGCTGTGCCTGTCCTTTGGGCGGCTCCAGGCAGCCCCTTACAGGACAGGGTGCAGCAGCAGTGCCAGAGGGCTGGCTGGCAGGGACAGGGACAGGGGTGATGCCCACGAGCACCATGACCCATTTGTGCGGAGAGGCAGTGTCCAACAGGAGTCAGCTGAGCAGCCGTGGTGAGAGCTCCCAGCTCCCTCTGCACAGGCCCAACCTCGGGAAAACCATTTTGTTTAATATTTCAGCAAGTGTTTCATAACAGCACTTTGTACATGCCTTGAACATACTTTGTTGGCACGTCCCTGACATTTGCTGTAGCTTAAAACTTCTAATGGATTAATCATAAATACTTCAGGCAAACACTTCTTGCATCCTTGCGGTCCTGGACAGCTGATTGTAACTGGCTGGATTGTAACAGGGGCAGCCTCCTGCTGCTCTGTGGGTCTGGATGTCTCAGGGCACTGGGGCCCTCAGTTTTGGGTATGGCAGTGCTCTGGCAGCAGCAATCCAGCTCCCCATGGCTCAGGGGTGGGACAGCTTGAATGGTAACCTGGCAGCTGGGTGGAAGCTGTGTCAGGGCTCCAGCACAGCGATGTCACCATCTTTCACAGGGCTCTCAGAGCATTTGGGTTGTTTTACCTCCGCTGATCATAATGGGACCTTCTTAGAGCAAACAAATGCACCAAAGAGCTGCTTGTTTAGAGCTCCTGGATCCACCAGGAAAATAAAGCCCAGACCAAGCCCCTGGGTCACCTCTCCATGGAGAACAGGCACGGGACAGAGCTGCTGCCACGCTGCTGTGTAAGGTCAGGGCTCACAAGGCTCCATGTTCTCCTTGCAGGTCTTCCAGGTGTGGCTTTGAGTGCAGGTTTGGGGCCGCGGGCAGGGAGAAGGGAAGGGCCTGACCAAAGTCCTGTCTGCCATGGGACATGTTCCCCTTGGGACAGGATGGGATGGGTCTGTGGGTCCACCCTTTCAGAGGGATGAAAGAGGCAGCCAGGGTGCTGGGTTCACAAGTAATGGACCTTGTTCTGCACTCCTGCGGGTGTGGCAGGGGCTGGCCCTGGGCTGTGGGCAGGAGGTCGTGCAGCCTCCCCCTGGCAGCAGCACAGGGAGCCAGGTTTCCATCAGCTCCTGCTCTGCTCCTGCTGGGAGGTGCCAGCCTGGGCTCTGAGGGGCGGGCAGGGACAGCAGCTCCTGAGGGAGGAGAGTTCGTGGCACCTCTGCTGCTGCAGCACAGCCTGGCACAGCGCTGCCACCTCCTCCTGGGGCTGAAGGGAGAAGGGTCTGACATTCTGACATTCACATCCTGCCGTTCCTGGAGCGAGGGCTGCAGGTGCTGTGACTGAGTGGTCAGAGGGAAGGGGACAGCAGTGCTGTGCTGATGCCATGCGGGGGCTCCCCTGGGGCTGGGCTGTGCCTGTGCAGAGGATGCTTCTTGTCCCTTATTGCCCTTGATGAGAGGGAGACTGCCTGAGGCTCGGGCACAGCTGTCCCCAAGCACAGACGTTTGGGGGGTACTGGACTCTCCCTCTCTGCCTCCCTGGTGGTGTCAGGGTTTTGGCATCCTGTAAGCCAGAGCACATCCTCTGCCCATCGCTCTGCAGAGCTGAAGGAGTGACTGGGGAATGGTTTCCTGAGCACAAAGCAAGTCTGTGGGAGGGCCAGGCCGATGCCATGAGCTGTGTCCTGCCCAGGCTTCTGCCTTCCAGCACCGTGTGTCCAGCACTCGCTGCCTGCCTGGGCTGGACTCCTGTGTGAGGGCACATTTCCTGCACAGACCACAACAATCAGACCCAAGAAAGCTGTCAGGAAGGACAGTCAGCTGCCTGCCCTCAGACTGCTGCAGTTCTGGGTGTGACAACCTGGGCTTAGTGAGGAGGAACCAAAGATAAATTGCTCCTCTGTCCTAATGGGCCTCAGGAGCAGGCACAAAGAGCAAGCAGCACACTGGCCTCAGGAGACCCTGCCTGGAGAGCTCCACCCAAACCTGGGGCTCCCTCCTGTGTGCTCAAGCAGCTGGCAGTGTGCAGTAAATCCCAGCAGACTGCCAGCAGCCTCGGGGCAGAGATGGTTTCTGTCCATGATACCTGGAGCGTTTGGGCACCTGCCACTTGGCCTGTGAGGTGTCACTGCACTGCCACCTCCTTGCTTGTGCCTCGGGTGCTCAGCTGACAGAGCTGTGAGTCCCCTCACATGCAGGAGGGACAGAGAGCAAGGACTGGTCCCTGTGCAGGACTGGTCCCTGCCCTGTCATCCTCGGGAAGGAGGCAGTTCTGTGTGTGCTAGGGCTGCAGCAGTGCTGGGGAACGGCTTCTCATCGAAGCGGGCTGAGCAGTGCCAGTCTAAGCGGACAGGCAGACAGGATGCAGATGCTCTTGCAGCTTGGGGGAGCTGGCACCTCCCGGAAAGCTGACAGGGGGCCGGGCCACCCCTGGTTCCTGTCCTCTTCGGTGTGTGTTGTTCGGTGCCGCTGCTCCGTGACTCACCAGCCCCTCTCGCCCGCAGTGTACGTCGTGGAGGAGCGGCGGAGGGACGACACGGGCGAGAGCGCCTGCCTGACGGCGTGCTGGACCGCGCTCTGCTGCTGCTGCCTCTGGGACATGCTGACCTGACGCCGCTGCCGCCCCGCCGCTCACCGAGTGCTATGCAGGCTCCCCACCCCTGTCCCGACTTCTTTCTGTTACTGTAATCAACGCTCTGCTTTGCACAGCCAAGAGTTCCCGTCTGTCCGTCCTAGCGCCTTGTCGGGGTGGGGGGTGCACTCCTTTATTTTAGTAAAGGAAAAAAAATCCCTTTTTAACATTTCTAAGACTTTTGTTGTAACTTGGAAGAATGTGCTAATGGTGTATTTCAGCCAAAGGCATTCTGATGAAATGTATATTTACCAGTTGAGATTTTCCTAGCCCTAGAGATGAAGACGTACGCAATAATTAAAGCCAACAGTTGATTTTCTTCACTAGGTCCCGGCTGTTTCAGTAAATCTGTCTGCAGGGCGGGCATTCCCCCGGTGCTGTCTGTCTTTGGCCTCCTGTGGGCACTGACTCTGTAGGTGGCACCTCCAACCCCCTCATCCCACACAGGGCAGCACAGTCAGGTTTTTATCCTGCAGGTCTGGCCAGTCAGGTCCCCTTCTGGAACCAGGGCCCTCTCCAGCAGCTCCTGGGACAGCAGAGATGGGAGAAGCACAGGCTGAGCTGCTCCTGGGGAAGAGCTGGTCCCAAGCTGTGATCCATCATCCCGTGCTGCAGAGCCGAGGCTTGCGAGAGGTAAATTAATGGGTAAGAAGAGACAAGCTGTGGATTAATCTAGCGCTGAGGATTTGGAACTGAAGCTGTTCCATGGCACGCCTGGCCAGAAAAGGGATAAAAAGCTTTTGTCTGCAGAAAAGTGGGAAAAACCTGCTGCTGGTTCCAGGGGGGATGTGTCCCACCCTGCTGCTCCCCCATGGAACAAAGGGAGCGAAGCTGACCCTGGTGTCCTGACACAGAGCTGGAGCTCACCCAGGGATCTCAGACCTGTTTGCAAAGGGCATTGCACTCGCTGTCCCTTGGTTGTGCAGCCTCGGTGCTCTGTACAGCTCCCCTCTGGGCTCAGCAGTGCAGTTTGGGGCTGTGGTCTGTGTTCGGGGTTGATGAGACTCCCTTGCACTCCCCTGTCCCCAGGAGCCTTCTTCTAGGGGCGGCGCTTCTGTAGCTGTAACCGCAGGTCTGTGGTCTGCTTCCCAGAGGCCCCTGCCCTTGGAATGGGCACTGTCACCTTCCCTGTCACTGTCACCTCCCTGGCAGCTTGGCAGCTGTCAGCAATCAGGAGCAGAGTCCCTGGCTCACCCTCCTTGGTGGGGGGAAGGAAGGGAGCATGTGGCTGCCCTGTGCCCATGGCCCTGCCTGCCTATTCCAGCCCCGTGTCCCAGCGCAGTGCTCAGCACCCCCTGAGCACCCTGGCTGCACCCGCAGCCTTGCCTTGGCTCTCCCCAGAAATGGCTCTGCCAGGCCCAGGTGAGCCCCAGCCCTGCGGCCTCACCTCAGCAACTCCTCACTCTGCCTCAGGCTCGAGCAGGAGCTGCTCTGGGGCCATTTGCCCCCAGCCCCAGCGTGGGACAGGACCAGGCTCGGGGTCACTGCCCTCTGCACTGGCATCTGTCACAGAGCAGCCAAGCGCTGCAGCAGCACTCTCAGGGCCACAGTGCCTGTGCAGGGGACACGGAGGGGACAGCACATCTCCCCCAGTCCCTCAGGAAGGGCTGCCCCAGGTCCCAGCCACCCTGGGCTGCACAGGACAAGAGCTGCCTAGCGCTGTGGGGGAAGTCAGGCTCAGGGTGCTGGGGCAGAGAGTGCTTCACCAGTCCCCGCTGAGCCTGGATGTCCCTTCCCCATGCCAGTGACAGGGTGAAGCTCTGGTAGCCCCCACAGTGGGGAGTCCCTGGCCACTGCACCCAGCGAGGGGATGATCCACCCTGCCCATCCAGGTCTACCTAAAGACCAAATGGGGACACCCAGCCCAGGACCCACCTGTTTGCTTCCCCCCCTGCACCTTTCCAGATGTCAGCATGCATGGGAGTGGTTGGGAAGTGGCACGTGTGGCAGCCCATGGTGGGTGATGGGATGAAGCAGCTCTGCACACCCACCCAGGAGCTCAGACAGAGCTGCTGGCTGGGAGCCCACCCACGGCCCGGGAGCCCCTCATGGGCCCAGCCCCAAGCCCAGCACAGCCCACGGGCACAGCACAGGTAAGAACCCAACCAAGGACACGTTGTCTGGGCCTCTCCCAGGTCTGTCCCCACAGAGCTGCAGCCCCATGTCTGGCCTGCACCCATCCCAGGCAGGATCACCTTTGGGGCTGCCGTGCTGATACCTGGGAGTGTGACACTGTTGGATGCAGGGAAAAGCTGTTTGGGATTGCACAAGACTTGCGATGGGATGTTTCATGGTGATCCCTAAGGTGGAGGTGGAGGTGACTTTGGAAGTGTGGAAAAGTAGCAAGGTCCGAGTCTGAAGGGCCCAGCAGGTGTTGGTGAGCAGCTGGTCAGTGCACGTGTCCAGCCCCTGATCCCCACAGCCTGTCCGAGCTTATCAAACTCCCTGAGTGAGGGCTCCCTCCCGAGCGTGCCCGTGTGAGTGCCCCGGGGGTAGCAGCCACGGCCCCGAGTCTGTGGTGTGGTCACTGCTGGAGATGAAGCCGGACCCGCTGGTGCCCCAGGTGACACGGCTAGGGAGCCCGGGGCCAGCGAAGGGCCAGCCCGGAGTGTGACAGCTCCCGTGTGCCTATGGGATGGCAGCGGGACCTGGAAACTCCCAGCTCCAAGATCCCGGGAGCCTCTGGAAGATGCTGGAGAGAGCGGCGGGGGCCGGGCCAGTGCGCTGCCCACAAGGGCCACACGGTGGCGATGTCCGGCCGCGCACCGCCGGCACTGCCGGGGAGAGACGGGAATGGAGCGGGACAGGGGAATGGAGAGGGACAGGGGAATGGAACGGGACAGGGGAATGGAGGGGGACGGAGGAATGGAGCGGGACAGCGGGAATAGACCGGGACAGAGGGAATGGACTGGGACAGTGGGAACAGCCGGTGGCAGAGAGAATGACCCGGGACACCAGGAATGACCTCCTGGCGTGGGCTGGCTGGGCCTGAGCCGGTTCCTGCGGCTGTGCCCATGCCCATGGCTGTGCCTGTGCTCATGGCTGTGTCCATGTCCCTGCTGGTGGCTGTGCCAGCCCTGCCCACCCTGCCCCTTCCCCCACCACCACTCCCCAGCAGGACCTTCCCCCATGCCCCCACGGGGCAGCAGGCACTGGGTGTCCACTGGATGAGGGTACAGCAGGGATTCCCTGCAGGCCCCTCACCCCATTTCTCCATCACACCCGTGCAGGGAGAGCAGCCACAGAGACACGAGCCATGTGCCACAGCAATGTTTTATTGAGGTGGGGTGGGGGGGCAGGCAATGGGGATCAGCCCAGAGCACCCAGGGGTGCCACTACTGCGCCCTGCGGGCCATCAGCATCTCCCGGATATTGTCTTCTGCTTCCTTCACACTCCGCTCCAGGTACGACTTCTTCTGCTGCAAGGCAGAAACCAGAGGAAGATCAGGATTCCCCCAGCCCTGCCAGCACACAGCTGGGTACCAGGGCCCAAACCCACCCAGGCAGAGCTGTGGGTGCTGGCTGGGGCACCCACCACCCTGCAGGTGTCCCATGTGGGGACAGCAGTTACACATTCCCAGAGGAACAGGGGCAGGGTAATGTTCACACAGACTGAATTTTGTTCCCCCCCGAAACCTTCTCAGAGCTGCCGGGGCTGTTGCAACAGCAGCACAGCAAAAAGTGGGAGCCATGAACATCAGTGAGGAAGGGAATCAAATCAGATCCTGTAACTCTTGCAGCCTAGAGAGGGACTGAGATGTCAAGGCCTCCTGATGGAGACACAGCAAAACCCTCTCCTTGGGCACAAAAGGTTCTTTTTCCCAGCTGCGCCATTTTCTAACCCTATATCCTCCTTTCTATCAGAAATTCCCTGGCATCGTCACCAAATACGTGTTTCCTTAATCATCTGTAATTAGGCTGGGCTTGGCAGGGAAGCAGCCCCAAGCCGTGCATCCCAAGATAGGAATTCAGCATGCAGCGTTTTTTCCTGCTAGTCTGGGTGCTCCTCTGTGGCTGGAAAAATCAGCACTTGGCTCTTTTGACTATTTTCTCTGGGTTTCCAAACAACAGACACAACAGTCTCCTCCGGCGTTGCTGTGAGCACAGGCTCCCGTGCTGCCCATGTAGAGCCCTGCTCTGGGCCATGCCAGCTACCAATAAGCACTGGCAGGATTGTTACGAAATTCCAGGAGTCCAGGCCTCATCCCAGAGCATCCTGCCAGTCACCTCCCCAGTGCCTGGTGCCCAGTACAGCAGCAGTGGCCCCCAAAGCCCACCCAAACCAAGGACAGGTGAAGGGCAAGAACTGCTGATGCTGCCCGGAGAGCCTCACCCTGACTTCTGTGAGCCCATGGGACTGGGGACCTGTAATGCTGAAAATCCATTAGCCCATGGAGCAGTCCTGCTGCCACCACTGCCCCTCTGTCCCCTTGCCATGGCACACTCAGCTGGAATGCAGCTGGGGACATCTCTCCCAGCCCTGGTTCAAAAGGCTGAAGGGTTTGTATTTAAATCCTAAAGGCTGCTCGTGACAGCCAGGGCCAGGGTTATGGCCCAGGGTTCCTTGTCCCTCTCCATGGTCATGGGGTTCCTTTCGCTTCCAGGAACTGCTTTTGAGGAAACCACAGGGAGAAGAGCAGCCACAGGTTCCCACTGCCAGTGACCCAGTGACACACGAGCAGGACTCTGTCACCGCCGCGCTGTCCCCACACTGCCCGCACAGACGTCGAGGGATTTCACACATAGGGAACTGAGTCTGAGGGCAGCAAGAGGACACAGGCCCAAAAACCCTTCGTGGCTCTGAGCTTTACCTCACTCAGCTGACCAGAGGAGAGTGGCAGCAGTAGAGCTGACTTCTAGGGGGTCATTTTTTACTAAAGCTTTTTTTAAACACCATTAAATTAGTGCATTAAGTGGTCCTGCCCTGCTGTCCTCTCCCCTGCCCCTGTCTCCTGCTCCACCAGGCAGCAGGAGACACTTCCAGAGGGCAGCTCTCCACAGTCCAGCAGGACTGGGAGAGCCCAGGAGCTGGCAGGCTGCAGCCACGGCTCCATGTTCCTCCCAGAGGAATATCAGGCATCCCATCAGGAAGCCTTGCTGGTGCCCGTGTGGGCCTCACTTCCACGAGGACAAGGGACCCTGACGCAGGAGAGGAGCACCCCCATGGCCCACGTGGACCCACACTGCCCACCCTGCACAGTGACATGCTATGCCCTCCCCATGCAAAGGGCCTGGGTTTAATGCCATTTCTGCACCTGCAGCCCCAGGCAGGGCAGGATTCAGGGAATTTTTCTTTCCCTCACTCCTTGGTCATCTAATTTTTGAAGCACAAGAATCTGGGCTGCTCCCAGTATTTTTACTCCCTCCCAGAAGCAGTTTCCAGGAAGTGCCATCCCTGGGCTCCAGGAGCATCCTTCGAGCATCCAGGGGAGCAGCTGGGGGGCTGCAAACTCCCCGAGCTGCCATGCAGCCAGGCAGTGCCGGAGCCAGCACAGGGGCTGGCTCCCACTCCAGCCCACAGCCTGGATCACGGGCAAGCGAGGAGCAGACGGGCGCCACATTTTCCGAGACACGTGGCAGGAGCGAGGTGTTTCTTCCCCAGGAAGGGGGAACTGCAGCCCGGGTTCTGCTTCGGTAATCACCGGAGAAGGAGCGGGAGGCTGCGTGCAAACCCCTCCTCGCTGCGATTACTGGGGTCTAGACAGGAAACTCCGTCTCTCCCGGGGAGCAGCGCCGAGTGAGCGGCTGACACACGCTCTGCCTACTCACAGCAGAGCCCGGAGACACGACAGCGCAGCTCTGAAGTCATGCTGGAGGCTGTTCCGGTCCAGCCAGACCTGCCAGGCTGGTGGTATCTGTTCCCTGAACACCACCCTGCATCCCAAACCCCACCTCCAGCTTCCAACTCACAGCTTTCATTTGCACTCGCAGCCCGAGTTAACCCTATGTCCTCTGAGCCCCTGGTTTGGGCCAGCCTGTGGCTGCTGGGCTTCACCTCAGCACCCGCGGAGCTGATGCATTTCCCTGGGAAAATCTGTTTGCTGCTCCAGGTGATCATCCTCTGCTCCCTGTGCCAGGGCAAGTGCAGCCTGGGGGAATTCCCAGGGCAATGCCAAAACTGCGCTGCTGGTTTTGGTCCTCCATGAAACCAAAGGTGGCTGCTGCTCTCTGAAGCCTCTGGTTTCACTTCTACAGCTGTAGCTCCAGTGCTCGCCAGTCAGTAGCCCAAGGGGACATGGCAGCAGCCCAAGGGGACGTGGCAGCAGCCCAAGGGGACATGGCAGCACACCGGCCCTGCACCGCTGGCTTTGGTGGCTGCATGACCTGTGAGCTGCTGACCCAGAGCCCCTACTCACTCACCACACCAGTGCCCTAAACTGCCCCCACCCTTCCCCAGCCCCCGTGGGCCTCTGGACAGGTAAGGTGGGTGCCCAAACCAGCCCCAGATGCCACTGCCTGAGCCACAGAGCTCCAGGGAAGAACAGGGAAAGGAGACTGGCTTTGAGAAGACATTAGGGGGAAGCTGCCACGGGACACTGAGCTCCCAGAAAAGCCCCAGTTTCGGGCTGACAAGCAGGGCCAGGCTCCACAGCAGTGACCTGGCGTGCTGCTGTCCCCCTGCAGTCTCGCCAGGAGTGTGGCAAGGCAGTGACAAGGAAACCCGGAGGGCACGACAGGAAGCAGCTGGTGTCAGCCAGGGGCTCCAGCTGCAGCGAGGGGCCGGTTCCTCCTCCTGGTTCTCAACTCCCACAGCCACTTGCTAGAGAATTATTTCACAAAACTCTCTTGTGGGGTGTTACTGAAACTTATTTCAGAGGAACAGCCTCTGACCAGCACTGGCAGGCCCTGCCAGCCCCTGCCACTGCCTCTGACCAACATTGCCAGGCCCTGCCAGCCCCCGCCACTCCCGGAGAAAGGCCAGTGCATTCCCATGACCCAGGCACAGCTCACTCACTCAGGGAGGGATGAGCCAGGGCTGCAGGTCCCATCAGTACTGGAGAAGCTTCTCCCCCACAGAGCAAGGAAGGGGAGCTGGAGGCTGCATGGAAGAGGGCACGTGGGAAGGTAGCAGGATTTGCAGCCATACGTTTCCTCCTGGACAGTGTGCTTCACACACACTCCAAAACTGAGCCAGCTGCCCTGCTCCAGGCCAGGACAGGCTCTTGCATCCTCACTTCTTCCTGCCACAGGGCACCCACCAGTTCTCATCCACTCTCTCCTCTGCAGTGACAGCCCCCTGATCTCCTTCTGCCCCACACAGAAAGGGCTCTGCCACCTGCACGGGGACACGGGACCAACACACGGCCGCTGCCACAGCCCAGCGAGGTCTGGGGCACCTGCAGAACACTGACAGGGTGCAAACCCACAGAGGATGCCCCCCAAAAGCCAGCACAGTCAGTGCCTCCCAGCCTGCAGTTTCCTAATTCCTTTAAGCCAATACCACTCCCAACAACAGTTCCTTCCCCAGGCAGGAAGGGCTGCAGCACTTGGGACTGAGACAAACCACAGCCCTGATGATCTGTCTCAAAACTAGCCCCAAAGGAAGTGTTCTCACCTAAATCTGCTTTCTGGAAACAGAATTGCCATGCTAATAGCTCTCTGGCACCAGGATGGAGGGCAAGAAGTTCCCTCCTTGGGCAGCAGAGCCAATCTCACCAGCTGGGCCTCCCAACGCATCCTGGTGGCTCAGAAACTGGACTTTGCACCTCTCCTACCCCTGAGTATAGATGTGTCACCAACCTGGCCCATATTCTCCCCTGCCAGCTCTCAGAAGCCTTCTCCACCTCCAAGGCTTCCTGCAGCCTTCCTGAAAAAGGTGTGTGGGGCAAAGGGTGAACTTGTGCGTGGTTCAGTACAGCTGCATGGACTAAAAACACTATGTCCCACGTCATCAGAGGTGCAGCCAAAAATGGGACTGACCACTCACGCAGCCCCATCCAACAGACAACCACATCCATCTCCCAGGAACCCTTCCCAGGAGGAATGGTGGCTGTACAGCTGACAGCTCCTCAGACAGAGCTGCAGAAGGCACCTCCAGCCCCAGCCCTGCCTGCAGGGAGAAGGGAGGGCAGGGCACTGATATGCAGTGGGCCTGGTGGGATGCAATGCCCACTGCCAACACACTCCCAGGCACCTGTGGCGGGCTGCAGGAAATGGCTTTGTGGGGAGCAGGCAATGGCTCTTGGGGGTTTCCATCGGCCCCAGCTGCCTCTGTTTTGCTGGCACAGGAAGCACAGGCTCCTGGAAGCACCTGGCCAGCCCCAGCCAGGGGCTGTGCGGGCAGCACCACGAGCCAGCCCTCGCTGTGCACGCTCCTGACCAAGGTGTGCTGGCGTGCCCAGCCTGCGCCCTGGCACGAGTGCCTGCAGTCAAACAAGGTTTTAGGACTCGCCCCTGCCACCACCCCGTTCCTCAGCTCTCCCTTGCCCTTCACTCCCCATCGCGAGCAGTGCCTGCTCCCTGAGCAGCTCCGCGCTGTTTGCTTTTGGCAGCAGCTGTGGAAAGACTAGATTGAATGCAAATACAATTACAGCTCACGCCCTGAAGAAGAAAAGGAGCTGTGGTTAACAGAAGTGGCCCGTGGCCTTTTGACACGGCGGGAAGTCACCTCCTGCTCCAGCCTCCCACCTCCGCTCCCATTGCATCACGCTGCTGGAGAGGCCGGGGCTCCTCAAGATGACGCACCCGGACCTGGCATTCCTGGCAGATTAAAGAGCCAGCATCCACAGATTCCACAGCAAGAAAAAACTATTAATCAGCTCCTCTTGGATGGACTTTTGATGATCAAAGCACTGTCTTCCCCCCAGCGCTGTGATTCAGACGCCTCTGCCTTCAGGGAGAGCGGGTTGGCCGCCGCCAGCCCTGCGTGTGGCAGGGCCTCAGCTCGAGCCAGTGGTTCAGTGGAGCAGGGCCTTGGCCCGAGCCAGTGGTTCAGTGGCACAGGGCACAGCATTCTCACTCCTCTCCAAGAGCCCAAACAGCCCTGTGCTCCCAGAGGGAACAGACACAGCAGCCCTGCCCATCCATGCTTCCATACCCTCCCACTCACAGGTGAGTTTCCTGTGTCAAGTCATGGTTTATCATTCAACATCGACTTTTGCTCTTCGAATTCCACTGCTCTCACGTCACCTCTGCAAATGAAAGAAAGCTTCAACCTCTGACCTGCAAACACAGATTTGCTTGAGCCCAAATAAAAATGTCTCCATGGAAATTTAAGGATCTAGTATTGGAACATGCCTATTCATTTCAGCCTGTTCTTTTTTCTCCCTTATTTTGTTTTTTAAACTGTTCTTCTATGAACTTGTTTTACACCCAACTTGTGAGGACAAAACAAGCTGGCAGGTCCCTTCCCAGAGAATACCTCCCTTCCCATGGCTCTCAGCCTGCTTGGCTACCAGCCACCAGATTTTGGCATCCCACTCTCACACTCAGAATGCTTCCGTTGAGGAACACTGCAGTCTTCAGGCATGATGCAGTGCCTCAAACAGGAGCCCTGAGACAACTCATCTCGTGACACCACCTCAGTAAATCTGCAGCTTGCCAAGAGCTTCTGTATCCCCCAAAGTTAACTCAAACCATTTTTGGCATTCCCTGAGGGCTCTGTGGGAAAGTGATCAGCAGATCCTGAGCTGGAGCTGGGAGCACATGGTTGGCTGGAGAAGGATCTTCCCTGGGAGGAGAGCAAACTGTGCTGCCCGTGTACTGGGGCCCAGGCAGCAGCAGCCCGAGCTGCCCTCGTTCTTGGGGCCACCGCTGCTGTCCAGGGGTTGGCAGTGCCCAAATTCCCAGCAGAGAACAGCACTCCAAGCCCTGGCACACACACCCTGGGCAAGGCAAACATTTCGGTCACACTAAGCTCATGGAAGATGATGTGCTGAGGACATGTGCTGTTTAATGGGATTTCACTTGGAAGCCCCAAACAGGAAGGAGGTGGACCTGCTGAACAGCACCCAGCTGCTCCTGCTCCAGGAGAAGCCGAAATAGTGGACACCAGCAATGGGGTGGGGTAGGTCTGCAGGCAGCCCTACGCCCTGATGGGTCCACCCAGCACTGGTCCTCACCCAGTTCAACACTGTGGCACATGTACACACTGGGAATTACCACTCTACAGCAACCACTAAATATTTAGATACACTTCAAGACTTTCCAGGCAGAGTTATTGCCTCAGGAAGCTGCCCAGAGTTTGCTCAAGAGAGAATGATCTGGAATAGGAAGGGAGCCCAGCTGGCTTCTGACGACAGCTGCTGACAGAAGCATGATGCCATATACCTAAGAGGAGAAGTGATGATTCAGACCCTTCTGTTTTACCTCATCTCTTCCTTCCACAAGGTAACGGGGACCCACAGTCATTTCAGAACTACCTGGGTTAGAGGGTAGAAGAGAAAACAGCAAGCACACAGCTTCATTTGCCAGCTCAGGAGAATCCTTAAAAGCACCTGCCTAAAGAACTGCTGGTGCAAATCCACCATCATCGTGTACTGATCCTACCACAGCACAACCAGCAGGGCTTCCCCCATCATTACCAAAGCACCTCAAAACCCTGAGGAACATACTCTGAAAAACCTAAGTTGGAAAAGCCCCCATCAACTTCCATACTTGGTACCTTCAAGAGAAGAAGGGGCAAGGTAAGGGGCAGAAAGCCAGGCTGCCTGCCAGCCTTTCTGCCCAACCTCAGCCCCGTGGCAGCAGCACTTCACACGGACCCACTGTCTGAGCCACAGGACAGCGCTTCCAGCAGAGATGGAGACAGTTGCCCTTTGTGACTGGGAAATGACGGATTATTCCAGTGAACTCCTGCACCCTAGCCTGATGTGAACTACTACAAAAGCAAGTCGATGGGAACCTTTCAGTAGGTGGCAGCAGAAATGTATTATCAACCCAAAGGATTCCTTTAGGGACACCCGTTCCTGGCACAGTTCCCCATTTAAAGCAGTTTCCAGGAGTGCATCGCTCCAGGTCAGATACTGCGCCCTAACCAGGGTTATGACAGCAGAGTCAGGTCAAACAGAGAACTCGGGGAGGGGAAACTCACACAGATCCTGAAAACCCCCACGTTGTTTCGGCGGAAGCATCCCTCACCAAACTGCCTCTTGCAAAATGTGGTAAGTTCCCTAACCCAGTGCCTCAGTTTCTGTGGTCCCGCAGAGCTGGTGTGGCTCATCGGGATTCCTCCTGGCAGTAGGACTTTTGCAAAACCACACCACACCTTTCAGCTCTTGCAGTCCTGGCCAAGCAAGGCCACTTTAAAAGAAAAATCATTTCCATACGTTTCAAAGACAAATCAACAACAAAAAGATGGTGCCAACTCCCAGCCAGGCAGCATCCCCCCCGTTCAGAGCCCTGAACTCAGAGCAGCCCCATGCCCACCACCAAGGCACTAGGGACAGAGCAGGGGGTGACCCGGGCAGTGGGGACAGCAGGAAGCGTGACGTGAGGGCTGCCCCGCATACCTGGGAGCAAGGTGTGGCTTTGTAAAGCTGACTCAGGGCTGGGTCAGGCCTCCAACAGGCAGCAGCATGCTTTACAAATAATCGTTTCCTGTTCTCCCCAGGCGAGATGGAGGAGGAGATGGAAGCAGGATGGAGGTTTATCGGGCACAGATAATCCCCCTCCCCAGAGCTGCTTGGCACAGAGGCCAGCCAGGAGCCACTGCAGGGGCCTGGTGACTAAGGCAAGGACAGCAGTGCTGGGTTTGTGACTAATTATTACTCATGCAAGGAGGAATTTGGAGAGGGACCCGCATCCAGCTCAGCTCGTTGCTTTGGATACTTCTGCAGCCATAAGCACAAAGGGGAGCTTTGACAATGAATCAGACCCTGCTCTAAAACGACAGACTTATCAACCAACTCGGTGTTAAAATGATTTCAGTGTAACCATAAAGGCAGCTTAATGCTAATCAGAGGAAACAAGCAATGTTTGCAGGCTCAGATGACTAAATGTAGGTTCCTGGATGGACAAAACCATTTAGAAACAGCAGCAGAAGTGGGTTTTTATTAACACATAATGTGTTTCACTTTCCTTTGAATTACAAAGGAATGTGAGTGTACTGGCAAGAGTTGCTTGGAAAGTTTTCTCTGTTAGGTTGTTGGGGTTTTTTTAATCAAGAGTAATCCCCCCCCCCAAAAAAAAAAAAAACTAAAACAAGTTCTGAGATGCCTTTATTTTGAAAGCATGTCTATAACTAGCCTCTAAAGGACTTAAAAGGAAGCGAACAACCCCCACATTAATTATTCTCTTGCTTTTAAAATCTACAATTATCCACCTAAAAATAAAGGTAGGAACAGTGAAAGCAAAGTCATCAAATTCCAACTCTTCCTTCATAAAGCCTTTGCCCTCTCAGCTGGTTTGTGTGCTTACTTTGCAGTCTGCAGTACAGGGAAGACTAACAAAGAATTACTAATTAAACAACTGTTTTCAAAAATCTGGGAGAACTTGTTGCAGTGAATGATTGCCCCAAATGAGAGATCCAGCCTTGCCACTGCATACCCACACACACGATGATATAAATACACATCATTCCACTCAAATCAGCATCACCCACAACAATTCTTCATAAAAATGTGGTGAGACATTAGTTTTTATAAGCCATCCCAGGCCTAAGGTGGCAGATGACCACTCCAGAGAGCTGGGAATCCCCTTTCCCCTTTGAAATGTGAGAATTTCTTTTCCCTGTGCCTCTAAGATTCCAACATCATGTTTTGCAACCAGTGACTTGTGCACTATTTAACACATGACAAGCTTCTTACACAATTTTCAAAGCAGAACATACTGTTATTTGATCTTTATCTAACAAACCTAGCACAGGACTAAGAGCAAGCTTTTAAACAGATCCACCTCCTTCCCTGCAGATCCTGAGGAGCACTTGCTGCCTTTAAAAGCTTCAAGGTGCTAGCTGCACACAGCTGATTTCCATCTGTCTGTGATGAAAGGTGACAGCCACATAACAGAGAAACACCCATGAAGTTCAGCTGTAAGAATACAACCCTTTTGCCACCCTCATTTTTGACAAACAAGACAGACCTTGAGGCTTCAAACATTAAAAAGCAAGTGAAGTGCATGATTCCTCACAGCTGTGAAGGCCTGTTCTTCATGTAACCATCAGCAGAGTCAGTTTAGGGAACAGAAAGAATTAGAGCAGCATTAGCTATGCCCCAATTCCTCCAGTATTTACCTTAAATTGTGTGGCCCCAGTCCAATGTCAGAGTGCCTCTCCACAAAGCAGGATTTTGTGCTGATAGCATTAGCTCTGTGTCCATTACACTCTCAACCACCTCAAAATTTTGTCATTTTAAAGCCTATTTTTCTAATTGCTCAGAGTATCTTTCGTTTCAAAAATCAGGAATGAGAACACAGATTCTCTTCCCTGTAAGACAGCCAGACCTATAGGGGAAAAAAATGAGCTTTGGCTACTCCCTTCTTCAAAACAAGGCTCTCATGGAGGGCAGACCGTTGGTAACAGCTCTGCCCATGCAGGCTGCGCTCTGCTCTCCCACGGGAGTGCCTGTGGATGCTCCACAGCTGACAGGCAGGCAGCTGGACCACCCATGCCCTCAAAAAGCAAGCTAAGCCTCCAGCTTTGCAGCCTGAAACCGAGGAGCAACCCTCAGCGAGAGCACAGACTCAGACATGGCATGACACCAGCCAAGAGAGTAAAGATGAAACACATTTCCCAGGAACGTCACCAAGTCCAAATGTCTGGGTCCAGAAGGACCTGCCCAGACACCCGCAGCTGCCTCAGACACCCAAAGCCATGCAAGATGCTGGGTATTGCCTGGCCTGGTCCCACCAAGGGTCTGAGGAGGCTCTGCAGCTCATCTTCACACTGACATCCATTATTTGTGGAGATCCCATAGCTTCCTCCTAAAACCATGCAAGCCCAAATACTAATCCTACACGGTAAATTCACTTTACTCCACCTGTCCCCACATGAGGTGGCCTGCCTCCCTCTACAGCAAGCAGAGGGACTGACCTTGCCCATGCACACACAGGGAAACGAGGGGCAGCTTCAGTGACAACGTGTCTTTAAAATCCTGCCCCCGGTACGTGCGCACATGCCAGCAATGGAATGAGGGAACAGCACCCCCATCCAAAGTAGAATCTGCTCAAGGCTAATGCACAGAGGGTTATTCTTGAGGCTTCCCCCGTCCAAAGCAAACAGGAGCATTCCTTATTTCCCCCTGTTTGGTTAAAAAGCCCACCACACATTCCTGGGCACTGGCCTACCCTAAGCAAACCATGCGATGAGAACTTGTGCGCTGCAAATCCCTGGAAGAAATTGGTCTAACTTGGGAACAATTGCTACCTTCTGATGGGCGCTTCGTGGTCTGCAAAGAGCACCACAAATCTCAAGAGGCTTGTTTTCACATCGTTAAAGCCACCCACAGAACTGGCCTCCATGCTGAGGGTTTCAGTGAAAAATGAAGGAGAGCTGCCACCGGAGCACGTCGGAGGCTGGGGCCACACGGAGCAGGTCCATCCCAGCCATACCTGCCCCAGGCTCCAGCGCTGCTCCCCAGCCACACCTCACCTGCGGAAATCTTTGTTCCCACAGGGGAAGAAAACACTGTTGTGGCAACTGTCAGAGCCGACTCATCACGGAGGGAGCACCACCACTCTGCCTCAGGGCTGCAGCAAAGCCATTTTAAAGCTCCCAGGAAAAGAAGATTAGAGAAATGGAAGCCGCAGCACGAGCAAGATTGTGCTCAGGCAACAGTGGGGAAGAAGTCAGTGGTCACCTTGAGGCATTTCAGTGCAGTCACTTTGTAACTTCACCAGCTTTGCAAACATCACCTGAGGCTTTAAACATGGAGCACAGCAATGTCTGAGAGCACAATGTTCCTTCCTCCACCAGGAAGGAGAGCAAAGACATTTTCTGTGTGGGATAGGGAAATTGGACATGGTGTTTCAGGGATTGCATGAAGGATTTCCGAATTAGAAATCAAGCCTTTAGGTACAGCTTTCTTGATTGTATTTTCTACTCCAGGCAGCCAGAGAAGAAACCAACCAACCCTTTATCTCTGCAGCAGTAAACTTCCAGTCTCCCACAGGCATGTGAAAGAATTGCCTGGGAAACAAGCACACAGCTATGCTGTGGTCAGAGTTTAAAGTCAAAATCCAATTCAACCAGAAAGCTGCAGGTTGCTTTTGCCCTTTTCCCGAAGGAGCTAAATTCAGTGGCACACAGCAGACGGAGCTGCCCAGCAGAGCCTCCCCCTTATTTGTTATTTTTAGCAATTTAGTCTGACAACGCCTGACAACTAAACAAGCTGAATATAGCAGGAGAGAAGGGGACTATTAGATATTATCAGAGAAAGCACACAGTGATAATCACTTTCTCCACCCCTAATGAAGAATCAATTTTCCATGTCTTTATAACATCACAGAGTTCGTTCTTTTTAAAATGCCACATTTAAAAACAGAATCCATCTAGCCCTACAATGGAAACGGATAACATTTCCTGAAACAAAGCATTGTTCCACCCCTCACATATCATGTTTCCTTAAAAACAAGGGAAGAAAAACATTACTTGGTTTTTCTCCTAATACTGCACAAACATTGCTGAGCTAAAAAGAGTCTGTGCTCATCCCTTTAGAATGCTTTCAAAATAGATTGAACACATACCCCTTGTACCGTGAAACACAACAAGAATTTGATAGTATCAGGACTGGAAAAATCCAATGGCTCCTGCTAAGCAGGACGTGTCCCACGCCGGTGTGTGAGGGAGCCCACGGCACCAATCTCTGGAGACTGGGGTAAGCCCCACTGGCACAGCCTGTCAGCAGGCACAGCTATTGTTTGGATTGGGCACTCTGTTTGGATTCCAAAGGATTAGATACAAGTTGTGAAGTTCAGAATGCCACACAGGTGCATATGGAGTTGACAAGCTGAGAACGTTGGGGCTGTTCAGCCTGGAGATGAGAAGGCTGTGTGGAAACCTCATAGCACCTTCCAGGACCTGAAGGGGCCTACAGGAAAGCCAGAGAGATACTCTTCACCAGGAACTGGAGTGACAGGACAAGGAACAATGGGTTCAAACTGAAAGAAGAGAAATTTACATGGGAAATTAGATAGAAATTCTTTACCACGAGGATGGCGAGGCCCTGGCACAGGCTGCCCAGAGAAGCTGTGGCTGCCCCGTACCTGGAGCAACCTGGTCTAGTGGAAGGTGTCCCCAGGGGGGTGGAGTGAGATGATCTTTAAGGTCCCTCCCAACCCAAACCATTCCATGATTTGATGTATATACTTAGAAGATTAGAGAAATGGAAGCCACAGCATGAGCAAGATTGTGCTCAGACAACACTGGGGAAGAAATCGGTGGTCACTTTGAGGCATTTCAGTGCAGTCCCTTTGTAACTTCACCAGCTTTGCAATATATATTCACGGCCATACACAGCTTTAACAAGCAGAAGTAAAGCTACCTTGAGTTTTCTTCAGAGTAACTTCTGCAGAATAACTAACTGCCCCCTCATCCACACCCAGAGCCCTTGGTGCTTTCAGAACACAGTTCCTCTCACCAAGCACAACGCTTGTTCCAGACGAGCCTTATTTTCCCAGCCCTTTACAAGGACAGGTCTGGCTGTCCTTGCTGCTTTGTTATGTGGTGAGCAGCAAGGAGGCCCAAACCAGCAGCGTCCCATCAATTTTGTGATGCTGCCTTGAAAAATACAATGCACTGCTTCAACAGTGGAGAAACTCATGAGAGGGAAGCAAGGGACAGTGAATGACTGCAATCATGTACTGCAGTGGAGAGTGCCAGGGGGAGAAAAGGGACAAAACTCCTCACAGTTTTCAAAGTTCACTGGCAGCTGTGAATGGCAGCAAAACCAGCTCACACCTCTGAAGCACGTTAAAGACACATTTTCAGGAACAGGCAGCTGGAGATCTCCTTGCTATGCAGCTGGATGGATTTCCAGAAGAGCTCAGCAGTGAACCCAGCCCTCTGTGCTGTGCTCCTCTGCAAACAGCACCAAGGTAGAGGGGAGAGCATTTCTCAGATTCAGGCATGTATCAAAAAATACACATTTCACAAGCCCTTGGCAATAATGTCATCATAGCAAAGCACAATTGCCTCAAGCTCAGCTACACGTGTAATGAGATCAGCCACACCATAGGATACTGGGGGATTACAGTGACCAGCCTGATTCAGCTGTGCAAAGTGAGAAACATGAGTAAGTCACAAGGTAGTTAACAATGTAAAATATAAACCTAAGCTTTAAAACCCTTCCAGTTTTAATAACGAATGGAGGGATGTTTAACCTTTCTTGGTTTGATATTTATTTTACAAGGAAGCGGTGGAAGGACAAGGTCACAAAGTTTCACATTCTTTCCTGCTTCGGTCACAACTTGTTTTCAGGACAGCAAAATCCCCTGCTCCTGTGATAAGTGCTCTCTGAGTTGGACTCAGGTATTTCCCCTGGAATCTCAGTTTCCAGCAGTTGTCAGCCTAAGTGCTTGTCCTCTTCCATGGGGAATCCCAGGCCTAAGGAAAATCCTCTTCACAAAACTGCCACAGCCAACTGGAAGGAGATCAATTAAAAGATGGACTTTTGAATGTGTTGGCAATCTGAGCCCTACTATTCATGATTAAAAAGAAAAACCAGCCCATGTGGGAACCACCTTTCTACTCCAACCACCTTTTGAGAGAGTCACTATTGCTGGAAACTTCAACTCAATGACCATAACCAGAGATTCAGCAACAGGGAGCTACGAAGCAGAAAAACACATTTGTTAAGCAGCCAGTTCTGAGGCTTTGTGTAAGAACTACAGAGGTTATAATTTGTGGGAAATTCCATCCATTCTGCTGAACTCAGCGACCGGGAAGTTCAGGAGGTAAGATAATTCCCCACCAGGAACAGGAAGAAACCCAGATGGCACAGCTGAAGGGCACAGTAGCCAAGAAGCTGACCACAGCCCGCGGGAGCTGGCAGCGAGGGACCCCAGGGGCAGTTTATAAACAGGCTGCCAGCCACATTCCACCTGCTTCCAAACCCAGAGGTGCTGCCATGAAGTCCTCTAACCCCAGCTGCAGGGCTGTCTTTGCACAAAGCCACTGGCATCTGGGATGGCTCCAAAGGAGCAAGGATACAATTGTTTTTACCACATAACCATAAAAATGACTGTGCCTTGCCTGCACAGCCCCTTAGGTCCACAGTCTGTCCACAAAGCACTTGTTTGACCTGTGCAGAAAGAGTTCTCATGGGCAGAAACACAAATGCCTGTAGTGTCTGGCACAGACAACACTCCAGGCAACACAACATCTGGGGATGGGCTTGCTCCACAGCTCCTCAGGCAGGCTAGGTTTTAAGAAGGGATTAAAAAAAAATACAGACTGAACTTCTGCTTTAGTGTAAGTAGGAGACAACAGAAACAGAACTGCACAGGTCTGAGTGGGTTTGAAGACAGACTTCCTATTCCTGCCTGTCCCTACTTATGTGGTCTCCGCATCACTTTCTCCAAAACAATAACAGATGGGAAAAGCAGCTTGACACAACTTGGTCTTTGCTTTCTCTGTCATTCCCCAAAGACCAAGAAACAGGGGTTTGTATTAATGATATTTTAGGAGCATTATAAAAAAAACCCACACTAACAGCCTTGGAAAAGTACATTTTGCACTTCTTCTCAGCAGAACTGTAGGCTGTACACGCAGCCACAAGAAGATAGTCAAGATTCACCAGATAGCCTCTTTGAACACTGGAACTTGCGCAGATACTACCTTTTATTTCCTAGATATCCTTCTCTGCCTTGAATACTCCAACCAGATAAACACAAGAACACAGAAGTGCTCTGACCACATTGTCAAAACAAAGTCCCATCTCCCCACAGATCTGCTCTTCAACAGCAGCCCCAAGCAGATGCTTAGGGCAGAGTCTAAGGACAGGGCAGGCCTATATGGTACTTCCTCCTCATACTTTCCCACCCTCCAGACATTTTTAGCTCAGGGACTTCCTGAGCAGGATGCCATTTCTACATATTTGGTAACTCTCGATGGATTTCTCTTCCATGAATTTGTGCAATTGTTCTGAGCCAGTGTAACCTTTAAATACCCAAAGCACTGGCAAAGTTTTACATCACTTATCTGCTGCAAATAACCACACAAACATCCTTTTGCTTGTTTTAGACCTTGCTCTTACCAATCTCATTTGAATCCCTCACTCCCAGTTTTCATACAGGGGCACAAAGCAAACAATCAATCCCTACTGGTTTGTAGAGCTAGGAGAGGAACCAAGTGCCTTGAGTTACTTGTAGGTTACTTGTAACAGGCTCTCTGTTTCATCTAGTTACAATCCTTCAGCATGAAAAGTACCAGATAAAAACAAGAGATGTAGCAAACAGCATCTTGCTGACCTTTAATGTTCTACTTTCATCATCATTACTTCATTACAGCAAACTTTTTGCTGCCAAAAAACTTACCTCTAACTCCTTAATTTTCTCTTCGGCTATTCTCTGTTTTTCTAAGAGCTGATTATGAATCACTCCTTTAGGCTGGAGAATAAACCTACAAGTGAAAAAGAAGAGACAGAAAATATTGGATGCTTTTTACATCAGTGTTCCCCAGCTGCACACCAAGTTAAACTAGAGCCACCTCTTCTAAGTGTTCATCCTCACTCCCATGTTCTGGACAGAGACAGGAGAAATTGCTCTGACAGTTCCCAGAGCCCACCAGACTGGCCCCAAAGGCTCACCAGCCTCACCTGTGCTCTGTGAGGATGAACATGGACACACAGAGATCTCCCTTTATCATTCAGCGTCCTTGAATGATCCGGAAGCAGTTCTGGCACACAGCCAGCAAGGGGAGTCTGTCAGCACCTTCCCTTCAAAGGGATCTAATCAGTTGATGGCATGGAGTCAAGGAAGACTCTTGACAGGTAAGAGCTGTTTATTAAGGGTTTAATGCTCGCAAGGTAAACAAACCCATACAATAAAACCAAAGCTTTCCACAGGGAAAGGCTGAGGGAGTTGGGGTTGTACAACCTGGAGAAGAACAGGCTCCAGGGAGACCTTACTGCAGCTTTTCAATGTATAAAACGGGCTTATATGAAAGACAGAGAGAGGGATTTTACCAGGATCTGTAATGACAGGCAAGGGGCAACAGTTTTAAACTGCAACAGGCCAGGGTTAGGTTGGACACAGAGAAGAAATGTTTTATATTGAGGGTGGTGAGGTGCTGGCACAGGGTGCCCAGAGAAGCTGTGGCTGCCCCATCACTGGAAGTGTCCAAGGCCAGGTTGGACATGGCTTAGAGCACCCTGGGATGGTGGAAGGTGTCCCTGCCCATGGCAGGGGGTGGAACCAGATGGTCTGTGAAGAACCTTTCCAACCCACAGCCTTCTGTGATTTGAAAAACAGAGACAGGTGCTTCCAGCAGAAGCTATGGAACTTTCACAGCTCCCACTTCTCAAGCCTTGGTTTTAACCCAACCCCTCACTGACCTCCAAATTTCTACACTTTCACCAGCCAAAGGGTTTTTCTGTGGGGTGGGAAGTGGCTGCTTTTAACTGAAATTGTGGCCACTGGTTTCCACTTGTTCAGTTTTCAATTGCCAAAGGGATTTAAAAGATGCATCCATAACACCTGAGTCCTGCTTGCCAACAAGCAGAAAGGTGCCTGCCTCGCTCAGAGAAGCCTCTGAAGGAGCACCACCATTCAAAGCAGCTCTCCAGCACGTGGCACTGGCATCCCACAAAGAGGTAAAGGACAACTAAGTTCAAACGAATTTTAGGAACCCTGCATGGTTGTTTTTCATCTTTCCAGACATAAAGAATGTACAAGCTGCAGATTCACCCCCTTCCCTACTTAGAAAGTCCCCCAGGGGATTTAGAAGGAGCCTCCGTGGGTCATACCAACGAGGTCAAGGTCTCCTCTAGCACCAACTAGGGTCAATATCTTCCTGCCAGGTGACAACAGCTCATGCTTCAACAATTAAAATGAGCAGCTTTAGACAGGGCAGAATCAGAGAGCATTCCCCATCTGCTACAGAAAAACCTGAAATCAGTTTGCAGAGTCATCTCCCACGACAAATGACATTATTAACATGTTTGCTCAGAGCCTGGTAAACACAAACACGGATCTGCCACTTGGCTGGAAACCCAGAGCCCTCTGCATCAGTAACCCAGCCAAAAGGAAAACTACCTGCCACATGCATTCCTGAAACGCATGGGAGGGAAACCGTGGGTAATTATAATAGGTTTGCAATTAAAACTCTCTTTGGGGCTGCTATTAACTGCACATAGAAGCACCACCTCCTCCTCCCACTTCTTTCCCTGTTCCGCTTCACCTCCTCTTCTCCACAGGAACTTCCGCTACATCTTTTATGTTGCAATTTTCTCAAATCTCTCTCATTTTTTCCCAGTCTTGGCTCATGCTTATTGCTGGCATCATCTTTGCTCTCTATCTGCTCCTGTTCTTACCAACACAGCTCACTCAGACTCTCTTTGTCCCCTCAATCCCCCCTTCCCACTGGGAGGTGTCCCCACCATTCACTTGCACACAGTGGTGATGCTTTGGGGTTCTGGCATACACCAGACTGCTGAAGTAACAACACAGGTCATTTTGTGAAAATCAAGTTCGGGACCACCCTTCTAGGAAAGAGAAGTTATTTTCATTGCTATTAGATACAGAGCCTGGATCCAGCCAGAGAAGGGTACTTTTCAGGACCACCAGCAAACACATCATTCCGATGCTCTTACCTCAGGCCTACAACACCAGAGTAAAAACATCAGCTTTCACACACACCCCCTGTAGACTCAAATTTTGCCTTGCTTCTGCAGTAGCTGCCATTAGTGAAAATCAAAGCGGCAAGATGCCTTCTGTACACAAAGCCATCAGTCCCTTCCCACGTCACTGCTTCCCTGAGCCTGCCTGTGTATGTGAACGTTTCCTGAATTATTTCCTTTTTTTGTGGGGGCGGTAAAGACGAATACAATCCCTTCTCATTTGCTTCCCCAAACTGTATAGGAAGATTGATCATTTTGGTTTCCCTGACGTCCCTGGTCTAAAAAACAAAGTTCAACACCAACACAGCTTGAGCAATTTTCCCCATGCTGCAGCTGGGAAGGTCCCTGCTGGGTGACAGGCACTGGGCGATCCCGGCTGGCTCGGAACTGCTACAGGCACCAAAACCTCCAACAAACAACCGGCTGACTTCACTTTTATTCTGCAAATGTCAACAGCAGTCATCAGGGAAAATATCCTCCCTCCCACCCTCCTGCAATGCTCTGGCAGACATGCGACAGCAAATTAAAATTGGATGGCTGAAATTAGCACTGACGAGACTTATGCGGGCAGCTGGGCACAAACACAACCACCCTGATTTTGCCTGCTATAAAACAGTGGGCTGGAACCTGTGTCCGTTCACACACTTGCTCAGAAGCAGATCAGGTGTCCCTGCCTTGGCCAGCAGCATCCTGCAGGTCTTCACCAGCGCTGCTTAAATACACCCATTTGAGTTCCCTGCGACAAGACCATGGAGCTCTCAGCCTCGAGTGCACACGTGCTGCCCTGGAAGCTGCCAAAGGCCAGGTCTTTGAAAGCTGAACTATAAATCCACATCCACAGTTAACTATTTAAATCTGTGGGTTCGCTTTCCAACATAAGCAGGACTCGAAAAACTCATCAGTTGTTTAGCATCTAGTTAGATATACGCACATTATGGAGATCTTGGCCAAAGTTTTTACCTAAGGAAATAATGTGGTTTATGGCAGCACTTGGAAAAAGCAGAAGTTTGTTCTGCTCATTATGTAAGAAGTGCTGCAGGGCACTTGTAATAAACAAGAATTTAAATTTAATCTAAATTTCATTTTCCAATTACTCTAAGTAATACATCAACTTGGTGATTTTTAGTTTTTTTCCTCACCAACCTGGAGAAATAGGGCAGTGTCATTCTGCTACCTGGTTTCAGCTAGATGTAGTTATTTTATGTACAGATTTTCAAGCTCATGAAAGAAGCGCGGTACATTCTGACAACTTAGTTCTTCCTGAGTGAGTTTTGAACGAGCCTTTCAAACACACGAACTTTATTCAGTGCCTGGAGGTTCACCACCAGCTGAGCTGAGAGCTGGCCCCACACGGGAGTCACCGAGCCGAGGAGCCCCTTTCTGCTCAGTGGTGCGGAGCCCAGCAGGTGACACAGCTAATACTGACCCAAGGGCTGCTTTCACAGCTCTGCTGGAGTCCATGGGGGGCTCCAAGCCCCCAGAGTTTGTGTGTTGAGCTGGAATGAAGTTTAAATACTGCTAATCCACAGAAGACAAGCCAAGTCTTCTCCCAGATACGAGAGCTCGCCTGTATCCGCCTTGTCTCAGGGAAGCGTCACAGCACGCACTAATAGACCTGTCAAACATGACACCTACACTATCAAACATGAAACAGTGATTCAGAAACATGTTCAGCACCACAGTGGCAATTATAAAGCTTAGTAACAATCACCTCTTCACACAGGAACTTTTTCACTGCTGTTAAATTAACACCAGAAATATCTGGGTCAGAATGGACAAGTTTACCCCATCTCACCTGGCCGGCCACCCATTTCAAAGGGAATGGTTAAGTAAAAATAGAGCAGGACTTGCTAGCAATTTTTCCAGCGCCCATAGATAATGGTGAAAACTCAAAACAAACCAAAGAAAATTAGAAACAAAAGTTGCAGAGGAGGGGGGTCCCTGAGTATAGCAGTGTTCAGCCAAACCTGGGCTGCCAACAAGAACAGCTCCATGGAGCAGAGCCAAGTGGTTGCCAATCGACTGCACCTACATGCTAGGCCTCCCAGTGACTGCTGGTTCTCAAGTGCAATATGAGAACAAAAATAGAGCACAAGGGAACTGAAAGAGAAACCTCGCTCTAAATATTCCCACTTGTTTCTATTTTCCTCCCTTTGCTAGCTCCACATCAGGAATTTTGTTTCCCTAAGGCAGAGAAAGTGGTTTATATACTCTCCGAGGCTCATTGCTTGTTTCTTTCTGAAGGGATCTCTTACCCCCTCACAATTCTAATTTTCTATTATAATTTTCATTTGATCAGTGTTTACATTGCACTCCCTGATGCTCTGGCCCAAATGGCCTTCGGACTCTTGTCAGGTCAGCAGTGCTGCCCACTTCATCATCCATCTGCTCCTTTGTGTCACACATACACACCCACAAAGTGATGATCGTCCAGTGTAAGTAATTCCATAACTCAGCCTGTTTGCACCAAAATGTACTGTTTACTTGACTTTGAGACATAATATTAGATACTGAAAGGTTCGCCTCTTAATGAATGAGGTTATGGAGATGTTTGTTCAGCACATGCCACTCTTCATTATGACATACAAGTCATTAAAGCTATTAAAGGTGGAGTCACAGTGATGCTCATAGTTCAGGTTTTCCATGAAGAATCCCTACTTTCAATTACTTGCAACTGCAACAGACTTCAGCCTTTACAGCTGGAGCTTTCCATGGCAGGCAGCTGTCCTGGGCATGGGCAGCCTCTCCTGTGCCCCTGGAGTTAGGAAACACGGTCCCAGTGTTTCTTATGCCTGGCTCGCCCGTGCAAGAGGCTGTTTGTGTTCAAGTATTAAAAGCAGGAGGGAAGGAGCCCCACAACAGGCCACAGGACTCCATCACAGCCAGTCTGCAAAGAAGCTCTTCCCACTTGGCTCCACGTAGATCCCCGCAAGAATTGGCACAGGGTAGCAGGGGAAGGCTCAGCTTTTCCCCTGCCAAGATGGGTATACAGCTCTCTGCCTAATTCCAGAGAGAGACAATTTTACAGGTACATATGTCTGGTGTTATTTTGCCAGAATAATGATGAATGACAGATCTGTAAGTCCATTCACCTGGCTCCCAGCTCACACAAAGAGTCACTGTAACTTCAGCTACATGGTTCTCATACCATTTGGGAAACTCTCTGTAAAAACTGAAAAGAAAACAAACAACTTTGCCCAAAGCCACAACATTATTTTAACATGTTTACTGTATTTCTAAACAACCTAACATGTTGTGGTATCACAGCAGTGTTTACATGGAATGTCCTGCTCCTTGAAACCAAGTGCTTGCATTAGACCACTCTGTGAGAAAAGTTTGGCTAAGCCCCGTCATGCCCTTATCTATTTAAAGATGCTTTTTAATTCTGAACTTGCACTGCTGCTCAAGCTTTGAGCAGACTCAGTAGGGGATTACTGCATTTTAAGTACTGTTCAAAGCCAATGGAAGAAAGGCTTCCAAGGAGCTGATCCCAAGCAATCTAGCTTGATTGAACCAGAGCCAGCTGTGCAGAACTGCCAGCACCCAGTAGTCCCCTTCTACTCTCCCAGGATTTGCTGGTGCTTCTGTAAACGATTCTCTATGCATTTCACACCAGGCACAGCTTATACCCCTCCAAATTCCAGTTTTAGTCACCCTAGATGAATTACTCACTTCCAAACAAGACAAGGAAGCAATATTAAAAAAAAAAAAGAAAAATCATCACTAATTATAGCTTGTGCTGCCACCCTTCACGTCTAAGGATTTCACATTTTTTCAGCCTGATTTTGAATTTCCCATCAACAGATCACATGCCTTAACTAGAGCTGGTTCAGAACAGATGGAGTTTAAACAGATGAGTTGAAGCTTTTCCTATGTTTGCATTTATTTTAGTGGCCAGTCGTCTCACTGGGTCACCTCGATATAGCTGACCCTAATTATTCCTCTCCGCATACCTTAAAGCAAAACAAATGCCGGAGCTTATGTTGGGAGGATTATACACGAATACATTCCAAGGAGCAGCAGTTTATAGCTCACATATCATTTTATTGCTACCCTCGGAGGGGTGGATGAGCACCAGGAGCTGTTTGGGCAGGAGACATCCCCAGTGGGCAGCGTAACCTGCCCAAAGCCAGCCCGACACACCGGAACACGCGGAGACCGGGATTAGCGGCGCTGGACTCCGGCCAAACCCTGTCTTATGTAGGCCCCAACAAGGGTAACTTTTACTCAGATGAACATTTGTAAGCCATAAACCTATTAACTCTAAGGAGCTAAAGGAATTGAACAAAGAATTCCACGCCGTTTGCTTCCTCAAACCTCGGCACGAGCTGGCCCAAGGCGTCCGGCCCTGCAGAGGGGCCTGGGCTGCACTTCAGGCCGTGTTTACATTGAGCTTTCACTTTTTTGGGGAGCATCTCTCAATAGCTACAGCATATTACATTACCTCAAGCCAAGATAGTAACACAGCTTGCAAACAGCAGTTTCTGCATTGCCAGACACTTAACTAGATGGTAGATTTATACCATTGTTCGTGTTTGGTTCTTTAAAAAAAGAAATCAGGAATATACCTCTAAGTGTGTATTAAATATAGCACAACCCAAAATAATAAAATAGTACTGTGGTCTGCCTTTAATGAGCATCATAAATTCTTTTTGAAGGCTCAATCGACACAAATGGAATTTAAAAAAAAAAAAAAAAGGCAAGCAAAAGCCTCCTCTCTATCACACAGGAATCCATAACATTTGAGATTAAATCCATGTGGGAAAACACTGCAAGAACAACCGCAGTTCATGAAATTGAAATCTCCATGAGTAGTTCTTCCTCACTATATTCCTGATTTAGTGGTTTTGTGTTCTAACTTTGTTTTCATATAATTTGTTAGTATGTAGCAATTATGAGCTGTGGCTTATTTAAGCCAAGGGAACTCAGATGACTACAACATGCCAACCAACACATGCACCTCAAATAGATTTTTTGCAGTCTGGGTTGTACCAGATTTGAAAGTTGCAAGAAGCAGAAAACAGAAACAATTTTTCCAATAATAGGAAGTCAAGATCAATTTCCAAAATCTGGTCTATTTTTAAGAATTCCCCACAAATTCCTATGGAAGAATGCTTAACAAAAAAAAAAAAAAAAAGAACTAAAACTACAACACCACATGGATATGCACCAAGGAAAACATAAACAAGAAAATGCCGGTGTAAGCACCCTGGTAAATCAATCCTAAAAACATTTCTGTTTTAATTTTTTTCTTATTGATACATATTCTGTGATCAGAAAGGTGAAGTATGCAGTAGCAAATGAAGTGACATGAAGATACTGCTATACTCTAACAGGCAAACTTATGGCCTTCTCAACAGCAGCCCTTCCCTAAGAACCTGTACAGGAAAACTAGAAAAATCAGGATCCATCTTTTTTGAAAAGCAAATCCATCCACAGTTGCAAGAAGGGAAAAGAAAAAAGGAAAAAAGCTTTCTGCCTTTCCCAGGAGGAAACCTTTGAAATGCAAAGTGAGGAGGAAGACCCAGCTTGTGGATAAATAGCAGTCTTGGCTTCTGTACATCCCAAATCTGCTACAACAAAGCATCAAAGCACTACAGAAAACATCACAGCAGAGGACGCGAAGATAACACAGCCAAAAGAATTCAAGCATAACACTAATAGACAGATATTTCTGGACTCTGGAGTTAAATTAGCTAGCACTAAAACAACCTCACTGCTGTGTCCTAATCAGCAAGAACAAACTTCTTAGAATCAGCATCTGTGGACCAAAAAAGGCTGGATGTTGTTTTTGAAAATAGTTTCTTCTCAGAAAGCCTGATTTTTTTTTTCCCCCCCTAAATTGGCTGAAACATTCTGTTAATTCAGCAAATAGCTTTGGAGGAAACAAAGTCAGAATTCAAGACAGAAGTTGTCTTGCATTTGGTTTAAGATTTGATGCAGCACTTTGGTTCTTGCATCTCCAAATTAAACTTGTGTAAAATGGAGTTCTCATGCCATGGGATTGGTTTCCTCATATTTAATTCAGTGTTTTAATGCAGGGGTCGTGAACGAGCCTCTCCTTCTTTCAGGTTTTGAACAGATGACAAGGCCAGGATGTTCAGACTTAGATTTCTCATTTGTTTTAAGGCTGTTCCACCTAAAATTTATATCTTATGCTGACATTCACGTGCCAGCTCAGAGACTGACTGGGCACCTCCATCTGGCCACTGTGGGCCCTGAGTACCTTGTCACACCCTGTCCTGCTGGCTGAATATCCACTGATTCCTCATCTGGAAGGGCATCTCCAAGCAAGACAGGAGTACAACAGGGAGTCTCCCAGTACTTCTTTGGGCCAGTGATCTGGCCATTCTTCTCTGCTGCAGGAAAGCCACATCCTCTGTGCTAAACCAGAGAAACAGCCCTGTATTCCAAAAGAAGTGTTCTAGCATTCAGTGTTTCTCCAGGGAATCTCACCCTTGATTCCAAAACTTTCTTCAGGAAATGGGGAAAAAGCTTCAAAATACGGTACTTTAAATCCACTAAATATTAAAATAAATGGAAGTTCCTTGCTGTTTCATAATACCAGAGTGACATTTTAAGTGCCTGGAGAACTTCAGAAATCAGTCAGTCATGTTCCATAATGGTTTTGCAAAGTCATTTGGCACAGCAAGTCACAAAAGCAGGAGCAATGTAAGCTCCTCAGAACATTTAATACTTGTCTAGCATATATCCAAACAGAACTCTGAGCCACTGAAGCAAAGGATGGGCTGTATTTGCAAGACAGCTCAGCTTCCCTCTCTCCAGAGGCAGGGACAAAGCCAAGGTGCCTTACTGCAGCCCTCAGTCCACAAGAGCCCAACCTGCAAATGCTGCCCTGAGAGTGCAGGCTTCCTGAAGGCTCTGGCATTTCCATGACAGTACATTGCCTCTGGCTCACAGCACATCAAACTCCCTCTTCTAGCAACAAGGGCAGCCTGCAGGAGCACTCAGTCTCCCTTCTGACCCTTATTCTTAGTTTAGATTTCGTCTCCGGGAAGTTTACTCAGGTAGCTCCTTCCTCTGTGTTGTCTAGGTAACAGGTAGGGAAAAAGTTAGGGGTAAAGAAGAGAATGGAACAGACTTGTGTGAATGTCATAGTCCTAGTCCCAATAGAAAAATGCTCCTAAAGAGTTAAATGTCCCCAGGCAAGGGAGACAAGCAAGAGGAAAAGCTGTATTGCTAATCTTCTATCAGAACACCCACGCAGTAGGTGGGGGACTATAACCAACAGGTTTATTTCCAGTAGGGATAAGTAAAAGACCTATTTTTATTTTAAATTAGCTATTATTTTTATTGTAAGACCCTTGTTTCTGCTGCTTATGCATTTCACAAACACTGACTTATCAGAAACATCCAAGTTCTCTTGTCTAAAGCTGATTTTTTAAAGGAATGCAGCTGTTTCCTAGAACGGGGCAGATAGACATCTTGCACACAAGCCACGGAAATCTTTTCTTTCTCTGACGTTTCAGTATTGCATGGAGAAATTATGTAGAGCACCAGGACAGAAGAGCTATAACTGGACCAAGATATCCAGGAGATTACAGCAGGAATAAGATCAAGAACTAAGCGGGGGCAGGGCAGAGGGGAAGGAATGTGTTTGGAAATCAGATGTCAAGTTGGAAAAGGAGCCTGTGCCCACGAGAACAAGCTCCTTTTCTGAGCTGGAACCAAATCCAGGAGTCCAGATTCCCAGTATCCCACTACTGCCAGCAGTAGTCTACGAAGTCCATGGACCAGCTCTGCTCCTCTCACACTCCTAATTAACCAGGAAGGGGATGACAACCAACTGCTGCCCCTTACTTCACAGACCAAGTCACAGGCAGCAGCACAGACGACTACTGCATCACCCCTGAGTGCTTCATTCTCATTTCTGCTTTCCATGACAGCTCTCTAAAAAGATCTTGCAAATTTTTACAGGCCCATTCACACCTAACAACACCCTGAAGATCATTGTTCAGGCTGCAACAAAAGCGAGTAGTTCAAAATCAGGAAAAACCTGCAATAAAAACCAACTGTGTGATGGAAAATTTGGCTGTGTGATTTGCCTTACGCCCGTGCAGCCTTTGGTTCTTCACGCACCAGCTCCAAACCGCTCATTCAATGTGCAGCAGAAGCAGTGGCCAAGCAGCTGGACACATATTTTGTTTTCTTCACAGCTCAGTGCCTGATTGAACTTCTCCACACATCAGACTCACTGTGGAAAATAAGTCCTCCCTTTTCCAATAGCTACGTGAAGGAACTTCAAGTTTATAAACCACATATTGACCAGAGGCTGAAAGCAACACTCTGGTCCCTGGGACTCGTGTCAGCACCTGTCAGCTCCTCGGCAGCCAGGCTCCAGCAGCCAGCCCCACCGAGCCTTACCCACGGAGAGCGGCCATGGAGAGGCACTCGGATTTCACACACCAGCCTATAGTTAGTAACTGAACCATCAAGGTTAAGCCTTGGGTGTCCTTCAGCTCTTTGTGAAATTTTTGACATGTGAGCGGGAAGCACAGGGCAGCTGCCATGTTCTGTGCTGGCAGAATCGAACACCTCACACACACACAAACGGTGTGATGAAAATGCAGCTCCTGCAGCTGTACCAAGTGATGTGCAGCAGGGACTGCTGCCTTTGGGGGTGCAGGAAAGAGCTTACTGTGACTGATCATGTCTCATATTCCAACAAAATCATGAATCACAGTAAAAGCAACAATGCATTTAAATCCAAGGAATCGTCAAGAACATTTAATTCTCTCTCAGGTTTCACCTGCATATGGTTCAGCCACCAAAAATCTGAACCACTCCTTAAAAAAATCTTAAAAAATTCAAAATCATATTATGACAGCTGTCCCATAAAATACCGTAATGGCACAAAGTCATTTTATAGGGACAGCTGTGATAATATACTATACTTGCATTAAATCGTGAGCCAAAAGTTGTGCTACAGTATTTGGTTGATTGTCACTTATATTTTCTCTTTTAAGTGTTCCCCCATTAGCTGTATTAGTAAACTGATGATAAAGCAATATCAAACCAAAACTGACTGTCTATTTTGGCACGGCATGAAAAACTGCAGCACTCTCCTCACTGTGCCCCACGCCAAGTGCCAGACATTTTTCTTCTGTAAATAAGGATCTTGTCCAGGTTATGGGCTAGAAGAATGTAAAGGGAAAGGTCTGAAATATTCAGACAGAATTCTGAAGCTTAAACTTTCAGCATAGTTCTCAAAGCAACACGATGATATCAGTTCACAAATAGCTTAAGCAGAAGTCCAGCACAGTGGTAGCTGTCTCAGGCTACGTAACGGGCCTTTCAAAAGAGTATGAAGTAACAGAACTGAAATGTATTTGGCAAGATGCCATCACCCAGATGAGAGCCCAGCCTCACGGATATGTACAGTACACAGCAATTCATCAGCTCATACTATGTGGCACTGACATTTCTTGTGTCAAACCAAAAATAGCTTTAGCAAAAGTAAATTGAGCCCCACATGTGGAGCCCGGTAAGGCCTCAGCACGTTACACAAACTGCAATATTTCAAAAAAAAAAAAAAAAATAGAAAAAGGAAAACCAGCAAGTTGAGGAACAACAAATGAAATTTTCACATTCATCAGCAGTGCAGGGAAAGCCTTCTGGGAAGGGAGGAGACTCAGGACAGGAGTTCAGAAAATAAAAACCACACAACTGCTTTCCAAGTAGCGCACAAGGAAGTACCCAACCAGGCAGACTTCCTCTCAGGATGCACCACATCACCACAGTTCCTCAAGCCTTCAAATTCCACGAAGACCTGGAGTATCTTGTCCTACAGAAGGGTACATGCTAGCCCTTTGCATACAGCCCAAACCACCCAAGCTGGATGAAAAACGCAGAACCCTATCAGAGGCCAGATTCTAAGTAGCAGCTTAGATGGGTTAGAGAAGAAAAAAAGGAAATT
>VWZT01011995.1:231577-254710 GCA_013397055.1 Pachycephala philippinensis
ACTCGTGGGGGCCCGGCCCCGGCACCGCCCGGGCTGGGATCGTGTGGGACCGGCCCCGGCACCGACCGGCCCGGGGGGCTCCTTGGCCAGGTAGCGCCCTGCGGTGCCCCCGCGGGGCCGGCTACACCCGGTGGGGTTGTGGGGCCGCGACCACCCCGTCAGGCCGGCCGCTCCTGGGTGTCCCCGGCCCGGCCCGGCCCGGGCTGACGGTACCGCGCGGGATTGGGAGAAGGCCCGGAGCCCCCGCAGAGGGAGAACCATCCCTGCCTTAGCTGGGAATCATAGAATGTTAAGGAGTTGGAAAGGACCTTAAAGATCATCTCATCCCAACTCCCCCCTGCCACAGGCAGGGACACCTTCCACTAGACCAGGCTGCTCGAAGCCCCGTCCAACCTTGCCTTGGACATTCCCAGGGATGGGGCAGCCACAGCTTCTCTGGCCAACCTGTTCCTGTCCCTCACCATCCTCACACTAAAGAATTTCTTCCATATATCTAACCTAATTTTTCCTTCTTTCAATTTGTGCCTCTTACTCCTTGTCCTGTCACTACAGTTCCTGAGGAAGAGTCCCTCTCTGGCTTCCTTGGAGGCCCCTTCAGACACTGAAAAGTCACAATGAGTTCTCCACTCAACCTTTTCTTCTCCACCAGAACAGCCCCAGCTCTCCCTCTGTCTTCATAGGGAAGATTCTCCACTCCTCTTACCAACTTTGTGGCTTCCTCTGAACTTCTTCCAACAATTCCATGTCTTTCTTATGATGGAGACACCAGAACTGTATATGGTAGAGGGGAAGAATCACCTTCGACCTGCTGGCCAGGCCATAACACTACTGTCACCCCCTCTCTCCTTGGCCCCAGACATGTCCATCAGCCCCATCACAGGAAGCACTGGAAAGCTCAGGTATTGCTGTGTTCCCCCTTCCCATAGCCCAGGCTTTGCCTCCAAAAAACATGCCAGCTGCACAAGAGGGATGAACCTCCACACTCTCCTCCTGTGCAAGCTTTATGCTCGCTGAGGGAGGGGTTTATTTCATACTTTATCAGAGCTCAAGTTTGGGCAAATTAGACCAAAAAGCTCTGCAGATTCCTTACTACCTGGCGTTTGTGCACATTGTAGAAGCAGATGTAGAAAGCAGCTTTTCAACTCTACCATTTGCTAACTGGAGTTCCACAGATGCTGAGGGCAGGGGAGAGCAGGTTTCTCTGTGCCTCATGGCTCTCTACCAGAGCCAGCCACTCCCCCGATCTCACTTCCCCCAGGGATGAGGAAAAAACTGGTTTGGAGGTTGTTTTTACTGCAAAGTAAGGAATCATTCCTGACCCACTGTATGAAGTGATACTTGCTGGAATTACCTCAGCTCCAGGAGGTAATCAGCTGCAATCACCCCAAGAACAGCTGGGATTCCTTTCAAGAGAGGTATGAGTCCACCTCTGGAATTTTTTTGCCAAATCATGGCACCATCATAATATTATTTGGTGGGAAGGGACCTTTAGGATAATTCAGTCCACCTTCCAGAAGACCAGGTTGCTCAAAGCCACATCCAGTCTGGCCTTGAACACTTCCAGGCCTGGGGCAGCCACAGCTTCTCTGGGCAACATGTGCCAGTGTCTAAATGCCAAATGCTGGCTTAAAACCAGGGACCATTCCCGTTTGAATGGATCAGTGGCCAGAGTGGCTTTATTCATACTGGAGGCAGATTTGCTTGGTGAGCAGGCACACAAACATCACATCTCCCAAAGGACCAGCTGGCAGAGATAAAGAAAATCTCCAAAATAATCCCCATGGGGCCAAGGCAGGATGGATCCTGCCCCCAGCCCCTTACGCCACACTGCTCCCCAAGGATGGGGCAGGCTGATCCAGCAGCCCTGACCACACACTCAGGATCTCTGCTGCTCTTGGCAGTACCCCACCATCATGGAGTTGGTGCTGAATGCAGCCTTCAGAATTCCAACTCCTTTCCACCTCCATGATTAAATTAACAACCCAAGCGTTTGTTACAAAGTGTTATTTATTAGAATATTACATTGCACTTAAAAAATAAGGGAGGTCTGACCGTGTCATCTTGACCTACACAAAGGACGTGGGGCCAGACCTACAATAAATATAAATACTATGTACAGTTTATCTAAAATAAATATATAATTTAAAATGAAAAATATCTTGTTAAATAGCTGTTACCCTCCCCCCCTCCTGCGGCGAAGGAAGCCCCGAGCCCGGTCTCCTCCCTTTCACAGCTTGTTCCTCGGCACACACTGCAGTGGACGGAGAGCCGCCGGAGAGGCCCTGTGCCCCCGGTCAGCACGGCTCCCGAGCCCGCTCCGTGCCGGAGATGCCCACGGAGCCGCCGCTGCCCGACCAGCCCCTCCGCGGGTGCCGTCCTGGTGCTCCGGCGAGCCCCCAGCGTGCCGCAGCCCCGTGCCGCTGGCGCCGCGGTCTCGCCTCTTCCAGGAGGTAGAAGTGCATTAGTGCCGACTCCTGCAAGAGAGAGGCGGCAGGGTCACACCGCGATCCTGGGCTGCTCTGCCACAGAGGTGCCGTCCCACCCAGCCCGCCGGGAGAACCTCGTGCCCACCAAGCCCCAGCGGCCGCTCGCCGCCTCTCGGGGCTGGAGCCGGGAGGATGGGAGCCGAGATACTCCACCATGATTCCCTTCCAGCGACCACAGCACTTTTTCCCTTGGACACATGCACCCCAGTAATCCCCAGGGTAAAGGGGACAGTGAGGAAAGCCTTGTGCCAAGTCTCCTTCCCGAAAATTCAGCTCCTATGAACAGCTAAAACTCCCACCCCCAACACTGTGACGAACATGACAGAAATTCTCCAAAAGCATTACTTCATCCTCACAAAGAACAATGACTTTTCTTTTTTTGAAGAAGAAGAGAAGTAGCTGTAATGTGCATGACCACATCTAACGTCAGGATTTAGATCAGACCAGAGGAAGTTTGACAGCTTTTCAGCAGCTGGCCCTGCAGCCACCCCTGGGGCAGAACACACGCCCTGACCCAGCCAGAGGAACATGGCATGGGCTGGCAGCAAGATTTCCCTGTGCCAAGCTGATAGGCACTGCTTTGGTGCAAGTAATAAGCAGAGTGGGAATGAAAAGGAAAGGGGCTTTTTACACATATATATAAATAGAGTCAATATCTAAGGAGGGGAAGTGACTCAGAGGGTCAGAGAGGGAGCAGAACAAGTGGGAAAAAAAAACCTAAACAAAACAGAAGCAGCTTCCCTACTACCAAACATCCCCAAAGCATGGAACACCAGCACAGAGCAGGGATGTGGGGTTAGAAAGAAGGAGGTAGGAGTGATAGGGGTGGCTGGGGACAGGGATTTCAGCAAGAAGGGGAGAAAAGAGGGCTGGAGCCCCATAGGACAGCCCAGGCTCTCAGGCCAAATGCAGCCAGCTGCTTCTCCAGGCTCAGGCTGCCTTCAGCTCCTGCCTCGTTCTAGCATGGGATCCACACTGCAGTCCCAGCCAGCATGAACAGCAGAGCCCCCAGATGTCCACCAGCCCCACTGCTGCCCCGTGCCCAGCCAGGGGCTCACCTCGCCAGCACCTGGCATCCTCAGTGATTCACAGTGACGCCCAGCTTGATTTTCTCTTCGTTTTCTACATCGTAGCCACCCCTCTTGTGACACCTGCGAGGCCAAGCAAAGGGATGCTCAGGGCATGGAGAAGTCCCTGCCATCCTCCTCTTGCACACGATGTTCCCAGGGACACAGATCTGAGAGCTCAGTCCCATCCCACTCACCTGAGCATCAGCAGGGCTGCGATGATGACGAGACACAGGGAGGACAGGACAACAGCAACGACAGCCAGGGCTGTGGTGTGGTCGTACGCACTGGGCGGGTGCTCCACCGGCAGCAAGAGGCCGTGGCAGCGCTCTCCATGATACCCTGGCTGGCATCTGGGCAAGAAGGAAAGTCATAAAGGTCAGTGGCGAACAAGAACAAGAGGTCTTCGTGTCCCCCACACCCCATGGGAAGGCAATGCCTGTGTGCTCAGCCTTAGCCAGCACCCTGCCTGCTCCCCTCGGTCCCCACAGCCCTGAGCTGGGAGGTCTGATGTCACCATCATCTTTATTGTACTGATAAATTAAGTTTCTCCTGCACCAAGCGAAGACTCCTAGAAAGGCTGAGCTTTCCCCCAGTAGAAGGCACTGGGATCTGTGCTCTTCCCAGTCACCCCAGGCAGACACAGGTTGCCCAGACCACCTCTGGAAGTGGGAAGGGAGCAGTGAGGCAGCTGGCCCAGCATTTCCCATGGAGCAGGATGTCCCTGCACACCCTGCCAGCTGAGAGGTGTCCTGTCCCTGGAGACTTGGGAGGTTGCTCATGTAACAGAAATAACGCTCCACACAGGCTGGGAGGCTTCCAGCCCTCCCTGAGCCACATTGCACTGATGCAACCAGATATATATATCCCTCTATATCCAGCACCACTGACCCTCAGGCTGATCTCCAAGCCGCACTCAGCCCAGCCCTCCTCCTGGGCCCACAATGCCACATGCCAGCATCACCTCCCAGGCACAACAGCAAGGCTGGGCATATGGCAAAGGTGCAGGACCCAGTCCAGCAGCATCCTCATTCCACCCTGTGGCCCAGGAGATGCTGTGGCAGAGGCACAGCCAGCCACCAAGAGCAGCCACAACTGAGTGACACCAGTCAACACGAGGCCTCTTTATCAGAGGAGACTGGGCAGTTGGTCACTGTGCTGGCTCTGGGAGATGCCACCCAGGGATGGACCACTGTGCTGAAGAAACCCAGCCAGCCCCCAAATCCCTGCTGCTTGCCTGTGTCCCAGCTGCTCTCCCAGCCCCAGAGATCTGGGCAGGGGGCACCTGGCTGTCCCAGTCCTAGGCAGGGGTGTTGCAACCCACACTGTGCTGGGTTACCAACCCAAACTGAGCCTGCAAAGATCTCCCCTCACTGGCAGTCCTGAGTCCCCCATGCAAGGGTCCAACTTCACAACAGCTTCCACAGGGAGAAACTAAGGAGTTAGAGGAGCTCTGTGGAGCTTGATCCCTGCGGATTGCAGATCCTGTGGGCACCATAAGCCAGGGAGCTATTATCTTCCCTGGGCTCAAGGCTAGGTGGCTCAGAGGATTGATAGTGAAGAACAAAGCCTCTTACATATCTGCCAGCTCAAGTCCTGCCCACGTCAGCGGGGATCAAATACACACCCCGGGGTATTTCCCACAGTAGCAGTGCTGTATCCAGGTGCCCCAGCAGCAGGCAAACACTTTCTCCTCCCCTTGCCTCATCTAGTCCCTGCTTGCTCTGCACCCCAGGGGGTGGGCAAGGAGGGGTACACAGCCCTGTGTTTCATCAGGCCAAAAGGACAGCTCAGGCATGACTTTGATAGCCTGTCCCCAAAGGTGCTATCTTTGCTGGTTGCATGGCAGAGATGCTCCTCCCACCTGCACTGATGCACCCTGACAGACACAGGAGCCCCGAGATCTCAGCGTGGGGGATATACGGGATGAGGTTTGCCACATCAGACCTGCAGAAGCCCTCAGCTGCCAGACCCCAGCCCTACCCACCATTCTGCAGCCCCCATCAGGGCAGCTCAGCCAGAGCTCACCATGGGGCAGGGAACGCTGGCTCCAAGGCCAGGACATGTTATGGGGGAAGGGTGGACACTTCTCAAGAAGTACAAGGAAGAGGCCAAGTCAGAGTTGTCCCTGCTCAAATAGGGAAAAAGCACTAAAAATATCTCTGCTTTTCCTCTGCCTGGCCTGGAGAATTGAAGGAACCATGACTAAGGCTCCCCCCGCAGAGGCACACGCCAGCAACTCACATGCAAGAGGGAGCTCCCAGCTCTCGGATGTACTTGCACTCGCCGTGAATACAGAAATCCTTGAACTTCCGCAGGCACGGGTCTCTCTTCTTCCCCAGGCCTTTGCCTTTTCTTCTTTTATTACCGTTCCCTTTCTTCTTGGGAGTAACGAGGCCTTGAGGCTTTGACAGGAAGGCAACTGAAAAACAATTTGGGAAGGAGAGAACAGCAGTCAGATCAGCTCCACGTGCCAGCCAAAGGGAAGGCAGAGCCACATCCCAGGGCTGCCACAACTGCTCAGCCCTGGCTCCCACAGCCCTTTGTGCTGGGAGCTGCCCCCGAGCCCGGGGTGGGGGGGCATTTTTTTTTCAGCTCCTCACAAATATCATGGCCTTTCCAATTCATAAGAACAATTCTCAAGGAAAGAAAGGAGTCGGGCAGGGGGAACAGAGCTTTATACATCTCAAATGCTGCTATTATATGTACCAGTTTCCACTGAATACAGAACATTGCTAATTGCCCCTTTATCTGGCCTTTATTTCCCTGACAAGCACAGGCTTTTCTAAGACCCTATTCATGGCTTGGATGGACTCTCCTTCCCGTGGGCACAAGGATGCCTTGCTCACCCCAGGGCGGGATTAAAAGAGCAAGCCTGCCTTAAGTTTTGATTTTGCAAAGCCAAAGAGATGGTGAGGGCATCGTTCCCATTACTTGCAACGGTATGTTTTAATTGTGGTGCAGTAACCAGCGGCTTTTGGTGCCAGGCCAGCCCCTTGCTGGGTTGGTGGAAACTAGAGCACCAAGCTCCTCACCCAGACACAGCCCAACACTAGTAACTGTACTGGAATGGTTTTTAAGACGTGCAGATGCCAAAACAATCAGCTCCCAGCTTGATCTCAGTAGGTGCTGAGGTGTTGGAGAGCACTCACTGCTCCAAGGTGGATTTTTTAGCTCCCCCCGAGCTACGGTGCTCAGTAGCTCAAGTGAACTAAGCCCTGGGCTGCTCGGGGAGGAGAGTGCAGCAGAGTCCAACCTGGCAAGTTGTAACCTGCCAAGTTCCTTCCCAGCCACTTACAACAGAACCAGCGCCTCTCACGCTGGCACACACCGGTTGCACACCTAGCAAAGTTATTTCGACATCCTGCACACTGCGCCTGGAGAAAACCAATACTCCAGGAAACTCTGCGGCTTGGAGAAACCTCCGGATGAGGCTGACAGCAGAGGCTATTCCGTCCCCTGCCCTGCGGGTTATCTCCCAGCCACAGCAGAAACACACTGCTGCATTTCCCGAGGGCTGAGTCCCCCCGGTGCGAGTGGCTCAGCCCGGTTTTGCCAGCTTTTTGTCACAGTCTGCTGGCACAGCCAGAAAGCAAAGAAAAACACGGAAAAATGGGAGGGTGAGCTGTACGGGGCAGAGCACGCTCCTGGTGCCAGGTACTGCCCTCGGCACGCCGCGTGTGCAGGCACGGGTACATATCACCCCCTCAGCCCGCGATGGTTCCCCATCCAACCCCCGTGAGAGTCCCCGGGACACTCTCCGGTGCCAGCCCGGGGCAAGGAGCCCGGCGTGGGTGCTTGGGAGCCCCAGAGAGCGGCAGTGCCCCCACGCCCCCGTGGCGGGGCCGCCGGCTGACGAGCCCTGCCGCGGAATGAGGAGCAGCCGCGCGTGGGCGGCGGTGACTCACGGCGGTCCCCGCGCCACGGCCACCGCCGGGAGGGCAGCGCGGGTGCCCGGACACGGCAACCCCTGCCACGAGGGGCTCTGTCTCCTCCCGGCCAAGCAGCTGAGGCCCGGGACCCCCTGGAACCCGCCCTGCCGGGGACTTCAGGAACACGGACAGCACCTGGCAGGAGCTCCACTGCTCCGTGCTGGTGCCCCACGGAGAGCCCCACTCGGGTCTGCTGCCGCCGGGGCTCGGTACCTGCGGGCTGCTCGCACCCACCACCGCAAGTCCCTCCGAAGCGGAGCCGGAGCTGCTGCCGGGGCACCCGCGGGACAGAGCCGAGCTCAGCCCGGCGCCTTCGCGACCTCTCCGGCTCCAACAGCCCCCAGCCCAGCGCGTCCCGCGACCCCGGCCCCGCCCTGGGACCCCTTATCCCGTCCATACCTCTCGGCAGCTCGCTGAAGTCGTTCCCCGAGGCCGCTCCGCCGCCCTCCTTCTCCGGGCTGCCGCCGAGCAGCGGGGCCGTGGCCGGGACCGGCACTCCGCCGCCGCCCTTGTGCAGCACCTCGTTGTGCAGCTCGTCCCGGCGCAGCCCGCCCGCCGCCGCCGAGCACACTGCGGAGAGAGCGGTCAGGAGTGGGGGCTGACACTGCCCTACCCGGGACCCCCCACACTGGACAGGGGTCAATCCTCCCGTCCGCCACACCAGGACCGCGTTGCCCGCGCCCAGGACCCTCCGCCCGGGACCGGCCATGCCCGCATTGCCCAAGACCATTCCCCCCACATGTTCGGGACGCTCCAGTCGAGCACGGCGCCGGAATGCGTCGCCCGCACCCGGGACCCTCCCCACGCGAGCCCGTACCTGCCGCCAGCAGCGCTTGGATCAGCACCGCCCGCCCGTCCATGACCAGCGGGCACACACGTCCAGCTGCTACCGTGTCCGCTCGGTCCCGCAGCAGTCCCCGTTCTCCGGCAGTGCGGCCCCGCGGCGGGTAGAAAGCTGCGGGCGGCGGGGCGGGGCGGGGAGGGNGGATCGGGGACGGTGCATTGGGCCCGGTGGGTTCTCCTCGCTCAGGAGGCGGGCCAGGGACCCAACAGCCACCGCCGCTCCGGTGCCGCTCCGCGCTGCGGGCTGGGCTGGGCGGTGAGAGCTTGGGGAGAAAAGGGTCTCTGCAGGGCGCAGAGGGCAGGAGATGGCCAGAGCAAAGTGCGGTCCCAGCCAGGAGGAGAGGAGGGTGATCCTGATGGTCTCCGTGGCCCCAAGCCCCGGCTGGCAGGTGACCGAGGTCGCCCGAGGCTGCTGGGGGAGCGAGTGCACCTCACAAGAGGAGCATCAGGTGAGAGGCAGGACCTCAGGAGTCAGGGCTGCACCTCCTCCTGGCCCTGGGCATGGGATGACCCTCAGAAAGGGGACAGACTGCCACCCATGTGCCACTGCACCAGCGGTGGGACAGGGAGGTGGTGGCAGTCTGAGATGGCAGCAGAGACATTTTCTGTCCCCAAGTCCCCGTTTGGGCCCCTATGCAGCCCAAGTGATTGAGTCACAGCCTCATCTCACAATAACCCCCCGAGCCAGCCACTGTCCTTGTCCCTGTCCCAGCCTGCTGTGTTTGGTCACTGCCAGAGCTTCCCCATCCCCTCACCGTGCTGGCAACCGTGTGCTGTGTTTGGCCCCATCCTCAGCACAGGTGACAGTGGAAAAAATGTCACTGACGTCAGCACTGGGCGAGCGCAGGGTCCTGCCCCAGCTCCCCTTTGGGCCAGCAGAGGCTCCTGGCTGGTTCCTCGAAGGTCCCAAGCCCCCAGCCCATGGCTGGTTTGGGCTCAGCTATGCATGAGCAAATATTCCTGCCATTGTTGTTGCCGTCTCCAAGGAATACCACCGGATCTGGCACCCCCCCGCTCACACCCTCCTTCTTGCTCAGACTTGACTTTTGCAATTGTTTGCTGGATGTTTTTCCTTCCGCCTCCTCCAGCCATCAGGAGCCCAAAGCCTTTGGCAGCGGAGCGAGGAGGTGGCATGGGCAAGGAGCCGTGTCCCTGGGCAGTCCTGCACTCTGGCTCCTGAGGAGGTCCCCATGTTGAGATGGAATTTTTTGCCCCTGCCAGTCCCCCACCACTGCGTGTGCGGGCAGCATTGCCAGCTGACCTGGCACCTCGGGAGAGGGAGGTGCCAACTCACGTCAGCTCCCAGGGAGGCCGCTGGCACAGAGCGGGCAAGGGTGCGGGGGATGTGTGCAGGCTGCCGATCCTGCTGCCTCTGCTTCCTGCCTCTGCCTCTTCCCCTCTGCCTCCCACAGCCTCTCATGACCCCTACACACCTCCTGCAGCCCCTCACAACCTCCCTGCTGGCACCTGCTGCCAGTCATGCCCCATCTCATGCTGCTGAGGCAGCCCCCACAGGAGGGGGAGGTGAACCCCTGGGAAGGTTTGGGGGCCTCATGTCATCCCTGATGCTCCTTATCCTGGTCCTTCTGCCAGGGGTCTTCCCATGGTCCCCACCCCAGCTAAGGGCACCCCTCCACACACCATGGTACCCACTGGTATGGCAGAGCAAACAGCCTGGACACCCTGGGCCAGACCTTTGGCCTCAGTTCCTGCGAGGCAGGTACCAGGACCTCAGGAACCCACACTTCCACCCGCACTCTGCCGTGGTGGTGCCTGGCCCTGCTCCAGCTGCTCCTGGGGCAGATCCTGTCGGATCCAGCGGGCTCCAGCCCAGCCCGGCCGTGCCGGAGCCGCGGGTGTTTGTGGTCCCGCCGCCGTGTTTGCAGTGCACACAGCCCCGCGGTTTGTTTGCGAGGGGCCAAGCGTGGTGGTGGTGGTGGGCATGGCGTGGGCATGGCGTGGGCACAGCGAGCACCAGCGCTGCTCTCTGCTGGCAGCGCTGTGCAGGCCCTGCCACGTCCCTGTCGCTGTCCCTGTCCTTGGCAGGGTGCTGCAGCTGTGCCCACGTTCTTCCCCCCCCATCTGCTCACCTGCTGCAGCTCACAGAGAAGCCTTCCAAACACTGTGCTGTGCCCTTGGCAGGAGGGGTGGCACGGCCCATGGCAGCTCCTCCTGGGAAAGCGGATATGGGGACGTGCTCTGGGGAAGGATGTGGCACCGCCAAGCAAATCCAGAGTGAGGGAATGAGGGGCTGCCAGTGGCAGGGCTGACAGCAAGGGCCAGAATGGCGTCAGGGCTGTGGCCGTGCCACCCCTCCTGCCATGGGCACAGCACCCTCGCACAGGAACCGATAATGCCACCAGCTCTCCAGGACTGGCCCTGCCACCCCCTCACCAATGCCTTGCAGGGTGCAGACGGGACTGGGAACACACTGGTCCCCACGAACATTCTTGTCCACACAGGTCAGCTGCAGGAAGCAGGTGGGTCCCCTGATCCCTGGCCCAGGTGGGCGGCTGGACGTGGCAGGACACAACCATACTGGGACCTGTGGGGCTGACCCTGCTGTTTTGAGGCGGTTGTTTTGGGCTTGGCTGCTGTGTATTGGTTTGTGGTCAGTTTAAACCAGTTCACAGCTGTTACGCTGTTATAAGGTGTGGGAAAAGTGGGATCCTGTGAGTGCCAGAGGGGAGCCCACGCCTGTGGCTGCCGGTGCCGGTGGCCATGCGAGCCCACGTGCCCGGGGCGGGTGGCACGGCTCTCCGGGCAGCACACAACTGCTCACAGCCCAGACCAGAGTGCAGCAGCCCTGGAGCTCCCTCACAGTCTTTCGGCTGCAGCATCTTCCCCTCCAGCACGGCCACAGCGGCCAGGAGAGCTGGTGACGCCCTGCAGTGGGAGGAGAGGGGGGACGTCACCTGCCCGCCGCTCTTCATCCAGCTCAACCAGCTCCTCAGCAGCCCGGCGGGGCTGGAGTGGAGGGAGATGGCCAGGTAGGCACACCTGCGAGAGCCAAGCTGCTGGGGCACGCTTCGGGAGCTTTCCAGCTCAGCTGGAGTCCCGGGCATGTCCCGAGGCTGGCGGTTCCTCGGCCTCAGCCCCAAGGCAGGGCTCTGCCCCGCCAGTACCCACGCTGCACTGACTTAATTTCATGGGAGAGGGCAGAATGTCAGGCAGACCAGGCACAGTGCCCTTCCTCCTGCTCCTCTCTGTTGCCTCTCCCAGGCTCCAGCGGCTGCGCCGGGGCTGGGATATCCTCGTGCCCCATAGCACCCCTCCACCACCCGGCACGGGGGACATGGGCCACAGGGGTCTGGGGACAGCACTGGGTCTTCGCCCGGGCTCGAAGGGTCTGTGGGGACGAAAGCCGCCGGGCTGTGGCTCTCCCCGGCACCCAGCCCCGTTGTCCCCGCACGGCTGCCCCCCGGCAGGAGCCTGCGGTGCCGGGGCACGCTCTGCCCGTGCAGCACGACGAGCGCCCCGCGGCTGCGCGCCCACCCACGGGGACAAAGAGAAGCTCTGTCTGTGTCCGGCGTTAAAATATTTGGCATGGCCCGAGCGTGGAAACAGCTCAAGACACTTCTGTTCTGAGTCCAGCAAGCGCTGTTAATGGCAGGGCCACCCCCAGCCCCAGCCCATCTGGGAATGGAAGGGCTGGGAGCAGCCCTGCAGAAAATGACTGGGGGTGCTGGTGGGTGACAGAGGGGACATCAGCAAGCACTGTGTGCTCACAGCCCAGAAAGACGAATGTATCCCGGGCTGCACCACAGGCAGCAGGGTGAGGAGGGGGTGCTCCCTCTGTTCTGCTCTGGTGAGACCCCCCTGGGGCACCACATCCAGCTCCTGTTGAAGCGCACCCAAAGGAAACCATGGAAATGATTCAAAGGCTGGAACAGCTCTGTTGGGACAGCTCTGCTATGGAGACAGCATGAGAGGGGTAGAGTGTTGTTTAGCCTGGAGAAGACAAGGCTCAGGGGAGACCTTAGAGCCCCTTCCAGTGCCTAAAGGGGCTCCAAGAGAGCTGGAGAGGGACTCGGGACAAGGGCCTGGAGTGACAGCACAAGCAGGAATGGCTTCAAACTGACAGAGATCAGCATTAGATGGGATATTGGGAAGAAATTCTTCCCTGTGAAGGTGGTGAGACCCTGGCACAGGCTGCCCAGAGCAGCTGTGGCTGCCCCATCTCTGGAAGCGTCCNTGAACCATCCTGACATCTCATCACAGTTGGAATTCCCCTGATCAGGTCTTAGCAAGGTGTGGGTCTGCAGGAATGGGGCATGACCACTTTGCCTGCCCAGCTGCCGCTACGCTGTGAACCAACTGCAGGCCCCTCTGAGCCACCCAAATTCCTCCCTGCCTGTGCCAACCCCATGCCAAGCTCAAAGATGGACCCAGGCTCCAGCTCCCTCTGCCTGGCATGGGGCACAGCACCTACCCTGCTGCTGACCCCCCACATCTCCCTGGGCAGGTGGATGAGGTTCGAGGAGAAGGTGGAGGATGGTGGGGAGCGCTGGAGCGCGCCCCATGTCCCAGCTCTGCCCCTGCACAGCCTGTTCCAGCTGAGGTCATGCCTGCAGAAGGGGACGATGCTCCTGGATCTGGATGCCACCAGTTTCAAGGAAATAATCGGTACATGGGTGATGCAAATGTCATCTCCTGGGATGGGCTGGTCACCAGAGAGGGACAGGCCACCAGGAGATGCCTATAGAACAGCACTGATGAATGACAGCCGGGTACCTGGGGGGGCTGTCTGCTACTCCAGCTAAGGGGGTTTATCCCTGGGCAGCTCCCCCATGGGCAGTGAGCCAGGGGGACTCAGAGCTATTCCTGTCCCTGATGCAGACAAAGCGCTTTCTGGGCAGCCCGAGGACACAGAGCTGCAGCCTGCACTGAGGGAGCGCCTGGCGACCCTCCTGCTCCTCCAGCCACAGCACCAGCCTACAAAACCCCTGCTGCAGCTCCTTGCCGAGCTTGGTCTCTTTCTCTGCCGAGGTAGGAAACCTGGCTGTCCCACCCGGCATCCTCCCGCTGCCTCCAGCCCGGGGCAATACCCACACTGGCCGTTCACTTGCATATGGATTTTGCTGCTTCCTCTCTTTCTTTGCAGGGAAATCCAAAGGCAGGTCTGAGCCCAGAACCCAGATCTCCAAAACGCCTCTTAAGGAGCAGGTACGGCAGCATGGAGCTGGGCTGGGAGCACCTACTGCATCCTGAATGCCCAGCCACGGCATCCTGAGTACCCAGCTGCTGCATCCCTTTCCTCTCAGCTGAGAAACAGATTTAAGAAGAAGGTCCTGCCGGGGGCCGAAGCAGCCCACGTTGCTGTCGGGGAAGTTGAATTCCTGGAAAAGCCCTTTGCTGCCTTCATTCGCCTCAGGCGGGGGGTGTCCCTTGGCTCACTGGCTGAGGTTTCTCTTCCAAGCAGGTAACAGAGCATGGCCGGTGGCCCTGTGCTCTCCCCTGTCCCTGTCTCCCCATTTCCTCCCACACCAGACAAGGCTTTGCTTGTCCAAAGCAAAGGGAATGGTACCCAGTGCCACTTGCACTCCCAGAATCCTGTCTCTCTGTTTCCCCTCCTGTTTTTCCCAGCTTCTTGGGAGCACTCCAGAATGGGCTGAGAGTGGAGCATCTGTTGGGCAGCCTGGAAGGGACATCCCCATGGTCATTTCCACTGGGCTCTGCATTCCCTGTCCTTAGTTGGCTCTGGATGCTCTCCACTTACTGCCGGGAGCAAGGGGGCTGGCGGCGGGGGCGGGATGCAGGTTTTTAGGAGCCTGTTGCCCTCCCGCTGTTCCCCTGAGTGGTGGGACGGGGTGGGGGAGAGGAGAGCAGGAGGTCCCCATGGTTCCCCGTGGATGAGGAATGCATCGTCTGAAGCCGTGAGGGGAAACGGTCAGTGTACCTTCAGCTGGAGACTTCCTTAGGAAGCGCGCGGAGGAAGCAGGCGGGGATCAGGGGGGACATTGCCACCTCCTGGTCACTCTGCCCAGAGCACCCGTCCTCCAGGAGCTGGGAGGAGCAGGACATACCTCCACCTACCTGCTGCTCTCTCCTCCGCGGGAGTTGGGTGGCAAGTCCCCGTGAATGCCCCTGGGTCTCGAGGGTTTCATGATAACCCCTTGCCCTGTGTTTTCCTCCCCTAAACCAAGAGAGACCTTGTCCCTACCCATCCCTTTGCCCAGGGTGCCATCCCTTTGCCCAGGGTGCCATCCCTTTGCCCAGGTGCCATGCCAGGCTGTTCCACAGGTGCAGCCACTGCCTCAGGGTTGTCTCTCATCCAGATCCATGTCTAGGATCTTAAGGTTTTCCCATCGCCTTGGTGCAGATGCGTGGGTGGAAGCAATCCCATGTGGCAGCTGCCACTTCTTGTCCCTTTGGAGCAGGCTCTGGAGGCCTCCAGCATCAAGGGGTTCTGTCAAGTCCCACTTGGACTGGCAGAGGAGTTTCCCTGCCCCCTCTCTGGGGGTTTGCTCAGGGTATAGTCACTGGAACTCTTGACAACCTCAGGGTTTCAGGACTGTAACCATTTCTGCCAATTTTGGAAAGGCGTGAAGGACTCGGTTAAACATTTGTCTGGACTGCTTCTCTGGAGATTTTGCACCATCCTCTGAAGTGTGGGATTTTCACCATATTTTATCAAGGGCTCTGAGCTCTCTTTCCAGTCTCCTCCCGTGTCCCCAGAGTCCTGTCAAACCTGCTGCCCGTGCTGCTGGCAAGCTCTCCTTCCCTAATGCTCCAGCATCCTGCCTGCGAGCAACATTCCCACGAAAATGATGCTGCAGACACCCCCAGCTGAGGATTTCTCCTTCTCTGTCCCAAAGACCTGTTCCCCCACACCTCCCACTCTGGATTTCTGCAGATCCTTGTGATTCAGCCAGGGTCCTGGTGTCCCATGGTCTCTGTGAGGTTTCCATGCAGTGGCAGCAGACACTGCAGACGTGTCTTGTCTTCTGCCCCCGACCACACTTTTAGGGTGGCAGGCCTGCCCTGCCACCATCTCCAGCATCCCCACTCTCCCCAGAGAAGCATCCCCTGGGGAGGAGAGGGCTGATCTGGAGATGTGCTGTCTTTCCACAGGTTCCTCTTCATCCTGCTGGGCCCCCCCAAAATGAAAGCCTACCATGAGGTTGGCAGGGCCATGGCCACACTGCTGACAGATGAGGTGAGCCTGGTGCAGCACCCACGGATGGGATGGGCCTGGAATGGGGACACCAGGACTCCTCTCCTCTGCAGGCCGCAGTGGAGGGCAGAGGATGGGGCAAGCTGGTGGCCTCCCTTGCCCAGGATAAGAAAAAAAAAGCTTGGGTGGGTTTGCAGGATGTAGGGCACCCGTTGCCCTGAAGTGGATGGGTTTGTGTCCTGGTGATGGCTGCAGGCTGGGAGGAAGGTTCCAAGTGGGTTAATGCAGGGACGTGGTGGCTAAACCATGGCATCTCCCCACAGCTCTTCCAAAGGGTTGCCCGGCAGGCTGAGCACCGAGAGGACCTCATCGCAGGGATAGAGGCATTCCTGGATGAGCTGATCGTGCTTCCTCCTGGGAAATGGGACCCTAGTGCCCGAATTCCTCCGCCAAGCCGTCTGCCATCTCCACGTAGGAGGTGAGCTGGAGGGAGGGCATCCCAACCCCTGCCAGCCCCTCTGCAGGGTCCTGCGGGGATACCTCTGCAGTGACATTGGAACTTCCATCTCCGTGGGGATGAAGCTGCCCAGGAGCAGGGGTGTCCTCCCAGCCAAGCCCCTCCACAGGTCCCTGCTTTGGTCCCTGCTGCACTTAGAACTGCTGTCCCACTTGGCAGCAGATGGCAAATCCCCCCCACGTGCCCTCCAAAGGGAGCTGATGGGAACATTGGGATTCAGCACTTGGATGTGAAACTCATCCTCTGAGCAGGACACCCTGGGCTCTGCCCAGCTCCTCCACTAAAACTAGTCCTGCAAGGGCTGGCTCCAGGGCTTGCCAGAAAAAATCATGGTTGGGTTGGCAGAAATCTTCGAAGATCATCATCTGCCATCTCTCCTCTTCCTGATCTTTCTCCTCTCCATTATCAGGGGATACACAAGCCCTGTTTGCATCCCTGTCCTCTCTCCATTCTCCCTTTCCTGTGCTAGTGTCTCCTAAATGCGGCTGGGTCCTGAGGGTCCCAAACTGAAGCCTGTTGTCTCAGGCTCTGCTCTGCCACAGGGCCGCTGTGGACCCACCGGACCAGCAGCCACATGGAAACGGGGACATGACAGCAGCTGGGGACAGAGCCAGCACAGGGCACCCACGCCCTGGGGAGGAGCTGGAGAGGACAGGCAGGTCAGTGTCTAGAAGGGCAGTGGGAGGTGCAGCAGGGTGCTGGATTTGGTGCAGGTCACTGGTTCTCATGGGGCCGCCATGTCCAAGCCCCTCTGAGCTGCTGTATCCAGGAGAAGGGACCATCCCTTGCTGTGCAGCTCTCTGGGGGGTTTGCTCTGAGATCTCCCTCCTCCACCCCAGGCTTTTTGGGGGGCTGCTGCGAGACATCCGGAGGAAGGCACCGTGGTACGGCAGTGACTTTTCTGACGCCCTGCACCCTCAGTGCCTCTCAGCAGTGCTGTACATCTACCTGGCAACAGTCACCAACGCCATCACCTTCGGGGGCATGCTGGGGGATGCAACTGCCAACATGCAGGTCAGTGCGGCCTCAGGGTGCCTGGTACCAACCCTACTCAGCCCAATCTAGAGGGCCCCTGGCTGCCCACCTCCAACCAGCATCCCCAGGACATCCTGAGTGTCGCCCAAATTCTGCCTCCTTCCCCTGTGGTCCCCAGAACTGACCCTGTATTCTTCTGTGCTGCTGCAGGGACAGGCCCACAACCCTCCTCCTTGCCGTGTGCCTGTCACCTGGCACCCCTTCCCTGCATTTCAGGGGGTGCTGGAGAGCTTCCTGGGCACAGCCTTTGCTGGCTTCATCTTCTGCCTCTTTTCGGGCCAGCCTCTGACCATCCTGAGCAGCACAGGCCCCGTGCTCGTCTTTGAGCGCCTCCTCTTCTCCTTCAGCCAGTGAGTTCGCTGTCAGGGACAGATCCTCAGCCCACTGTCTCCTGGCTGGGGCATGGGCCACCATCACTCCAGGCAGGTGTCATTGGTGAGGCTTTGAGTCCCCCTTTCCCCCAGGGACCACAGCCTGGACTACCTGGAGTTCCGCCTCTGGATTGGGCTCTGGGTGGCCTTTTTTGGTGTGGTGCTGGTGGCCACCGAGGCCAGTCACCTGGTGCGCTACTTCACCCGCTTCACCGAGGAAGGCTTCTGCGCACTCATCAGCCTGATATTCATCTACGACTCCCTGAAGAAGATGCTGAGCCTGGCAGATGCCTTCCCCATCAACTGGCAGTACCGGCTGGACAACGTCACCTCCTACAGCTGCACCTGCAACTTGTCCAGCCCCGGTGAGCCCAAGCAGCCGTGGGCGGGTGGGGAGCAGGAAGCTGCGGCCCCAGGATCCCACTGGGAACCTGTTGCCTGGCTGGATGGGGGAAGGCACTGGAGGAGGAGGCTGTTTAATCCCATCCTTGCCTGCCTGACCACACTGCACCGTCCTCCACTTCTCTCCATACAGTCTGTCCATCTATTGCTGCCTCCCAGAACTGCCCAGGAACCAGGCAGGGCAGTACAGGAAGCAAGGAGAGCCTTGGCCCATCTCCTATGCCTCCAGGATGCCAGAGGCTGGAAGGGGGCACCTGGATGGGTTTGCTCTGCCATTTCTAGCCCATTCTGTAAACCAGGAGGTCTTTTCTGGGGCTTGAAGACATGACCCTGGAAATGACATGAGCCACACTGACCCCAGAAATGGGACCTACACCATGTGCCAAAAGCATCAGTGCTGGCCAGCCCGGGGTCAATGGTGCCTCTGAGTGTCTGGTGCTTTAGCCAAGTCCCTCACAGGGACATCCCCCCTTGGTGCTCCCTGGGCATCAGCCAGAGCCAGGGCCTCAGAGGTCCCACGGGACCCCATCCAGCACCCTGAGCCCTCAGGAAGACCTTGGGGACCCAGCCTGATGGCAGCATCATCCCAGTCATCCTGATGGAACCAGCACCAATCTGAGCCCCTGTCACTTTGCAGGTCACAGCTCTGCAGGGAACGACACGTCGCTGCCCTCGCCCCTGGTCACCCAGCAGGTACAGCCCCTGCTCCCAGGCACTGGGGTGGGCCCAAGGTGTCCATGTGCGACCCTTCCTCACCACCTCCATTGTCCCTCCAGCCTCCCGCCACCCCAGCAGGGCTGAGCAGGACCCAGTGCCTGGATCGAGGTGGGCATCTCCTGGGGACCAGCTGCCAGTATGTGCCCGACGTCACCCTCATCTCCTTCCTGCTCTTTGGGGGGACCTTCCTCTTCTGCACCGCACTCAAGCGCTTCAGGAGCAGCCGCTATTTCCCTGTGGGGGTGAGCATCTTTCAGCCACCCCAGTGACATGGGCACCTGTCCCACTGGTGTGGGGATGCCTCTGGGTGCTGCATCCCAAGGCTGCTCCTGGAGCAGCCCCCACCGCAGCCAGCCTGGGCCAAGCCCTCTCCATCTCCATCTCCATCTGCAGGTGCGGAAGGTGGTGAGCGACTTCGCTGTCATCCTGGCCATCCTCGCCTCCTGCGCTGCCGATGCTGTCCTGGGCCTGGAGACCCCCAAGCTCCTTGTCCCCAGCGAGCTGAAGGTGCCAGCAGGGTGGGCACAGCACTGTCAGGGTGTGGGTCTGTGCCCACCACAGCAGCCACTGAAGTCACTGTCCTTCTTGTCACTGGCTCCAGCCCTACAGCGGTGTAGGCTGCACCCCACCAAATGAGAAAGGGTTCAACACAGCTGATCCCATGCAGTGTAAATAACCTGGCTCAGTCCTGGACTATACAGATCACACTGGAGCAAGAGCCACAAGCTCAGCTCTGGTCTGGGCTTGGGCTTCTCACCCTGGGTGTGGAGCAGGGCTGGCAGTGCCCCAGAGCAGCCGGCACTCACCACCACCTCCTTGGACATCATCACTGCCCCATGCTGCCTCTTCCACCTGCTGTCATGGGCACATGCCCAGCTCCTGGCTTGTGGTGCCCAAGGGCAGCACCCTGCTCTGCCACAGCCAGGGTGTCCTTGTGGAGGGCTGGTGGGGCACTCTGCCCAGCAGCATCCCCAGGATGAGTGAGGATGCTCTTCGACTCCCAACTTGGGGCATCCCTGGGTGCCTGTAGGGCTCCAGCCTGGCCACCTGGGGCTGGTCCCATCACCCAGCTGCACTGCACACCCCAAAAGTGGGTGGCAGCTGCCTTGACCCTCCTGTTCTCCACAGCCCACAAACCCAGCACGGGGCTGGATCGTTTTCCCCTTTGGAGCCAACCCATGGTGGGTCTGCCTGGTGTCCGCGGTGCCTGCTGTCCTCGTCACCATCCTCATTTTCATGGACCAGCAGATCACAGCTGTCATTCTGAACCGCAGGGAGTACAAGCTGCAGGTGAGCAGGTGACAGGGACAGGCAGCACCAGCCAATGGGGAGGACCCAGGTCCTTACTGGGCCCCATGGAAGCAGCCAGGGGAGAGCAGAACCTCAAACTGGCCAGGAAAGGGGGAAGATGCCCCCAGCCCTGCTGCCTTTTCCCCTGCAGAAAGGAGCAGGCTTCCACCTGGACCTCCTCTGCGTCTCCCTCCTGATGGTTGTCACCTCTGTCACCGGCCTCCCCTGGTACGTCTCAGCCACCGTCATCTCCCTGGCACACATGGAGAGCCTGAGGAAGGAGAGTGCAACCTCAGCCCCCGGCGAGCACCCCGAGTTCCTGGGCATCAGGTAAACAACAAGCCTGGGCCCTGCTCTGGGGAACACCTTGCCCGTGGCTGTGGAGCCAGGGGACAGGGACATGCCCACACTGTCCATCAGACCTGGCTTTGGGGATCTCCCCAGAGATGACCCCCTTCCCTGTGGCCATCAAAACTGCAAAGTGCAGAGACCCCGGGCGCTGGGAGGGCAGGCAGGGGGGTGGGCTCCCAAGGGACCCCGGGCACCTGTGACACCTGTGCTGCCACCCACAGGGAGCAGAGGCTGACAGGCCTGGCTGTCTTCATCCTGATGGGAGTCTCTGTCTTCATGGCCCCTGTGCTCAAGGTAGGAAGCCTGGCTGGGCTGGCCTCTTTTCCTAGGCAGGAGGTAGCTGTATCCTGCAAGGCTGGAGGTTCCTCACCCTGACCCATCAAACCAGCACAGGGAGCCCGTCTGGCAGGCAGGGAGCTGTGCACTGTGTGGGTATGGACTGGGCCAAGGGTTTGTCTCCAGTGCCACGGGAGGGCTGGCACACAAGGCACTGTGGCCCCATGGTCCATCCTCCCCAAGTGTATCGGGGTCCTTGTGCTCTCCAAACACACCCCACCACCACCTCTCCACACTGCCACATGGATGACCTGGCTGCTGCTGGCTTTCACCAGCTGCCACTGCCATGCTAGGACAACCCCTCCAGCGGCCCTGGAGTACCCGTGGGCAGACGGGAGGTCTCTTTTCCTCGACCTCTTCCCTCACCTCTGAGGCTGGTCTTGTACAGCCTTTGATATGGGGCCCTCCCAGCATTCTCATCTCCAAACTGGATTTGGTGGAAGAACTGTTAGATGGATCAGGAATCATGGGGCCCTCCCAGCATTCTCATCTCCAAACTGGATTTGGTGGAAGAACTGTTAGATGGATCAGGAATTGGTTGGATGATCATGTCCAGAGATTTACAGTCAGTGGCCCAATTCCAAATGGAAATTAGTAACAAGTGGTGTCTTCCAAGTGTTCCTACTGGACAAATATTTTTTAATATCTTCATCAAAGACATAGATAGCAGGATGGACCACATGTGCAGATGGCACCAAGCTGAGGTGCAGTGACACACCTGGGGGATGAGATGCCATCCAAAGGGACCATGGAGGAGCACATGGGCTCATGTGAACCTCAAGTGGCTCAATAAGGCCAGGCTGGGCCGTTGGGAATAAAGGAGACAAAGGCTGTGGACACACATGCAGGCACACGAGAGGACACTTAGCAGGCACGGACCCCCAGGGAACAGCCCTGCTGATCCCCCATCCCAATGTCTTGCAGCACATCCCGATGCCGGTGCTTTATGGGGTGTTCCTGCACATGGGGGTGACGGCGCTGAACAGCATCCAGGTGAGGGAGGGCTGCACTGGGAGGGGGTGCTGGTGGGGGCTGTTTTGGGGAGGAGGGGGTTTGCTCAGCAACAGCTTCCACTGCACAGCAGAGCCTGGATTTTAGCTCTGTGTGGTGTCCGGAGCTGTCTCCCACCAGGCCCAGGACAAGGAGGGAGAGAGGGACCTTTCTAGGGCAAAGGAAAGGGAAAAGCAGGGCTCTGGGATGCTGAGGAGCAGGAGAAACTTGTGCACTGATGGATCAGGTGGTTTGGGAGAAGTGGGACCAGTGGATAGCACAGACTTGCTCTCAAAGCCCCAGGGATTTCCTCACCTGGGAGCTGCAGGCAGAGCTGGGACATGACAATCCTTTGGCTCTGGTGTTGCTGCTCATGTGCCAGTTCTGTTCTTCTCCCAAGAAACCAACTGAGTGGAAAAAAATCCCCATTCCAGAATTATCTACACCACTTTTTCCTCTAAATAGTACAGTCTCCTTGCAATTACCCTGCTCTGGATGACAGGCTGGGAAACTCCCATCCTCCCTCCGCTTGGGAAACCCAGAGCTGTGCTCTGGAGGAGGCTGCAGCAGTTTCCTGTGAAGTGAGGGGGATCGAGGGGTGTTATCTCTCAATTAACCCTATAAGGGCAGCTAGAGCTCTTCCTAGAGGTCTGCCTGGAAAGCACTCCCCTGGCCTGGGGTGACGGTGATCCAGGACCCCGGTCTTGCAGACGAACGCACGGGCTCAGGCATCAGCTGGGGGTCAGCACAGAGAGCAGGAGGGCTGAACTGCAGAAATGATGGTGAAACCCCATCCTGCTGGCCCTGGTCCCAGCGGGGAGGTGGGTGAGAGTTGCCCAGTAGCTGGACAGGTGTGGCCCACCTGCCATCCCCTCGCTACAGCTCATGGACCGTGTGCGGCTGCTCCTGATGCCAGCCAAGCACCAGCCAGACCTTGCCTACCTCCGCCACGTGCCCCTGCGCCGGGTGCACCTTTTCACCGTCATCCAGCTGCTCTGCCTGGCCCTGCTCTGGGTTCTCAAGTCCACCGTGGCCGCTATTATTTTCCCAGTGATGGTATGACACCCCTTGAATCAGCGGCACGGCTTTGGTGCTGGGCTGGGTGCTGCCCACCCCTGCCCTCAGCATCACCGGGCCCGGCACGATCCTTTGGGAGGGGACATGAGCACGATCCTTTGTGAGGGGACATGAGCGCTGGCAGGTGGTGCATGGGGGTGCTCAGACACCCACGGGCTGGCAGGGGCCCTCTGGGACCACCGCGTGGCTTTGCCACCAGCCTTCACACCCTGGGCTGGGGCCGTGGGGCTGTCACCAGAGGCTGAGTGTCACTGTTGGGCAAGTATGGTCCCCTGGGACAGAGCCAGGAGAGGTGACAGGCCACCACGGCATCTCCTGGGGTGACAGGGGGATGTGACAGAGAGATGCTGCCTGTCCCCCCGCCCCAGCGATGCTGACCCGTGCCTGGCCCCGGCCGCAGCTGCTGGCGCTGGTGGGGATCCGGAAGGGGCTGGAGCGCANAAGGGGCTGGAGCGCATCTTCTCCCCGCACGACCTGAGCTGGCTGGACGGGCCCCTGCCCGGGCCGGGGGCAGCGGGGACACACCCCCGGGAGCGGCCGGAGCAGGGCAGCAGAGCCGAGGAGGTCGGTGCTGTCCTGGGAACCTCGCTCGGCCGCAGCCG
>VWZT01011996.1:4216-30182 GCA_013397055.1 Pachycephala philippinensis
GATGGATGGAAGTACCTCCAGAGATGCTCAACATCAGCGCTCTGAGAGTCGCTTTTTGGAGATGCTGGAGGCCCAGCTCAGTTTTGAACACTCCCTCACAATCAAAACATTTCGTTAAAACCATAAAAACAGTAGCTTTGTATTTTAAACTGTCTTAATTGAGGATACGTGGCAAATCCTTCCAGATTGAGGAATAGTTTAAGTCAATCCCAAGCCTTGTTTTCTTTTTAGAAGCAGCTCCTTGCCTCATGTCCTCTCCTGCCACATGGCTTCTTTGCAGGTTTTGCCTTTCTATTTCCGACAGTCCCAGATGGGATCTATGAATAAAACTGAAGAGGAGCTGGAGATTGGCTCCGAGTCATTAACGCAGCAAATATAGACTCTGCTCAAGATCTAAGGCATGGAGGGGGGGAAGAAAAGCTCCCACCTCTCTTCTCAAGGATGGATCCAGGCTAATGTGGAATGACGTATCCCTGCCGACATTAACGGAGCAGAGGGGACAGTTCTTGCCTTTTAATCCCCAGATAAATTCAGTGTACGTGGCGGAGTTACAAAATGCCTCTGGCTATGCATGACACAACTTTCCTGCCCAAAATGCCCACCTCCTGAGGCTGCTTTTGGAGAAAAAAAGCCCAAATATCCCAAACCAATCTGTTCAGTGACCCGTATCTTTTGCCTGTGGAAAGATGTTTTATACATGGGAGTTCTGTAGGAACCAGATCCCACGGGTGCAACACAAATTCACCCTCTGGTTTGACCTGCTCTGCCCAGAGACCCCTGCATCTCACCCATCCCCAAAACACCCACCCTCCCCGTGCAGCTGGAATGTGGCTGGCTTGGAGAGGAGACATTTATCCAAGAGGAAAAGCAGATAACTCGGAGTTATTTTTAGTCATATTGATCAAAATCCTGGTATTTGGTCAAGAAAATTTCTTGGGACAATTTCTCACGCCTCACTGCACAACTGGGCTGCCTGGATGGATCAGGAGAGGGATCAAGCCCAAGAAACACACCCAACATCCCCCCAAAAACCCCAAATCCTCGCCTTTCCCAAGGTAACACCCAGGACAGGTCTGTGCATGCACTCAGCTTAATAAAACAACCCAAACCAAGAGGGATGAGCCCCGTGTGATAATCTGGATGCCACCAGCCCCACCAACACAACGTGGAGGGAGGAAAGTCCCTCTGCTTCCAGGTCATCGAGGCTGACCTCAGGTCCACATCACAAGATCATCAACTACAGAGAACTCTGAAAACCACAGCAGAGACCCACCCACCCTTCAGCCACGTGGTCCGGGGAGAAAACCCCCGCCCCTGCATCCCCACTGTCCGTCCTCATTTCGGCAATTAAACCCATAAATAAAGGTGAGGGAATCTCATTCCATTTTTAAGGCAAAAGGCACAGAAACGGAGAGAGAAGGGCACTGCTGGGAGGGAAGGGGCTGTGATTAAACCCTCCCCCTCTTTCTGTTTTCACTGTTTTTCTGAAGGCCTGACTAAAATGCCCTTAAAACCTGCCTCCACAAAAGCAGGAGAAAGACCCCCCTTCCCCTCCCACCGCCCGCCACTAAATGGAATGAAATGGATTTTTCAAATGTCATGCTAGTATCCACTTAATAATACATTTTCCTATAGACAGGACAATAATATATATTTTAATCACTTTTCTACAGGCAAATAAACGGCATGGAAGCCTGGCCTTCAGTGGCGCTTGGAAATTATGAATTTTTCAATAACCTTTTCTATTATTCATCCCGTGTTATTCCGTAACATTTCTATGTGAGGAATGTGCTTGCCAGACACTTTATGAATCTCTTCTTTTATTTATTAAACAGCAAGGTGTCTCCCTGAAACCCCTCCCCCCTCCTCTGGAAAGATGTTGGCGGAGCCTGAGCAAGGCTTAAGACGTAGATAATTACACCTTGGGTCATTAATAATTTCCCCTCTGTAAGAGCAGCCACGTGAGCAGCTCCTGGGATGCAGCTGGCTCAGCCTCAGGTGGGTTTGGGGGCAGATGCAAGGAATAAAATCCCAAGTTTAGGGAAGAGGACAATGGGGTGGGTTCCAGGGATACGTTCCATAAAAACATCTTTATATAGGGAGGGATTCCCCGCTGGCACAGCACAATTCCCTCGGCTCTGGTAGGGATGTGCCAAATCAGAAATCAAGGCTGTGTCCATGGATTTGGTGTTTGGGAGAAGCCAACTCTGCATCCCTGGCTCCTAAGGGCACCCTCCATGAGAGTCTGCACCGTGTCCTGCCGGATTGGACGGCCAGAGGCCAAAAACAAGCCTTTTTCACACCAAAACACCAGCGCCCCACTGCCCCTCATCATTTACACAGTGACCCGCTGCAGGAACGACCCCGTAAACAAAAACAAAGTTCTTTTTTATGGACGCCTCCACCTCCCCTGAGCAGAGGGACCGGGGCGTGCTGAGGCTTTGTGGGGTGCTTGGATGCCGTGTGTGGCACAGGAAGGGATCAAACAGGGAAGCACCACTTCCAACACCTAATTCCAGCTTAATTACGGGATGATATCTGTGCCTTGCGTCCCTGCACAACGCAGAAAGCTCAGCAGCTGACAGCAAAGATCCTCTGATGCGACCCAATTAGGAATCCAGATCCGACACTCGAGAGCCGAACGCACGGCGAAAAGAAAAAGCAAAGGAGACGACAAGGAAGCAGACCTGGAATTAATCCGAGTGCCGTGCTCACGGATACCCACGAGGTAATGGTTAAAAAGATTTATAATTTGAAGGCAGTGACCCTGTGGGGGAAGAGCGGGGGTGCTCTTCTTGCAGCAAGCGGGACCTTATTATTTTGCAAATGACATCTCCATCACGAGGCAGAGCCTCTTGCGCTGAAATACAGATGAATAAATGATACGTGGAGGAGCTTTATGCAGATCCTTGGTGGAGATATGAAGAAAAGGGGAAAAAAAAAAGAGACAGAAAATTAAGGCATAGATTTCCCACAATGTTCCCATTCCCATCCCCAAGGTTCAGATACCAGCGCCACTTGGGAATTTAAAATTAAAAAAAAAGAAGTAAAATAAAATGATCGAAAATACCGCCTGGAGCTCTGCAGTTAAGAAAGAAGGAGAAGGAATTTTAAAATGGGATGCTGGATCTAAAAGCGGCTTTGGCAGCGCAGCTCAAAGCAGCCAGAGCATCCCAGGCACGGTCCTGGTTCAGCAGCTGGGGACCCTGTCCCACACACGGAGAACTGGAGTTCATGGCACTGGCCAGACTCACATCCAAGCCATTTCTCCTCAGTATCTCTAATGAGACGATCCCTCCTGCCTGCCACAAGGACACAGGGAAGGACATCGCCCCAGCCTGTGGCCAGGAGCCTGCTCCATACCTGTTCAAATACTGATAACTCCTGCTCCAGCTGCCTCAGGTGCCTGTGGGCTGACACTTGGCAAAGGATTTCTCCGATAACTCCTTGTAATCAGGATGGGAAAACAGCCCCACTGAACCCAACAAAAAAAATAGATTACAATAAAAAAAAAAAAAGGAACTGTGAGAAAAGGCCGGTGACAGGGACTGTAATGGGTTTTCAGGGGCGGGAAAGGCTTTTGGTTCCACTTTTTGTTGTTGCAGCAGGGGGCTGGAATTGGAGGAATTGATTGCAGGGCAGGGATGCAGCTCAACATGCCAAGGCCAGTGTTCCTGCTCCAGGGGCCTTGCCAGACAGCCTCCAAAGAAAAAAACCATTCCACTGTTGTTACTGATGCTGTGGTAACGTGGGGAATCCACGAGGCAGAGGCAATGTCCTACTGCAGGAAAGAAGCTGAAATAAAATAAGGAAAATCTCTAGGAAATTCACTTTTTTCTGTACATTCAGGATGAGGAGGAGAAGCACAGAGAAACATCAGGCAGGTGCCATCCCCAGGATGGCAAAGGCAGTGTCTGAGGCACAAACCCTGCAGGTTTTATGCCAGGTGTGAGCCGGAGTGACCGTGGGCAGCGAATCCCAGTGCCCTCATTAGCCAGAATTCCTATTTCATGCCCAGCGCTGGTTATTTTTAAACCTGCACATCTCACACGAGCTGAGAGCCCAGAAGATGGGCGGCTCCAGCCAGAGAAGGAAGATCCATGGACAATGGCAGCATGGGGGGGTGAAGGAACAGGAGAGCAGGGCTGGGATAGGATGCTGTAAGAAAGGAGGAGCACAATAATCTTGGGGTTCAGTGTGGATGGTGAACACCAGAACTGCTCCAAGACAGCCAGGAATCTTGGAGATTCCCTGTGAGGGTGGGGAGGGCCTGGCACAGGGTGCCCAAGAAGCTGTGGCTGCCCCTGGATCCCTGGAAGCATCCCAGGCGAGGTTGGGTTAGGATTAGGGTTGGGGCATGGATGGGGCTTGGAGCAACCTGGGATAGAGGAAGGCGTCCCTGTCCGTGGAAGGGGGTGGGATGAGATGAGCTTTAAGATCCATTCCAACCCGAACATTTCTGGGATTCTGTGATTATATGATCCACGCTCAGCAAGGTTGGGAGGAGGGAGCCGTTGCCATGGGGGGTTTCCAGGTGGAGACAGGGGGTGGCTCAGGGACAGGAGAAGGGATCCCCATCCTCACACCCTCCTTTACCACCAGCATGGATGGCTGACCTGACCTCCCCAGTCCCACAGGAATTTCTGATGGAAGAGACTCCCAACTACACCCACCTCTGCAGCTCTGCCAAAAGAACCAAGGGTGACCCAAAACCAAGGTCTCCCAGATCCCAGCCCATCGCCTTTGCTCCCTGTCTTTGTCCTTGCCACAAAGGTTCTGGCAATCAGGTCCAACCTCAGCTGGTGGAAAGGGAGGGCTTTTTGGACCTTGTGAACCTCACGACAACCGGAATCTCCAGTAAAATGGAACAAAGGTACCAACGTGTTGTGCTGGCCAACATCTCCAGAAGGATCTGCTGGGTTGGGGGCTCAGTGCAGGTACAAAAAGAAAGAGCTACGTTTTCCAATGTCCTCAACGAGTTGGCTGTTGAGCCCCCAAAACACAGGAATTTGTCCGGCAATCCAGGCTGAGCACTTTGGGAAACACAGACTGAACTAACCACTTGGAAAACAGCTTCCAAGTCTCTCTCAAGCTTTACCCTGAAATGACAGCTCCAACTTTTTAATGGCACCCGAAGTATTTTCAGCCTGGTTTCCTGAGGAAATGAGCCTTACACACCGGCAGTGCCTGCCCGGCTGTTTCCTTTCCCCATCTCCCATGATTTCTAAACCTTATAACCCATTTCAATAAAATCTGATGGAAGGACACATTTATCTCCAAGATACAAGTTTGGGGAAAATAGGGAACTAGTCAGATGAAAGACACTATTAAAGCTTTTACCCAGAGAAAGGCAGCACTGTGAATTCAACTTTTTTTAAGCATCAGAAAATCTAGCGTGAGTTTGCTCTCAAGACTCAGGCACAGGGATCCAGGAATAATTATTTCTGCTGCTCATGGAAGTAGCTCTGTGTGTTTTTTATATGTATGAAATCAACACTAGAATATTTGCCTGGATAAACTAATCGAAATTGCTTGTTGGATGAGTTCACCGGCTATAAAACCCTGCAGTTACAAGGTATAATTACAGCAGCTTTTATTTTCCTCAACAAAAAAAGTCTTCATTAAAACAGAGTTAAGGTTGTAAACAGATCATTAATTTATAACAACATTATCAGATGGGTTACAGTTATTAAAAGAGCACACACCGAAGAGCCAGGAAACCGAGGAGCGAAGGTTAAAACCAGCTGAAGTTTGGAAAGCTGGGTTTCATAAATATCCCAGCTCCAGCCTGATCAGCTGCAGGGATACTGCAGCAAGGACACCTGGAGAGATCTGCATTATGGATGGGCTGGTGGGAGGCCCGGCAGTGCCGGGAGATGCTCCCAGAGCAGGCACGGACACGGAGCTGCCCGGGAGATCTACGGAGACCCGGGGCTGCCGAGATCTGGGCGAGTGGAAGGTGCCCCTGTGTCGCTGTTGGCGCTGCTGGAGGGCAAAAAAGGACTCAGAGACACGAGTGTGGTCAGCAGAATGGAATTATTTAATTAATAAAGGACGGGTTTTTATGTGTTTAGTTCTTTTAGTGTTTACCTAAATGGCAAGAGGTTATTGGACCTCTAACTAACTCCCTACCAGAGTGATTGGTCAATTCTCACATCAAATATTTCCCCAGTCGGTATCACAACAATTGCAGGTGCAAGAGTAGCAAAGTCTGTTTACAGAAAACTTACCAGGTTTTGCATAGTTTCGCATGAGAAAGGACAGAGCTCTCACGAGCTGCTGCTGAGCGCTGAAAATTTCTCTGCTAAAGCTTTTTATTACCACGCCCCTGCCCCTTAAAGATGGGCTTTAAGGTCCCTTCCAACCCAGACCAGTCTGAGATTCTCTGATTTGCCCCACTGAACACCACAGGGATCCCAGCAGGTTGAGCCCTGCCCTGGACAACACCTCCTGAGACCTTTTTGGGCATCAGCTCATCTCCCATGGATCATACCCAAGGCACTGAACCCAGTGGGGTGTGCCCAGCCACCCCAGCCCCTCCTGGGACCCGCAGGGTGCCCACGTGTGCCCCAGAGCAGTGACAGCCACAGGCACCACGCCGGGGCACGCCCAGCAAAGCCACTCTTCTCTTCTGAAGGAAAAGCTCATTTAAACTCTGCCTTCAGAGAGCAAAGACCAACAGCACCACGGAATCACAGGGAGTAGGAGCAGGATGGGATTTCACCCAGGAGCTCAGTGTCCCAGTGCTGCTCCACTCAGGCAAAGGTCTCTCCTCTGGGCAGCAGAACAGAGCTAACAGCGAATGAGGGTGAGCACACACAGAGAGGGGGAATCACAGGAATTCGGAGAAAAATGGGGTTTTCAGCTGTTTGCTTTCCCTCTCAGCCTTGGGTTTGCATTCCTTTTATCCCTTACTTTTGTTGTAAGTACAAAGCATTAGCTGTCTCTCAGTGGCTCCTGCAGGAGCCAAGAGCTGCAGTGATGGACCCAGCAGGGAAGGGACAAGGATCCCACGTGTCCCCAGCTCCAAGAAAACCTGAAATTTGGTGTCTTGCCATAAAGCAGGACACAGGCACAACCAACCAATTCCCTCACGGCCGTGGCTCGAGGCCTCCTTCTTCTCTTGAAACCTGCCCCAGGTTTGCTTTCAGCACATTGAGTGGAGAGAGAGAGAGAAATACAATCGTGGAAAACCTTTTAAAGCCTGCACAGCTCTCCCTTGATAGCACATTGTTAAAAGGGATGTTATTGCGAGGGGACACTGTGAATCCATACAGTCAATGCTCCAGAACTTTAGTGGCAAAACAACTCAATAGCCTCAATTGACTGCATGAAATTCTATCATTTTATCACTACAAAGCAAGAAGGCAGGAGGAAAAAAATAAATAAGAGACTACACTGCATTTGTCTTTCGTTAACTCCCTGGGCAAGAGCATCTCAATCCCTGTCCTTAGCACAATGTGAGCCAACTCCTAAGTGGCTCCAGTAATAAAAAAAAAAAAGCCAAATACATCCCAAATGCATTCCCACACTCCAGAGCTGCTCTCCTGACTACCCCAAAAAGAACAGCCTCGGCAGCATAAAGACACAGCATCAGCCTCAGGCAGCTGCCTTGATTACCACCTTCCCTCTGATGAAGATGACGCGGGATATGATTAAAGATGCTCTGAAAAGACACACAAGTAATAGAGGAGAACTTTTTGCCTCCTTTTCCCAGCTAGGTCACTAGGTGTTCCTCCTCAGCAGCTGATTTCTTATTCCAAATTTGTCCAGACCCTGCTCTTCTTCATCAGCTGAAGAGCTCCGAGACCGCCGGCGCCTCGATTGTTCCTCTCCTGCTGATTGGGCTTTGTGGCTCTTGGGAAGCTCTGCCTGATGGCAGGAATCTGTCTGCACCCTCCACCAACTGGTGCTTAAAGGGGCTCCGAGGCATCGTGGAGGGTTCAGAGCATCACAAAGAACCAGAAAGTATTACTTTTGTAAAGCAAAACCCCTGCTTAGCTTCTTTTTCCCCTTTTCCTCATGCTGTACACTCAGTAATCCAGCCGCTTTCGCCACAGCCACTCGGAAAGATGCCAATCACCCCGAGCTGTCCTCGACCCATCCCCACGAGGGAGAGAAAGGACTCTTTTATTTTGGGTAGGGCAATCCAGCAGGCAGGTCAGGGGGCTGGGAGAGCAGGCAGGGGGCTGGGAGAGCAGGCAGGGGGCTGTCTCCCTCCCCACGCTGCAGAGTGACTTTGGGAAGTCATCGCACTCTGCCAGGTCCCCTCCCATTTCCCTCTCTGCTGCCCTTCTCTGCCATCTGACACACGGGCTGTTTCCCTGTCCCCCATCCAAAGCCAGGCACTGCAGCGCTCCCTAAAAATGCTAATGAGCGGTGCCATTGCAACCTGGGCGTGCAGGGCTGAACATCTGTGCTGCCACAGAAAAACCTCTGGATTCAGGGCTGCAGGGATGGAGCAGCGCAGCCAGCAGGGCTTTGCCTCGCTCCCAAACCATCCTCATCCAGCACTTAGAGCTGCCCACCCCAAAAATTCTCTCCCCAGCCCCGGGGTCCATCCCGATCTGTGCCAGCCCATATTCCACCGACACGGAGCATGGGATGAGCACACGGATGCCAGGAGGGACTGTGCCGACTCGTGCAGCCTCCTCTGTGCAAGGCAGCACCTGCCGGGATGTCTCATCGCAGGCAATTGATATTCTACTGAGCATCTTCGGAAAATAATCTGCAAACAAGACGCTGCAGGCTATAAAATCACTCCCTCTCCTTCGCTTTAGATCGCAGCTTAATAAAAGCATAACACAAGGTAGCCGAGGAAACCGCCGCACTTTGCCCAGCCACATCATCCCTTTGTGTATTATTAATCGGTTTCGAGTTGTACCACGGTTTCCTGGGGCGGGAAGGAGAAGGGGGCTCCGGTTGTGGAGCAGACTCTGTCTTTCCCTTTCAAGATTTGCTCCTAAAAGTCTCACTTAACAGAGCAGCGGAGAGAGAGAGTGGCACTTACACCTCTGGCTCCCCACGATGCTCGCGGTGAGGATCGATAGGAAAAGTCATTTGGGGTTTATCTCTGCTGAAGGACACAGAAATGGAGGAGTTTCAGCCAAATCGGGTGGAAAAAGCATTGTTGGGAAAATGGGGAAAACACAGCAATTTTAGAGAGCGGAATGGGGCCCTAAGTGGCATCCTGGTATTGCACAGTAGATGTCTCTCACCTAAAGCTTTCCAATGCTCCCTTGCTTCATAAAATCATGGAATTCAGTTTGGAGAAGGCCTCTAAAATCTCTCTGGGTCCCTGATGGGTTTGCAGTAGCTTAGTGCAGGGGTCTCCTCCCCAATCACAACACATCACACAGGAACATCAATCCTGATGTCTGCAACCTGTTCCCAGACCTCCACATGGGTTTGGTTTTAGGCACAGGCAGAATCCTCTCCAAATGCTCCCAGGATGGAACCAGCAGCTCCCTGGATGCTGCAGAGCGTGTTGGAGAGAGGCTCTGAGCTGCTGAGTGCTCCCATCTGTGGGATTTCTGCAGCACCTGGATGAAGAAGGGTTTTATAGTGGCAAGGAAAGGCACGGAGCATCCATCAGAACCCCAGGAGCTGCACGGGAAGGAAACCAACAGGCTGCTGCAGAGGCTTCTGATAATTTTTCCACTCCCACTAAAAACGTACAATATATTGTCTATTTGGGAGCAGTTTAAGTTGGTTCATTTCACACAGTAAATTAACCTGATTTCTTTAATAGGGGATTTTTATTTGGTGTCAAGCCCCAACTGTTATCCCAAACCCTGCGCCCTGGGACTCCAGCTATTCAAGCTTCTCCCTGGATACGGAGCTGGAAGCGCTGCTGGGGCAGTGGGTTTGGTGACACTCAGAAATAAATGGCTCAGTCATTTCTAAACATCCTGGCCGTTCACTGCTGCCACCTGACCCAAGGGATTTCTCGAAGCGAAGCTGCTTTTTAGATTTCCCAAATGGAAAACGAGGTATTGGGAGCTCTCCTGGAGTGCAGACCCTTCCCAAGCTCCTGTGGGGATGCTGAGGGCAGCTCCATGCATGGAAATTCACTCTAGGATGGAATAAAACACTAAAACTGCCTGAATTCCAAGGCCGGGGAGAACATCAAGGTTTTCTCTCCTGGCCAGGTTCGGTCCTGACTCCCTTTCTCATGGCTGCTGCAGCCCAGATGAGAGCTCAGCTCCTGTGCTGGAAATTGGCTCTCTCTGTGCCAGGGAGGAACCACAGGATGTGGCCAGGCCGATCCCAGGTGGGCAAACAACAGCACGGATCCAGCAGCCCAATCACTCCCCCTCTCCCTTCCGTGGCTACTGGGGCTCCACAGCCCTTAATGGGACCAGAACCAGTGGCCAAGCTGGGAGTCACCAGCCCTTGCTCTGCCAGCAGAGGGGCACCGTCCGTTGAGATTAAAAAACATCCTGAGGTTTTTAATTCCTGAGAGGGGAAGAGCAGCCCTTTGGGAGGAAGGGTGTAGTAATTTTTTTTAACTTCCATGGAAAACCCCAGCTCAGTGTGGCACCCACAGCACCGAGCAGACACTGCCTGCAGGGCAGAGCCCAGCCTCGAAGGCAAAATTCCCTCTCCAGTGAATCCAGCTCCTCTCCTGCCCCTCTTCCACCTCCTCAATGCCTCCCATCCCATCCTGGCAGCCGTCTCCTCGGCATCCAACCGCTCTGCTCCGATCCACGCCTGGTTAACCAGCTGACAAATGCCCCCAGTTAATTTTTCTCCTCTCCCCTATCCGGGGTGCCGCTGACATTTTGATATTTCCCGCTGAGATTATCCTTCACATAATGAATTTTCTCCCCAGCCCCTCCTTTTCTCCGTGCCTTTTGGCTTCGCCGGCGCACGCTCTCTCTCGACTCTGCCGGCTCCAGGAGCATGCCCGACACAAGATGAATCGCCCGGAGACTCCTGGTGCATCCTTCTTTACACTTCACATCTTCCCAGCGCCGATGAGAAATAGGTTTTTTCCTCATCCATCATAAGTCAGCGTGACAAGGCTGTCGTTCTCCGGCACCGCATCGCTGTATCATGCGCCTCTCCGTCCCGCCTGGCTGAGCAGCCCGCTTCCCTGCGAGCATCTGGGACCTTCCCGAAGTGCTGCCGGTCGGATCGGGAATTTGGGCACTGACAAAAAGTTATTTCTGAACATTTCCAGCCTCCAAATTGCTCCCTGACTCTTGGGCTGTGCCCCGGTAAGATCCTGCACGGCTCAGGCTGTGTTAATCCGAAGGAGGACTCGTGTGGAAGGGGAAACTGAGGCACGGAGCAGCTTTGTGGCTCCCTTGAGGTCTGACTGTGAGCCAGGAATAGATATCCACAAATCTTTTTATCCCACACGCAGCCAGCACTGCTTCAATAACCAAACCCCAAACCTGAGCAACGGCACCAAAACCAAAGGAATAAAAAGGTGAAATTGTCAATTCTCATCTCTTCAATAAACTCCAAGTGTTTCACTTCAATTTTCCTGCTGTAACATCAATCAAAGAAAGCAGAGGATTCTGCCTCAGGTACAATTTGATATGGATACTTCCCTCTTCTTGACACAGGATGTTTTTTCTGACAACTTCCACTCTCTCAGAAATTCCTCTCAGGCCTGGGATAGAGGGAATTTGAAGTGGGGGAATCACCCCGCCATGAATTCAGGCAACACAGAGCTCAGCAGAAAGCTGGAATCTCCTGCCAAGGTCAGGAGCAACCCCCTGCTTTCACTTCCTGCTGAGCATCCATCCTGGGGAAGGAAGGCAGTTTGTGAGCCTGGCAGCTCCAGGGGGGTTTGGAGTGAGGATATCAGGGAAAACAGAGGGAATCAGGGGCAGGCAAGGGTCAGATGGCTCTGTGCCACCTGCTGCCACCTGGCCCTGCATCCAAGCTCGTTTCCATGACAATTGCAGTAACTTCACTCCAAGCCACCAGGAAGAAATGGGATGGAAAGCTGTCCAACAGGGATGGAGAAGTGACGGCCCTGCCACTGGGATCAGACCCCCACGAGCAGGTTCCTATGGGTATGAAAAAAGGCCTCAGGCTGGGAATTTCTTTAGCCTTTAGCCCGGTACTTTGTGAAGATTCTCTTTCTCATGTGAAGAATTTAAAACAATGTTATAGTTTTGTAAATCTTTGCACCTGCACCTACTTCTCAAGGACTGTTGTGGCTTCAACCAGAAAAACATCCAGAAACGGATGTCTCAGAACTGGAGCAATCACCCCAAGGGGTGGGTGTCCAAGAGACCAATCATTTTATGCCATTCAACACACTTTTGCATATTAACATATAAAAGTTGTTCAATCTTCCATTAAACTCTCTTACTTCGGATCAAATTGGTGGCAGCATGGACTCTATCAACTTTACCTCCTTGGCAGCACCAGTGACAGGTTCTCTCTCAGCTCAGCCACTGGGATCAGACCCCATGAGCAGGTTCCCTCTCAGCTCTACTGTTCCTGCCCAGATAAATCCCTGCGTTTTGGGGTTTCCCACTGAAAACAGCAGCAATGCCCTCGCAGTGATGAGCCTGCAGCCCTTTCTCTGCCAGATCCCTCCAACACCTGCTCCTCCCCAGCAGATCCGTGTGCAGTTTGGAGAGCCAGGAGCAGGGAAGGAGCATCCCTGAGTCTCCTGGCAGAGGCAGGGAAGAGCTCCCAGCCGTCCGCCCTCCTGTCATTGCAAGACAAGCAGCTCAGCCGGGAAAAGAAGATTTAACTGTGTTTGCTTCAAAACCCCAAAATGAGTTCCCTCCCATCTGCCGGGAGAGATTGATCTCCTGAGTCAGCCGTAAATCGCCTGAAAACTCCCTGGGAGCACTTTAGCCAGGAGAGGGATGAGGCCGTGCTCTCCTAGGTTCACATCCTGCAAGGACGCTGCCGGGAAGCAGGAGAATTATCCAGCTTGGATATGACCATTTTGGTTCGTTAATTAATTTTCTAATTTTTTGTATCTGCAGGTAAAGATCTTTCCACCCCAAAATGAGAATCTCAGTTCCTCAAGTCCTTATTCAACTTCCCAAATAATGCTGACTCGGCATTACGACGAGGAGGAGACCCCTGTGCCATCGCTGAGGTCACAGATACCCCCAGGACAATCTCTGCACCTACTTAATGTCACTTTTGGGCACTGGACAGTGTCACAAGGGCAGAGGAACCCCTTGCAACAGAGCTGGGAGTAGCAAAATGCAGAAAAATCGGAATAAATAGTGGACATCCAATATCATGTGTGTTTGCAGCCCAGCCAAACCCAAGATATCCAACTGCCAGTACTTCAAAGGTACAAATGTGAGATATAGAGATATGGAGACATATATAATCTTTTTTTTAAACTCTCAGGCTCATTAGTCCAGTTCAAGCTGTGTTGCTCCACTAGAAAGGCTCTGATGATGCCAGTTTTATTCCCCACTGGTACCTCAGTTTTTCCTTTAACTTTTGCAAGTTAAAGTTTTCAAAGAGACCTGCTTGAAAGTCCCTTTCTATAAATCCATATTAACTAATTCCATGCAAACCCATGGAAGGTGCTCTCAGTATTGTTGATCCCAAACCTTCAGCGGGAGTTCAGTCCTTAAAAATCAGGTTGGAAAATATTGGGGTTGCTTTTTCAGCATTTTAACCTAAAACCTGCTTTTAGTCCGTGCTTTTGAGTAATTTTTTGCCTCAGTGGAAGAGGAGATTTCCCCATGGCATTCCAAAATCCTACAGGTGTTTGCAAAGGCTGAACACTCAGAGACAATGGGAGAGGAATCCAAGTTGTCTGAATTTTGCTGCGGCAATTCCTGCTGAATGCAAACTGCAAAATAATTGGGGACTCGAGACGCTCGTGGCTATTCAGACTGGCAGGATAAAAAGAATAACTCTTTTCTGTGAACAATCACCAAACAAATCACTCCTGAGCATATGCTCAGACAAATTAGAAGGAAAACCAGAGAGGCCCAAACAGGCCACTCATGGTACACACACTGCCGGAGGCAGCAATTCCCAAATGAATGAAATGGATGCTGCTCAGCCCTGCCAAGGAAAGGGGCAGAGGATAACCGGGAAGGTGGGAGCCAGAGGGGATTTGGGGAAGCAGCCATGAGCCGTGTGGGGTGGGTCCTAAACGTAAAAAGGGTCCAGAGGAGACAACAAAGAAGCTCCAAGGGCTGGAGCCCCTCTGCTCTGGAGCCAGGCTGGGAGAGCTGGGGGTGCTCACCTGGAGAGGAGAAGGCTCCAGGGAGAGCTCAGAGCCCCTTGCAGGGCCTAAAGGGGCTCCAGGAGAGCTGCAGAGGGACTGGGGACAAAGGATGGAGGGACAGGACACAGGGAATGGCTTCCACTGCCAGAGGGCAGGGATGGATGGGATATTGGGAAGGAATTGTTCCCTGGGAGGGTGGGGAGGCCCTGGCACAGGGTGCCCAGAGAAGCTGTGGCTGCCCCTGGATCCCTGGCAGTGCCCAAGGCCAAGTTGGATGGGGCTTGGAGCAGCCTGGGACAGTGGAAGGTGTCCCTGCCCATGGCAGGGGGTGGAACAAGATCTTTAGGGTCCCTCCCAACCCAAGCCATCCCATGAGTCTCTGACGATTCCCTGGCTCTGATTGTGGCCCACTCACATTCTGCAAACACTCCTGGGATGTTCCTAAACCGAGTGCTCTGCCTCCGCCCCAGCAGGAGGTGTTATAAACCTGCATCAGCACCACAATCTGAATTTCATCTCCTCCAGGACCAATGCAATTCCTGGCACTGCAGGAGGTCCAGAGGATCCAGATTTACATGTCTCCAGCTGGGACATTTAGAGTGAGGTGAGATGTGCCTCTAACCCACGTTATTCCCTCCCTGTCCTGGCAGGTGACAGCACTGGCACTGCAAGGGCAGGACGGAGATTTAGGAATCTCAGTCCTTCCACTTCCAGATAAAACTCCCATATCTTGAAAAGAACCATCCCTATGGATCTCACAGCAGTTCCAAATCCTGCATGTGAAGAAGACAGACACTGCTGACCTCATCTGTCTCAGCTGAGCTCCTGCCCACCACCTCCCACCACGGACCCATCCTCAGCTGGGTGCAGGATGCAATTCCCAATGCTTCCCAATGCTCCCCACCTTATCTCGACAGGCCAAGGCCTCTCAGGGCCAGCTGCGAGGGATAAACAGCTGGAGACAGACACAGGGAGGGAAAGTATCCATGAGGAAAGTGATGGAAGCTGCCACGTGTCACCGCGCTGCAGCCACCAAGGCTAATTGAGCCTTCAGGCCCTGCTCCTCCCGATGGCGAGAGCGGCTGAGATTAATGAACACAACCAACCTTCTCCCTTCTTTTATGGTTCTTTTTTCCTAGCAGTGTCTGAGCACAGCGGCAGAACCAGGATCAATAGGTGGGAAATGCAGGTAATAAGTGGTCTTTAAGGAGACAGCTGGGACCTGCAAGTCCTGCTCAGCTGCAAATCCCAACCCTGCCCGACAGGCACAGCCCTGGCACACGGGTCCTTGGCTGATGCAGATCAGGGCACAGAGGCCAACAGCTGGAGCTCCTCTAAGAACTGAGTTCATCCCCCAGTCCCCACGTAAGCAAGGGATCCAGGGTCTCAGTTTCATTGTGGGGGGCAGCAGGAGGGTGGCTGGAATCAGATCCCCAGAATATAGAAGGATGCTGATACATCCGTCGCTTTCGGGAATATGTTCAAGCTCTGCCACACCACACCCACTCTTAGCACCCACCAGTCAGTTTAATTAAATAGAATTAAAGTTTGCAAAGGAGCCACTGGGACAGCTTGGGATTTTGAGGCACCCTTCATCTGCAGACCAGGAATGGTTGGAGAGGGACTTTAGAAAAGGCCTGGAACAGGTCAAGGGAGAACAGCTTTAAACTGACAGAGGGCAGGGAGCAAGCAATTGTTCCCTGTGAGGGTGGGGAGGCCCTGGCACAGGGTGCCCAGAGCAGCTGTGGCTGCCCCTGGATCCCTGGAAGTGTCCAAGGCCAGGCTGGACAGGGCTTGGAGCACCCTGGGACAGTGGAAGGTGTCCCTGCCCATGGCAGGGGTGGCACAGGATGAGCTTTAAGGTCCCTCCCATCCCAATCCATTCTGTGATGATTTGATGATGATGATGGGAGGGAGGGAGGCAGAACTCATTCTGAAGGGTCACACCTGCGAGCAGCATCATGCCCAGCCAGAGCCAGCACCATCCACGCCAGACAACGTTAACTGCCCGAGCTCCTCAGCTGTGTCCCGAGCACCCTCAGCTCCCCAGAGCCGTGGCTGTCCAGGTGGGAGGGCAGGGCAGCCCCAGGACAAGCTGCAGCTCGGGCCCCCACCTGAGAGGGCAGCACGGCTGGGAAGGCAAACCCCATTCCTGCCTCACAGCGCTCCAGCTGAGGATGGCAGCAGCCTGGGGCTGTGTGTGGCCTCAAGTGCTGGTTGTTATGCGAGTCAGGCAGCTCTGGTGCCAATTAGGCATCGCTGGGAGGCGGCGCAGGTGGCTGCCTGCACCTGGGGCTGCGCTCCGGGAATCGGGGCTGCTCTGGGAGAGCTGCTCCCTTCTCTGCCTTTCCCCTATTCCCCTCCTGACCCAGGGTCACAAATCACAGCAGGATCCTGCGTGGTCTATTGAGATTCTTCTCCACAAGCTCAGCCACGTTTCAGCAGAGAGCAGCCCCTCTGAGGAAGCCACCTGAGGCAGGAGCAGCGCTGCCCATGCAGAGGGGATGGACTTATTCATCTCCTGGCCACCAAAAGTATCCCAAATCCTGGCTAACGACCTTTCCCATCCTGTCGAGGCACTAATCAGCTTGGAGTGCTGATTTCACACGACTTCTGGAGGCAGGCAGGCTCCCTGGCAAGAGCATGGCCATGGACTCCTCCAGACCTCTTTCTCTCCTCATCAGAGTTACTGTTTTGGGTAATGATGAAGCAGGGGAATTGATTTGAAGCCTAATGAATAATCAGCCACCATCAATAATTGTAATCACTAATCTGGTGCAATTAGAGGCAATTATAGTAAATGCAATTTCCTCCCGAGCTGCTAACGAACTGCAAAAATATGAATTGACTTGAACTGGCTGCCTGTGATTTAAGCAGTTGCAAGATCAAGGATCCCATTACACCAACAAAGGCTCTTAAAGGGACACGGAAGCTGCTTTGTCCCCCTTTTCCATCCCACCCTCCCAGCCAAGCCACCAAACTTTGGACAGAATCCCAAGCTAGCATCGTAAAAGGGATGAAATCCCATTTTTTCCCTTCTTTCCCTCCACGTGAGATGTGCCACATCCAATTCCCACGGCGGCTCCTGCAGAGCGAGCACAACACGTGCGAGGAGAGGTGCCACACGCCACGTCCGTGTGCGAGGAGAGATTGCCACCTATTGGCACATCCACGGGGACGATGGAGGAGGCAGCACCACCTCCAGATCCACGAGGAGCAGCAGGTTCCTGTCGGTTTGGAGATGAAGCAGCGGTTTCAAGCTGCCTGTTATCCTCCTGACGCCGTTGAAAGCGCTGTTTTCAAAGCACCCTTTAATTTCGAGTGCCTGGGAGGACACGCACCAGCCTCAATTGGAAAAGGTGATAAGCACAAGAGTGGGATCTTAGGAGAGTTTTCGAGATGAAAAGAGAGCTGACGAGCGCTTTTTTTTCCTCCCAAAATGCAACAGAAACGGAAAGATCTTGAAGAAAAGCACTAACTACTTCCCGAAACAAAAGAGCTGAATTCAGTGCCAAGAATTGAACCGAAAAGCACCAAAAGGAGCAATTTCAGGGATTTGGGGCAGGTCCTAACTTCTCTATCCATTTGGGACCTCTACAAAACTGGATTTTGAGTAGAAAATACTGGATCTTGACAAAAGTGGCTTTAAGAAGCCTGGTCTAGTGGAAGCTGTCCATGCCTACGGCAGGGGGTGGGATGGGATGATCCTTGAGGCCTCTCCCAACCCAAACCGGTCTGGAATTCCATTATAACGTGGAAATCCATTCGATTTCCAGTCTCAGAGCCCATTTGATGACAAGCCATGGGGAAACAGCTGTCACCAGGCAGGTACACACCCCAAGGCACTGCATTTCCATGATGTGTCCATTCCAAGGCTGCAGAGACATAAACCACTGGATCAGACATGGAAATGAACCTGCCTCCATGAGCAACCCCCCACTCGATTCCAGCCATTATTCTCCTCGGAGTCAATAGCTCCCACTCTCCCATCCGTAAATCTTGATATTCACCTCCCCAGGAATCAATAGCTGCCTATTATTGGTCTGTAATTGTTACAAAAATTTAATCAAGGGTCAATAAAGGAAAGGAACAAGTCTATTGCAGCAGCAGAACTTCCAGCACAAAGTATTTCACTGCCCAATATGCCCACTCTTCTCCTGACTTTTGCTAATATTATTTATTATTCAGGCAACTACAACGCCCAGAAGACTCAATCTCGGCTCTGAACGATGTTCCTGCACGAGCAACAAAACTCCCACGGTTGCCCAAACCACTTGCAAGGCAAAGCACCAACTCTGTTGTACAGAAAAGGGTACAAACTGCTGGGGAAATGATCACTGCAATAAATCTGTGCCCAAAACTAAGCACTGAGCGAGCGCTGAGAAATTAAAAGACAAATGAGAGACTCGTTCCCAGAGGAAACACAAGTCGGCGGTAACCGGTGGAAGCTGGGGATGTTTTCTTTCTAGGTGTATTTTGGAAATGCAAATTGGATTTCTGTGTGAAATTGCTACTTCTGTGGAGATTATTGGATCAAATTCACCTTAAAGTAAGAAAAAAATTATATAAATCTATTAGGAGAGAAAGGGATTAAAAAATCCTTTGTAATTTCCACCTAAATCAGTTCCAGGGGATTGTTTGCTCTCCAGGCTCCATTTGTCTACGTCTTACAGTCAAAAAAAAAAGGTGAGGAAAATAACAGGGACATTAAAACAAGTTTAAATGTCTTTTAAAATAAGAATAATTGCAATTTCTGACTTGTGCCAGTCCCACTGATAATTTCTGAGAGGTTTGAAGGAGAGAGAAACTTTCCCAGAGCTGCCACATCCCACATTGCCACTCAAAAAAAAATCACACTTCCAGTTTTCCTATAGGCGTGGAGACGCTCTAACCTGGAGATCTCTCCTGTATCATTCTCCACTTGCCTTTCGGGCTTTCAAAATCAAATTTTAAAGCTTCCCCTAAATCCAGCATGTTTATTCCATGCAAAACACTGGGAAGTGTGTCACAGACCTTCTGCTCACAGGCTGAAAAGCATTTGGTTGCATTTATGAGAAACTCTGGGGACTGTCCTGAGGCAGTCAGGGGTCACTTTCGCTTCTCTTCTTCCCCAAAACTCCTCTTCCATTGATGTCTGCTCACCCTCCACCCTTCAAAATGCATGGAACCTAAACAATTCCAAACCACAATTCCCATATGCATTTTCCCTCAAAACAAAGCAGAGGCTGCATTTGTGCTCTAAGGTTTTATGCCCAAGCAAGGATCTAAATAAGGATCTACATAAAGCCATCACATAAAACCCCCGACAAAACATAACCATAAAAAAACCCCACCAAAACACCACCTTAAACAGATAAAATATAATTATCCATCTAGAAACGGTGCCGGCACTCCAAAGAGGCAAGAGGAGCACAGGCATCTCCAAACCCACTGAAATTTCCAATTGCAGAACATTTTTCCCCCCTGTGGCGCAACACGAGCAATAAATATGGAAATCTGTGAAGAAAGGGAACATCAGGGACTCTGCTGTGTCTCACCAACACAGTACAGCACGGGTCTGTGAGGAAATGAGGAGCTTTATTCCTTCTCTGGGCTCTGATGGGCTCCGTATTTGGGATATTGCTGGTCCATCACTGGATGGGCACAGCGGGTGTGGGGATATATGGAAGTGGGAGATGCTGCAAAGCCCAAATCCTCACCTCCACAACCCCACCCCATCCCAAATCTACACCTCACCTCCACAACCCCACCCCATCCCAAATCTACACCTCACCTCCACGACCCCACCCCATCCCAAATCTATAGGTTTGGAGCCTCATTCCACTCTCCCAATCAACTGTTCCCAGCTGTGTTTTCCACCAGTGACTTCCACAACCCAACTAAGCCCTGCTCAAAATGATATTTCCTTGGATCATTCATGTATTTCTCACTTTGCCATTTCCCCAAGAACTCTGTCATATCCTCCTGCCAGGCTGCAGATGGCCAAACCCCCCCAGAAAAGCTTTTTTAGAGCTGTTCCTTACTGTACATATCCAATCACAAAGCCTCACCCCCTCCAAAACCAGGATTAAACCCTTAATTTTCTGCAAGTTGGTAAAAATTTGGCTTTATTTCAAATCAGACCCGAAGCTGAAGTTTCCTCCAAATGTTTTGCTGCTGGGCAAGTGGAGCATTTCATTCACACACAATTTCTGCTTGCTTCAGTTTTCCCTGTTTCCCAATTCTACATTGTGAGATGCAATCAGAGGAGTGAAAATAAAGCAATTAAAGGAATCGCATGGGATTCCCAGACGGCCACTGATACCAATCAGCTTCAAGAGGGTCTTGGCACCCAACCTGCAAAATATTTGATTTTCTGGAGTGGGTTCGGTTTTTTTTTCTTTGGTGAGTGGAGTTGGAGCTCGGATCCACATTTGCATATAAAGAATGACAAGGATTCTCTAGAGAAGACCCCAAGTGGCAACCGAGCTCCAGCTCTTTGTGATGTTTTTCCTGTTGGTGCAACCTGGATTTATTCCCCGGAGCCTGAGGATCAGGTTTAGTCCTTCCTCAGCCTCTTGCTCTTTCCTTGTTCATCCCTACCTTTATCTCCTCCTCCCAGAGCTGCCGTTTACATCTCCGTGTAAGCAGCCGCCCCGGCAATCACAAAGCAGCTTATTTTTAATTGTGCTGAAACTAAACTGTTATTTAAACTTCAGATCTTGCTTTTCTCCCCCAAGACCCCTTTAATTCCTCCCAGATGTTAATTATACTGAATCACAAAGCTGCAAAAATCTCAGGCTGGCTGAAGGAAGAGCCCCTCCGGCCGGATCCTGACGGGAAATCAATGCCACCACCGGAGCTGTATCATGCACATCCATGCCAAGCTTTGGGAATGGCAACCACATCCCTGCCTGCAGCACCACGAGGACAACGCTTCCCAAAGGACCAAGGTGATCTAAGAGGCCCAATTCCCACTTTTCCATGCAATTCCCAGTCTGAGTTTCATTAATTTTTAAGGAAACCTTGTGGTTTGCCAGATCTCTGGAATTTGAAGCAAAGCCTCCAACCCATCAAGGCTGTTGTATCTGGGGTGTCTACACCTTTGCCCTTCTGCTTGATCCCCAGTTTCTTTTTCCTTGTAGATGATGAGGAGGCAGGAGATGATCTGGAAGCAGCAAGGATTTTATCTGGGAGGATTTGGAATAATTTTCATATTTATCTGGAACCAAACAGTTTAAATGGAATTTCAGGGTCCTTCCACCAGGACGTATTGGTCAGGTGGAAGGTGTCCCTGCCCATGGCACAGGGTTGGAACGAGATGATTTTTAAGGTTCCTTCCAGCCCAAACCATTCCAGGACTCCATGATTCCATGACATTAGTGGTTCACACGGGATAACACTTTTCTCTTACACCTGGACATGGGAAGGAGGACTTGCACCTCACTTCATCACTTCAGGCGTGGTTTAGTGTTTCTGCTGCTGCATTACTTTGTTGTTGGGATTGTTTTTTACTTTAAATAACCATCACGTTAAGTCGTGGCATTTTGGTGGCTGACTTGATAACCCTTAGGATATGAAAGGGAATGTGAAAAGTGCAGAGAAAAATCTGTTCTTCCTTCTCCTCCCCACCACGGTTCAGCAGCAGATATAACCCGTAACAAATTGATTTGTTAGAACGAGAGAGACAGCACATGGTATTAAGAAATTATGAATTATTAGGGAGCTTTAAAAGCCAAAAATTTGATACCTATAAACCATTGCTCTGAGCTGCTGCCAAACCCTTTGGAACTCACAGTGCACACGGCTACAGTGCAGGTCCTGCAATCCTGCATCCGGGCTAAAAATACCAGAAAACAGGGCCAAGCTCCATTTTTAAGCCCTTTTCCATGCCAAACCCTCAGTAGGGATGCTCCAGCTCTGATTTCCCTCCTGCTCATCACAGCTCTTCACAAATCAAAAGCATTCCCAATTTATTCCTCTCCTTTCCAAGCTCTGCGCTCCTCTCATCTGCTCAGCCTCGCAGAAAGCTCGTTAAACAATTCATTGCAAGCGCCCGGAATATAATGAGCAATGGGAGGGTTGGGAAGGCTGGTGCCAGCAGGCACACAGGGCTCTGCATTCCCAGGGGCTCTGCACCCCCAGGGTGCTTGGGGTGGCCCCAAACCCCAGTCTGGATGTGGCCATCCACCGCTCCAGGTGCTGCAGAGCGGCTCTGGAGTGTCCCTGAGCAGGTGAGTTCAGTGATTCCTCTCCCTCCTGCTGGCAGGGAGCAGGTGCTTGGAGAAAATAAAACTAAAAAGAAGGCTGAGGAATGCCTGAGAGCAGGGTGAGGCCCAGGGGAGCTGGGGCACGGCTGAGAGAGAACAGCCTGACCTCCGCCGAGAGCCTGAGCAAAGTGCAAATAAACCACTGGCACAGAGCTGCGTGTTCCCAGGATGCTCCTGCATCTCTCTCCATTATTCCAGCCCCAATCCCGAATCTCCTCATCCCTGGGGGAATCACCATCCCTGGAGGGGTCCAAGGAACTACTGACCGTGGCACCCAGTGCTCCGGTGTAGTTGACAAGGTGGGAGTCACAGGTTGGACTTGATCTTGGAGGTCTTTTCCAACCTTAAAAATACTGGGATCCAGCAGCTCTTTAGCATGGGGGGTTTTCCTGGGGAAGGTTGTTCCACTCCCACCCCACCACGGACACGCAGTCCCTCCTGGTACCCAGGTGGGTGCCCAGCACGGCCTCTCCAGCCTTCCCTGGAGATCTGAACCCACTCCATTCACACAACATTAACCCCAGCGCTGCAATCCCCGGGCGAAGCGGGACTTTAGCCTAATATGTATTTAAAAACTGAACGTATGTATCTATTTCCAAACATCCGCCGTGCAGACACACGGCTAATCCACTTCCAGACATTTTACCAATTATGCCAGGGTCTTCTGCACAGCCCATTACCCCGTAGATGTTACTAAGTGCTGCATAAACAATCCTCTGCTGCGTGGCTGACACTTAAGCGGACAAGTGGAAGCCAATTGCAGCAGGACAGCAAATGGAGCCAGAACAGTCGCAGCAGCAGCTCCCCCGCTGCGAAAGCCATAATCATCAGCACATCTGGGCTGCCTTCCCACACAGGAACCGGCTGGAAGAGCCACCTCCGCAGAAAACTTCCCCCCTTCCTGCTGGTGTTGTGCTGCCTGGTGGGGTCAAGAGAAATTCGGGGTTTGCAGGAGGTTGGGGACGCTGTGGAGCTCATCCGTGCGATGCCATGGATCCAGCGTGAGAGAGGGCTCCAAGCAAACCTCTGTCTCCTTGGCTGTCCGTGCGGGAAGCACGTTACACAGATCACTACACACACGTGAGCATGGGCTGGAGAGGATCAGAGCTACAGCAAGGTCAGGAGGCAAGAGGAACGCCTGGCAAAGGAATGGCATCCACTTTGCCCCTTCCCTACCAAACCCATGGTCCTGCTCCTCACAGCAGCTCCAGGACGTGGGAGGAGGCAGAGGGTGGTGGGACCATGTCCCCATCTCCATCCAGCTGTGGGTTTGCCCCTTTTTTCCCTTTTTTCCCCCACTCTTCTTTTTGTGCTCTCATCTCTCACTCCCCTTGCAGGGGTATTGCTGATGTGGATCCTAAATCCAGCTCCTGCCCTTCCCAAGCTGCTGCTGCAGGAACCCGTTGCCTTGGATCCACCTGGAGCATTATTGCTGCAAGGGCAGCTCCAGCTCTGGCAGAGATTCCCTGCCCTGGGTCAGGGAGTTTTGGGGACAGGGATCAGCCCAAGGAACATCTCTCTTGTTGTTTGTGACGTGAAGATTTGCACAGTGTGGGGGTGAAACCCATGTCCCAGCCTGTCACCCTCCATCACCCCCCAGCCCGAGCAGAGCCAGCATTCCCCATCCCCAGCTCAGGGACTGGCACAGCCAGGATGGTAACCCCAACCCTCACAGGAAATCCCCACAGCCCCACTCTCTGCCTCCTCTCCAGGCAGCAATTCCCTCTTTAAACTGGAACCAGTCCATCCTAACTCTCTGGAAGCCGGGCAGCACCTTGATCTTCCTGGAGAGCTCACGGAGCACCCGTCCATCCCCACGCCGCCAGCTCCAAATGTCACCACGTGTTTTCCCCTTCCTTTCCCTCCTCCCTATTGTTTTTAAAAGCAGCCAGACTGTTAATTAAAAAGGCAGAAATCAATTGCCCTCATCTCCCCATCAGAAGCTCCTCTGCATGCCGGGATTAAAGCCGGCTTCTACTTTAAGTCAATTAGAGATAAGGGGAAGCTGACATTTCTACAACCCGCCTTATCAAACTGCTTGAAAACTGCTCAGATTAAAATGTAAAAAGATTATTTCCTCAGCTCTCTCTGCCTCTCTTGCCTTTCTTTTTTAATAATTATTCATAAGAAACCTGACAAACGGGTGCTGATAGTCCGAGATAGCCCTGCTCCTCCATAGGGCTGTTCTCAGGAGCATCCTGAGGGACACTGAGACCCCCAGCACCCCCAAAACTGGGGGAAGGAGGCAGAGAGCCCTCACGACTGCAAAACTGAATCCCTGTGAGCCACATCCTGACTTCCCATCCAAGAGCCACGGGGAGAGGGTCAAAGCCCTGCTCTGGATGCGATCCTAATGAGGCTCTGCTGTCCCTAATTAGCTGGAGGCAGGAGGAAGCTGGGACGCGAGGCGGGATGCAGGCCAGGGACCACATCTGAACCCAGGACAGGGCTGGAATGATAAATACAGCCGGGGACAGGGGCAGGGACACTGCTGGCGTGGCACAGCTCTGTCAGCAGTGCCTGGGAGCTGCATCCCCACGGTGAGAATGCAATTCCTGCACCGTGAGAATGCAATTCCTGCACCGTGAGAATGCAATTCCTGCACAGGGATCTGCTGCCCTGCAGCACTCAGCTCCCAGCCCCCAAGGCTTTCCTGGGACTGGGGGAAAATGGGGCTGGAGATGGAAAACAGCTCAGCATCGAGTCAGCTCTGCTGATGGGGAGTGACCCGACGAGCTGAAATTGTGGCATCTCCCCTGTCTGTCCATCCATCAGCTCCTCTGAGGAGAATACAGCCATCGGGATCCTCCTCACAATGCAGGTTTAGGGAAAAAAAAAAAAAAGAGAGAGAGAAAATATAAAAGTTTCATATCACAAATGCATGAGGATTTTTTTCGGAAATACTCCAAATGTTAGAAGCAAACTGCAACAGCCACGGAGGGATTTCACTGATGTTTTTCGCATTGAAGAGAAAAAAAAATCTCATTCCAGCTCCAGCTGCAGGAAGCAGAAAGCTCTTTATTCCTCCAGGCAGCAGTGCCACCCCCAAAGTCACCGAGCGGAAAATCTTCACGTCACAAACAACAACAGAGATGTTCCCTGGGCTGATCCCTGTCCCCAAAATTCCCTGTCCCCAAAATTCCCTGTCCCCCCAGAGCAGGGAATCTCTGCCAGGGCTGGAGCTGCCCTTGCAGCAAAAATGCTCCAGGTGGATCCAAGGCAATGGGTTCCTGCAGCAGCAGCTTGGGAAGGGCAGGAGCTGGATTTTGGATCCACATGGGAAATATCCCCTGCAAAGGGAGTGGGAGATGAGAGCACAAAAAAAAAACGAGGGGGGGGAAAAAAGAGAAAAAAGAGTAAAAATAAAATCAAAGGAAAAAGTGAAAAAGAAAAAATTGAAAAGAAAATAGGAAAAAAGGGCAAGAAAATAGAAAAAAAGAAAGAAAAAGAAAATAGAAAAAAGTAAAAGAAAAAAGGGAAGAGAAAAGAGAAAAGAGAAAAGAGAAAAGAGAAAAGAGAAAAGAGAAAAAAGAGA
>VWZT01011996.1:30428-53171 GCA_013397055.1 Pachycephala philippinensis
AAGAAAATAGAAAAAAAAAAAAAAAAAAAAAGAAAAAAGAAAAGAGAAAAAAGAAAAAAGAAAAAAGAGAAAAGAGAAAAGAGAAGGGAAAAAATAAAGGAAAAGGAAAAAGGGGAAGAGAAAAAAAGAAAGGAGAAAAAAGAAAATTATATAGGAGGAAAAAATTAGAAGGGAGAAAAAAGAATATAGGTGAAAAAATAAAAAAGAAAAAAAATAAAAAAGGAAAAAGGTAAAAGAAAAAAAGAGAAAAAAAAGAAAAAATAATAAAGAATAAAGAATAAAAAATGAGGAAAAAAGGAAAAATAAAATAAGGAAAAGAAGGGAAGAAAAAAAAAGGAACAGACTGATGGGAAGGAAGTGGGGGCAGAGGACAGGGACCAGGAGCTGTCCCAGCAGGACACTTGGTGCGTCCTCTGCTTCCACCAACGTCTGCAAACCCACATGAAAGGCAAAAAGCCCCAAACCCGGGGAGACACAAAGCATTGTCTCACCACTGGGGAAATGCCATGAAGTGTCTGGACTACCCTGATCCACGTGGGACTCACATATCCCATTCCTCCCTCTGCACATCCCTGTATCCGAGCCTCAGTTTCCCCACGGCAGAGGAGGAGGAATCCTTCCCACAGGCACGAGGATTTCATTAACTTAAACCCTTCAAGATTTATAAAGCACTTGTGAAAGCTCCCGCGCAGGAAATATTCCAGTGTCACTGCAAACGTCAACTGTAACATATTAAATCTCTCTCTCTTAAAAAAATAATAATATGAGATTACGTCCCAGGAGGAAGTTTTCCCACCAGACTTCTCTATTCTTGTAAAAACGATCCGGCATCACTTAACGGCTCATAAATTCCATCTCCCATTAAGCAGATATTAAACACGTATTTATAAAGGTTTAAACAGATCAGTTCGCTTAATTTTCAGTTTGCCTTTAGGCAAAAAAAATGGTGTGCTTGAATGGGGAGAATTCCTGCTGGGGCTGAGGGAGGAGGATCCCTGGGAGCAGGGACAGAGGGGGACCTCTCCCCAGGACAGGCAAGGACCAGGACCAGCAGCACCTCCTGGCCATCTGGGTGGACAAATCCATCAGGGAAAACACAGGATCCTGCACTTCAGCAGGTCAGAGACTCACAAGTTAAGTACAGGGCATAATTCTCTCATCTGCTTTACAAAGGAAGTAAAACCAGTTTAATTCCCCAGGCAGGTGCATGGAGCAGAGCTTTGACACATCGCACCCCATTCACCCACCTGACTTACAGCAGTGCTGTTGATGTTATTAGATTATTCTTCATTATTTAATTACTTTTTTTACATCCAAGGTCTTTGGTCAGTCTGCTCTAACAGCCTATTCCAGCACTGAGTGACACATCAATATTGGGAATATCAATATTCATACTGGGACAGGTGGTGACACTGAGAAGGTGGTGACCTGCAGCCACAGGTTGTGGAGGAGACTCAGACCCCCTCATTCCAACCAAAATTTATCATTTTTCCTTGAAAACAAAGGCTGGGACCACCCCCCAGTGCTGTATCCATCCCCCAAAAAAGCAAGGACAGAGCAAGCAGTCATCCCTATGAAATCCCAGAATGGGATTCAATGGGAAATCTCCCTAAACAGCATCTACACGAAATACATAAAAACAGTCACTGAAATTCCACATGGTCAAATTAATCCTGGCCTCTCCCAAGATTTAGAGAGATCATTCCAATGCCTTTACCTACAGCAGCCTAAAAATGGGGGGTTCAGACCTGCACCCTGGGTCAGGCACTGCTTTTTGGGTCCACCAGTGTGAATTTTAGACAACAAATACAGACACAAACTCTGTAGTTCATGTGGAAAAGTTTTCCCTGTTTGTTTTAGGCACACAAAGGCTGGATTTGCTGAGAAAATCGAGTGTTTAAAGCTCAGTAAATAGCAGAGAAGGACACTGTGACCCAGGAAAAAGAGCCAGGAGGTCTCCCCAGTGGGCAGCGAGTAAAGGCAGGGCAGAGAAAACAACCTCAGATCTTTCCCTCTCACCCACAACCTCCCCAAACCAGCTCCCGAGCGGAATCCCTGCGCACGGGCAGCAGGAAGCTTTCCAGCGGCACAGGTCTGCTGGGGAGCAATTAGGGAGCGAGGACATGGAGGAGAAATAAAATCTATTCCGTGGGCATCTTCCCCACAGCAGGCATGGGGGAGGCGGCCGCCCCCGACTCGTTCCTGCTGCATATGGAAGGGGGATCGGAGTGGGAAGCAAAGAATTAAATGACAAGCCCTGGGACAGGGGGTGACATTGAGAAGGCAAACTCCTGCCACAGGGTGTGGTAGAGCCTCAGACCCCGTATTCCAAGGAAAATGGATTGCCTCTGAGGCCTAAAGAGGCCAACCCAGAAACAGAGACTGGACAGGAGGAAGGGAATAAAGGTGGATATTTATTTGAAAGGCCTTCAGAGGCACACCCTGGGCAGGCCAAAGGCTGCACCCAAGATGGACCCCGAGTCACGAGTTCTTCACACTTTTATAGCTTTGCTCCATTTGCATCTCAACCCAATTTCACCAATTAAACTTTAGCTAATGATGGAATTTGCCCTCAGCTTGCCCCCCTTCTCAAGATGCTGGGTTACACATTTTGGGCCTAGGCCGGGCTGGGTGTCCTTGGAGAGCAGCCTGGAGAGGCTTTGTTCTGTCTGTCTCAGCATGACAGAGCAGCAGCTCCCAGGCTGCAGGACACTGCAGAGTTACACACTGGGAATGCAGAGTTTGAAAAATATAAAAGTGAAAACCTAAGGCATCACCTCTTCCTTGAAACCAAAGGAAGTATTTGTATCTGCTCTGTACCCATCACAAAAAAAGCGAGGACAGACCAAGCAGGGTCCTTATAAAACCCAGTGATTTGGCTGAGGCGTGATGAGCAAACCTCAAGCCAGTTTTCTGTCCCTAATCCTCTTGCTGCTTCCAAGACATCCACAAAAGGCTTTTCAGAAAAGCAAACACAACTTCATTATTATCATATAAAGCAATCTATAAACATAATATTCCTCAAATGCTCTGTCCCTTCAGCTGGAAATTTCTAGGTGTGATGAAGATTGAGTGTTCCTGTCTTGATGAGTGGGATACAACAGGAGCAAAAGCAGACAGTTTTATTCCCTGGGGAGGGAAAACAAAAGCCAAAAAATGTAAATTCTGTTTTATATGAGAAAGAGTTTGAAATCTGGGGCAAAACCCGGGGCAAAAATCTGAAACTGTGAATTTCCTTCACATCAGAGAATATTTCCAAGAACAATCTTTTGACATCACTGAGTGCTTTCATTTTGATTCCATCGTTTTTTATTATATAAAGTAAGACAAAAAGACAAGGCTGGAAGAGTCTTCCAGTGCCTAAAGGGGCCCCAAGAGAGCTGGAGAGGGACTGGAAGGACAGGACACAGGGAATGGCTTCCCACTGCCAGAGGGCAGGGATGGATGGGATATTGGGAAGAAATTCCTCCCTGTGAGGGTGGGGAGGCCCTGGCACAGGGTGCCCAGAGAAGCTGGGGTTATCCCATCCCTGGAAGTGTCCAAGGCCAGGCTGGACGGGGCTTGGAGCAGCCTGGGACAGTGGAAGATGTCCCTGCCCATGGCAGGGGGTGGAATGAGATGCGCTTTAAGGTCCCTTTCAACCCAAACCATCCCATGATACTATGATTTTCCAACCTACGGAAATTATACCCACCGGTGACACTGTGCAAAAGCTCCAGCAGAAAAGATCCTAGCAGATATTCTGATTTCACTGTAACTGGTGGTGGAAAAGCCTTTCACCACAAACCCAATGCCTAGTGCTTTCCAGTCCTCAAAGAGGGGAAACAGAGGAGCCTCTCCATGAAATTCAACAGGCAGCTCCATGCAGAGCTAGGAGATGAGGCCCCTCTTTCCACAAGGCCTGATTAACCTCTGACACCGGGTATCATTAAATAGAAAAGCTTAAAAGGGAACCAAAAGGCTGGAGGAAAATTATATGAGCAATGAGAACCTGCACAGCTCCACGGCAGAATAGAGCAAGCCCTTGTGCTTTCAGAGAAAGAGACTTCTCCAAGTGGGATGTGCTGGCAGTGCCGGGCTAATGGTCGGACTCAGTGATCTCAGAGGTCTTTTCCAACCTCAGAGATTCTGTGATTCTGCCATTGTAACTCTGCAGCCACATTCTGAGAAGCTTCTTGGACCTTCCCCAGACTCCCATTTTTCAGAAAGAGGACAGGGGATGAGCTGGCCCACTGATCCTACAAGTCCCACGCTAGTCCAAAAGCCGGGAGTACTGAAAAATAAATGCCAAAACCCTCGTGTTCCCATGACAGGGTCGCTGGAAGCGTGGCACTGACTTGTCCCTTTTAATGAGTGTTAATGCTCCCCTTTCATTTCTGTGGCCGTGGGATGCCAACACATTTATCTGTTTTATGCGTCTCCGTTCAATTTCAAGAGACATTTCTTTGGACATCGAACATTGTAATTTGCACTGGCTCCCCATCGCGAACGGCTGAAGTTGGAAAAATCACCGAGTGAGTGATCAAACACATTATAAAAATAGTCAGGCAAATGCACCACTATCTTCTTCTCAAGAGCCATTTATAGGGGCCAATCCTAAAGCCATTGAAGTCAATGGAAAGACTCCTGCAGAATTCAATGGGGTTTTGATCGAGTCCTTATTGTGCTATCCATAAGAAATAGGTCAGATATTTATATATAGTCTTGAAATGTTGCGTGCCACCACGCTGGCAGCTCGCCTTTTGAGGCACAGCGTCACTTCTTGCCGTACCTGCTGCAAACCTGAGGACTTTGCAAGTCCAGCTTCCCAACCTTTCCCACTTTGGCACCGCTGCCACATTGGCTTCCACCCTCAGCTGTCCCTTCTGCATGAAACCCACACCAGCACGCTCCTCCTCTGACCTGGGAATGGTTTCATGTCCAGCCTGTGCTCCCTTTGCACATGGGTAACACAAACCTGAGGTGGAAAATTGCTCCTGGAATCCACACACAGGGAATAACAGAGGGTGTGGAGCTGAGCAAGAGCTTGCGCCGTGTAACGAGACCCCGTTATCAAACCAACCCGCTGAAACAGGGGCAAATACTCGTCAGCACAAACTATTCCAGCTTGAAAAGGGCTAATCTTAAATATGTTCCAGATCAAGTTGAAGCAATTTGGAGCCCTTCACCCTCACATGTTTTCCAGCTTAAATATATCGGGTTAAATTAATATAAAACTGTACAAGGAGACAAGTCTTATGCTGTTGGCACAACCTTCATCACACACACCTTGAGAGCACAACTGCAAATTAACCACCTAATTCTGCATTCAGGGTGTGCTGTTTTGTGATGACTTGGGAAGCGGCTCGAAGCAGGTTCAGGGAATATTATTTCAACTGAACACAAAGGCTTCCAGTGAATTAATTGTTATTTGTTACCAAAGTGACTTCCTTCAGTCCCAGTTTTAGTTTAGACAAGGCTTTAGAATCAATATTTTCTGGGGAAACAAACCTCACCTTTCTTCATCTGACGCACCCGCCGGTTTTCGAGCACTGTGAGATGAATAAAAGCAAACCTCAGCCGTTCAAACCATTATTCATAAGCTGAAATTTATACAAGTGAATCATCCCACTGAAAGTGGTAATACCTCTCATGTACTCCGAGTGAAATACATGGCTGTTTACCAATTAGTCGGACTGCAGTAGGTTTAGTCGCTGTAGTTCCACGTTAATTATTTATAACACTTTGCAGTACCACCAGTAAATGTACAGTAGCATCTTCTTTAAAAATAATGAGACCTTAGTCCTGTGCAAAGTCCCTGCAGCAGCTGTTATTAAAACTTCAGTGAAGCGAGAGAAGAAATGGATGTTTTTGCATCTGCAGCGAGAGCAGCAAACTTCTGCCGCGTTGGATTTAGCCTTTGCATGGTTTGGTCCTTTCAGGAAAAATCAATGGGGAAAAATAGCAACATCTGGGTTTTCACTGGCCCTTTCATTAAAAAAAAAAAAAAAAAAGGACACTTTGGGAATGTGTCACTTTAATGACTTGTCATTTTAAGCACCCAAGGACCAGGAAATGGGCGAGAGGCTCTGAGGTGCCCTAATGGAGCTTAAGGTAGGTGTTCTTGTAGGATCAATTTGACTGCGGATAAGCCTTACTTCTTGGCATGGATTTGATGAATGCTGGGCATGGCTTAAAGATGAGATAATCTGCTCAATTTATTCTTATTATTTATTTGCTCTCCTTGTGACAAAATGAATTATGATTCTGCACGGAGCCAGAAGCGGGGATAAAGTTACCATTGGGGAAGAATATGTCACTGTAATGGGATCTTTGCTTTTTTCCTTCCCCTGAATGAAATCAGCACACTGAAAAAACGCTTCACACATAACCTAAAGGAATCATTTCCAGACAGCAGAGGGGTAAACTGAGCCTTTTTGCTTCACTGTACAAACACAATTACTACAACAGCAGCTTAATACAATTGTTTATACAGATGCCTCGTGTTTCCAACAGCCAGAAAAATCCTTGTCTTTCTAGGAAGCAGCGTAGGGCTCAGCAATGCCACGGAGGTGTGCCTGGGGAGAAGAGGGGTGGATAATGGGGTTGTGATTTGGGGGATCTTGGTGATCTCCACCTGCCCCAGACCCTACTCCTGCATCCCAGGTTGGCTTCCCGAGATGTAACAGTTGAAACTCACAGAATTGTGAAATCATTTCGGTTGGAAAAGCCCCCTAAGACCACTGAGTCCTACCATTAACCCAGCACTGCCAAGGCCACCACTAAACAATGTCCCCAGGTACCACATCTACATGACTTTTCAATCCATCCTGGAATGGGGACTCCACCATTGCCCTGGGCAGCTGTGCCAGGGCTGGACAACCCTTTCCATGAAGTAATTTTCCCAATATTCAACCTAAACCTCTCTTGGCACAACTTGAGGCCATTTTCTCTCATCCTGTCCCTTGTTCCCTGGGAGCAGAGCCCAACCCCTCCTTGCTGCACCCTGCTGTCAGGGAGTTGTGGAGAGTGAGAAGGTCTCTCCTGAGCCTCCTTTTCTCCAGGCTGAGCCCCCCCAGCTCCCTCAGCCACTTCTGGTGCTCCAGACCCTTCCCCAGCTTTGTTGCCCTACTTAGGACACATCATGGGACACCCTGCACGGACAAACACCTCCACCATCAGCAGATGGTACCTACACCCCCTGGGCATGAAGCAGGTATTAAACCAGCAGCCAGGACAGACAGGTTGTGTGTGGGGTAGAACCATCAAATACCCTGAGCTGGAAAGGATCCATAAGGATCACCTATGGATGCTAAAAAGCTTTAGCAGAGAAGTTTTCAGCTCTCTGCAGCATTCCGTGAGAGCTCTGTCTTTACCATGCAAATTATTAAAAACAACGCTATGGGTTTTGTAAATCAACTTTGCTATCTTGCACCTGCAAAATTGTNAGGTCTCTCCTGAGCCGCCTTTTCTCCAGGCTGAGCCCCCCCAGCTCCCTCAGCCACTTCTGGTGCTCCAGACCCTTCCCCAGCTTTGTTGCCCTACTTAGGACACATCATGGGACACCCTGCACGGACAAACACCTCCACCATCAGCAGATGGTACCTACACCCCCTGGGCATGAAGCAGCTATTAAACCAGCAGCCAGGACAGACAGGTTGTGTGTGGGGTAGAACCATCAAATACCCTGAGCTGGAAAGGATCCATAAGGATCACCTATGGATGCTAAAANGACTCACATTTCGCTGTCTCTTTGCCATAAAGAGATGCTTGGCTTTGGCTCAGTTGCCTCCACTCCCCACCCTCATCAGCGGGAGAACATCTCCCTGGCACACAACTGCCAGTGGATAAACCCAGCAGCAGCCACAGTCTGATGTTCTACATCCCACAGCCCATTAATTTACTATCAAAGGGGTGTTACAAGGATAACGGCATTAATGATGGAGCCCTTGGATGTCTGACTGCTGGGCAGCCGAGGGTGCGTCAAGGAACGTGGCAGACAAGTGCTTGAATTTGCTCCCTACACACAGCGCCGGGTATTAACCCTTCATCAAGGCTTTGTGTTTATTTTCCCTCACATAAAGGAAGGGCACGAGCCCTTTGAAGAGCTGAGCTGCAAGAAGAACACACAAGGTTAAAGCCCTGAAAAGTCCTGATCAAGGAGCCGACTGGATTACAGCCAAAGCTGCGGCAAATTTCTCTCTTTCTTCCCAGACAGGGATCTAAACACAAAAGAAATAGGTTTTTGGGGGGAATTCCGTCTAATTCCATCAAATCCTTTTTGTCATTTCCTCACCATCCTTTAAACATCTGACAAGGCCAATCGACCGCGCCAGGCACGGAGGGAATCGCAGCACCGGGGCTATAACTCTAAGTTCATTAAGCGTGAATTATTATTTGAGCCAGCCTCAATTTTCGCCAGCAGAATTAGACATTCCTAAAATAATGTCCCTGACACATGCAGAAAATGGGCTTTACGGCTCTCACCTTGAACTCCACCAGAACTCCCACCTCATCTGTTACCCTTCCACAGGCAGGAGACGGAGCGCGGCGCTGCGGCTTCACCTTTAATTATGCCAGGTATTTAAGGGCTAATGTTCATAGAAGAGGAGTATACGAGGCAATAAATGGCTTTTGCAGGTGATTAAATGCCCAAGCAGAACAGAGGCACTTGATAAGCGCAAAGGCCATTTGCTCGATTATGTTCCCGGCGCTGTGAACTTTATTCCTGCTTCCCGAAGAGGAAGGGGAATATTCAACAGGAGAAAGAAAAACATCAATGGACTGAGTTTTACATATTAAATATGTATATTACACATCCATCATTCATGTATTTTTTTCTTCACTGTATACTGAGGTTTGCTCTGCCCAAGTGCAACAACTTCAGAAGTTTAAATGACAGGTGGAATGTCACAAATCACTCGGATCAAGGAAGATTTCATCCCAGATTGTTACTGCAAGGGACATAAGTCACTCTTCCCTACAGCTCCTTTCCACAGAGTGAACCCATGGAGCAAGGAGAATTTAAAGAGGGTTTGCAAGGTTTGGTGATGCTGTTGGTTCCCCCAAGGGCCAGAGGGCAGTATGTGAGGTGCCAAAGGCTCACGGAAGCCCTGGAGACCATAGATGGGGCCTAAATCATAGGAGAACCAAGTCTGGACAAGTCTTTGGCACCAAAACATGTCCCAGTGGGTCTGGCTGAGCCTCTGCTGACTTCATACCATGGTTGTGGGGAGAAAAAAGTCACCTCTAAGTCAAAAATTTAATTTTTATTAAGTACTTAAATTCAATTTGGAGCTCTTTATATAACGTCGCATTGCAAAAGTCTTCATTTTAATGTTTATTTTCTCGGTAATGGTGAGGAGTCTCCAGAAACATCTTTGTATCAGCAATTCCTTGCAGTTGCAGCTGCAGCCCAGAAGCTGCAAAAGCAGCTCTAAATCCCACTCTGGCCATATGTCCAGCAGCACAAAAAATCTATAACTCTATTTTGCATCGGGTCACTTCCACCGGCGTGACTAAGGACATCAGCCCCATTTGCTAGGAGATATCCACTCTTTTCTGCCAGTGCCCAACCGAGAGCTTTTCCTCACCATAAAATCACACACAGAACCCTCCTCAGCCTTGTAATTTCCTGCTGAGCCCAGGAATTTGCCTGGTTTTTGCCAGCGGCACATTTTGGAGCGGCCTCTCTGCAATCCCTGGGGACGTGTGAAATCCCAGCACTCCATGAACACATGGATACAGCATGACCCATCCCAGTATTCGGAATGGATTCTCCACAACCAGCAGGCTTGGCCTGTTTTTCCCTTCCCCTCAGTTAATGCTGATCGTTATCTCTCCAGGAGGACACTGCCACTGCCACACACAAGGCCACAATCTAATTTATCCCGTTCCTTTTCATAACTCCCAACGCTCCATTATTAGGGCAACTTCATATTTCTCTTGCAGTCAAAGGCCACAGCCCCGGTCACCCCGTGTTTCAGACCATTAAGAAATAAGTTAAACAACATTAGACCCCAGAGGAAATTTGAAGCCCACGACTGCTAAGCTTTCGCTGCAATGAAAATTGATCTATTTGTCTTATTTTCCATTTGCCGTCAAGTAGAGAGTTTGCAGCTCCTAACAAGGCTTGGCCATGCACGACTTTCATATCCATCGTATCCTTGGTATGGGGGACAAAGCTTCAGACTCTTCCTAAGCTCGATTATTATTAAAAAAAATCAATTAAAAGATCTTTAATATAAAGTTATTGAATGAAAAATCGTGCTAAGGTTCAACAAGAGCATAGGAAGGTCAAGAGCAAATGGACTCAAGGTTTATTAAGGGAGGTTTAGGTTGGATATTTGGGAAAATTTCTGCACTGAAAGGATTGGCACAGGCTGTCCAGGACAGTGGTGAATTTGCCATCCCTGGAGGGATTTAAAAGCCATGTAGACGTGGCACCTGGGGACATGGACAGTGGTAACCTTGGCGCTCCTGGGTTGATTGGACTCAATGACCTTAGATGGGCTTTTCCAGCCTAAACCATTCCATGATTTTGTTCTCCCTCTCCTCCTTGTTTGTCTTCCTCCCATGAAATCCTTTCCACAAATAAAACCCAAAGATCATCACTACGAGCTCATTTTTCTTCTGAATGGAAAAGGAGCATCCTGTTCTGGTAGGGACAGGAATAAAACACTCCTCTGCAAGCCAAATATTCATCCTTCTTCTGCCTTGCTTGCACTCACCGCTGAGCTCTTTGTTGTCAGTGTTTGTTTCCTACCTGCAGAAATGGATGTTTCTGTTGAAATCCTATTGGTTTGGGATATGTTCCCAGCAGTGCCCAGAGCCAGATGCCTCAGGAGGTGGAAAACCCCTTCCAGGGCCCGTCCTGGTTTGCAATACTGCACTGGGACATGCATTTTTTCCTCTCCAAAGTCCAAATCCTCGATCTCCTGACTGCTTGTCGAGCAAATGTCACAGCCAACTTTGGGAGTGAAACAGGGAAAAATCCCACCTCCTTCTCCTGCTTCTCGCCTCAGTGTGCAGTACACCGTGACAGGTTTGGTCAGGGGATGGAGATATCCTGGGGTGAAAGCACATGGAGAGAGTAGGACCTACCAAAATACAGCCACACACCACTGAAGGTTTGCAACACAGAGACACAATTCTGGGTGATTTTCTACAAAGTCTCACTCCAAAGACTAAAAACCAAGGTGACAAGACCTGATTAATTTGTCCAAGGGACATATCTTCCTCCCCTGGCTTTTTTGGGAAGAGGGGAGCAGGGGAGATGCAGCCCTGGAAGTGGCTTTGACAGACGTGACACTCAGTGCTCTGATCTAGTTAAAAAGGTGGTGATTCATTGAAGATTGCATTCCATGATATTGGAGGTCTTTCCCAATCTTATTGGTTCCATGATTCGATGACTTGCAGAGTCCCTTGGTCCAGGAGAGGACATCCCACCCATTCCCATCAAAACCTGCAAGAAGTCACATTGACTCGACCCCAGTTCCAGGACTTTGGGAGCACAGAGAGCTGCAGCCACGACTCCAAGCAGAGAAAAGCTTGGGATTTTCAGAATCTGGAAGAATTTGGAGCAGCCTGAGCTAAAACACCACCTGCTAAGTTCAAGGGTTGCTGTCCCCAGCAGCTGTCTCACCACCTCTCCTTGCCCAGATGTGTTCAGGGAGGATGGAACAGCATGGGAAGCAAATCCTGAAGTGCAGCAGATGGTCCCAATTTTGCATTAACTCTCTGCTGTAACCAGTGGCAGCTCAGGAGCCCTTTTCCATGGTGCTCCCATGTCCTGGCTGTGGAGGTACCTGTGATATCCCTGCCAGGGACACCCACCTCCTCCACCTCCTCCTGCAGCTGAGACTCCGAAAAAGCCACTTTGCTGCTATTTTATTTTCCCCAAACATATCAGTCTAAGAGAAGATATTTTCTCCCGTCACAGATTTTCCCTCAATAAAATGTGACATTTTCCTGCCTTCACCCATTTATTGCACAACATGAGCTCATTCTCCGGTGCCGATTTACATGCAGAACTTTTCAAATTTGTTTTATTTTTTAATTGGGGAAGGAACTCTGCTGCTTTGGTTGCATCCTGACAATTTCAAACCCTGGAGCGAGCTGTTTACAGACTACCAAATTTCTGTTTAGCGCTCTCCACATCTCTCTTCAAACCTCAGCCTTCCTTTATAACCTTGGGAAAATCACAGGGGGATTATTCTAGGAGTTTTTATTAACTTGGACCACGCGTTTCCCCTTGGCTCAGCTGCCTGTAAAATGGGAATAAGGAGAGCTGCTCTATTACCTGTGGGGCAGCTCTGTCTCTCACAATCAACCCGTGCAGCGCTTGGCATGAGGATTCCTGACGTCAGGGTGGGACTTTTGGGCAGCTGCAGGAATGTGATGACAAATAAGATTTGCGAGAGAGGTAGATGAGATCTTGTTAGCTCTCGGGCAGAGGTGATAATAGATAAGATAAAACCTACATGCCCGCACTGCTGTAAAACAAGAAGGGTCGGGCCACTCTCCTGTACCAATTTGCAGCGGAGCACGATGAAACCCCGGAGAACGTCCCAGGGAAATAGGTGCTACTCCGAGCACAGTGTGGGGAGCTGCTTATTTACTGATGGCAAAAAGTGTGGAAGCAGCTGCAAGGAGCCATCAACCTGTGATTGCCCTGGAAAATAATCCCGTCTCCCTGCCTTCCCGCGATCAAGGCTGGAGGAAAATCAATCCGGAGCTGAGATTGGATACAGTGATACAATATTTATGGCTTTGGCACTCGAGCCAGGCACTGCCTGCTGAGGAGGGGATGAAGTGCAGTTGCTGGTGTGTCCCATGGGTGCCAGAGTGATGTTCAAATCGAGTGGGATCCGTTTGCACCTATGGATCCTGCCCTCTCCGCCAGCCCTGCGCTAGCCAAGGGATTTAAACTAGGGCCATAAATACATCAATGCCCTGTAATTCCATCAACATTTCCATGTGCATGAACACGCGGCAAGGAATAGGGTCCCAAAGACATGATGCTCCTGCTCTTCCAGGGAGTTTCCCTGACCAGGGCAGGTGTTCCATGAATGGCCACCCTGCAGTGACCACTGCCAATAAACCCCATGTGTCCTGCCACTCCATGGACTTGATGGTCCCACTGGATGTGACCTTCACTTTGGAGCCTTCCAGCCACAGCCACAGAGGAGACACAGGCAGGGGGCAGCAATGGAGGGGAGGAACAAACGGATCCTGCCGGAACCTTCCCAGGTTTATTAGGGCTTAGCAATTCCTTTAAAACAACTACTGAGAGACCACTGAGCACCCAGCTCCTTGCTTTGCCTGCTGAGAGCATCAAAGAGATGCTCATCCTGGCACACACATGCAGGGGGGCATGGAGGGAACAGGGAGGGCACAGATGGAACAAGGAGGGCATGGAGGGAGCAAGGAGGGCATGGAGGGAACAAGGAGGGCACGGAGAGAGGAAGGAGGGCACAGAAGAAACAAGGAAGGCACGGAGGGAGCAAAGAGGGCATGGAGGAAACAGGGAGGGCATGGAGGGAACAAGGAGGACACAGATGGAACAAGGAGGGCACAGATGGAACAAAGAGGGCATGGAGGGAACAAGGCAGGCATGAGGAGAGCAAAGAGGGCATTGAGGGAGCAAGGAGGGTAAGTCCAAAATTCCAGATACCAGCCCTAAAAGCCTACTAGAAACAGCCAAACCACCCCTGCCCCATCAGCCCAACCACCAGCCCAGCAACACCGCCCAGTCAAGCCATGGGGATGCTCCAAGAGCATGGAAAACAGCAACGGGGCATCCGGCCAATCCTTCCCAAACATCACCAGCAAGGGCACCATTCCCCCTCCCAAGTCAGCAGCCCCCTCCATCCCCAGAATTTATAGGGCTGTCCCGGTGACACACCGTCTCCGTTACTGCAGAATGGCAGTTGTAAAAAATCCCATTTGCCAGCGTATTAGAATCCTATTAGCGCTCCCGGCGGAGAAATAACGCCGGCCCTCCTGGCGGGATTAAAGGGACTAGGACTCAGCCTCCACAGTTTTATGGCCCTCTCCCCCATTTGCTGATCAAACTGACAGATATAAAGCTGCAGGCGAGAAGTGTCCTTGGCCCGTAAGCCCCACGACGAGAAAATGCCTTTGAAGAAACAGGAGTGCCAGTAAGGAGACTCCAGTGCTGCCAGGAAAGGGAAAGGGGCCATTCCTTCTTCCTCACAGCATCTTCTCCATCAACCCTAATTCTGGGGTAGGAGATGCACAGGGACAGGGTAGGAAGGAGAACAGGGCAGTGCCTCCCAGACACGTCCCAGCGCAAGGCAGGGTCCTGAAGCTATGGCCCAGCAAATCCTGACTCGTTTCTCGGCTGCTCAAAGGACCTGTTTTCACAAAACACCGGGGGTTGTGTAATTACTGGGAGGATCACTCGTAAATATCTACTGACTGTCTGGGAATGATGCAGGGGAAAATGGCTATTTCATAAAACCCAGCCCCATCCCCAGAATTGTTCAAGGCCACGCTGGATGGAGCTTGGAGCAACCTGTTCTAGTGGAAGGTGCTCCTGTCCATGGCAGGGGATGGAGCAAAATTATCTTTAAGGTCTCTTCCAACCCAAACCATCTTTTGATCCTCCCTTATGCCCTAAACCAGATGCAGATACATTTCACATGCAACAGGCTCCTCCAACACATCTCCATGCAAAATATTCTCCTCTTCTACAATATGATTTTCCTGCATTTTGTGACTTTGGGAACAAGGACGCCCAGCCAGAGCAGGGCTAAAAACACCTTAGCACAAGGAAGGGTTGGGTTTTATTCCCTCCAAAGACACACAAGCACACAGATGCTCCCAGGCACGTGTGCTGCCTTTTGGGATCTTCAGGGAATTGCCTGCCCACTGGGAGCCCCATGCAGAGGAGACAGCGTGGGGCTGCGCTGGGAAGCCCTGGCAGCATTCCCAACTCTCTGGGTTCACCAGTGCAGCGTCCTGGGGAGAATAAATAAATAATTGCAGACTGCTTGCTCAGCACTGCTGTAAATAGTTCATGAGTTCCAGGAGATTTATTTCCCTCTTCTCGCCTTAACGAGCCCACAGCCGCCATGGAGGGATGGGAAGGTTCAGAGTCTGCAGCCACCGACCAGGGCTCTCTGGGGATAACAGGGACCCCCGTTATGCACAGCTCTGGAGAGGGGGATTTTTGGGAACAGCACACACAGACCCACTGGCATCAGCTCATCCAGCAGCTCCGTGCTTGTGCCCATTCCCAAGCCCAGGATTTATAAGTCCACATGCCAACGAGCAAACGCTTTTTCCAGCCCTCGAGGATTTGTTATGAGGTCCTTGGCGGTGATCCCAAGCGCTGCCTGCCTTCCCCTTGAGATGGCTCTATCCACCAGCCATTAGGAAGACACTTCCCAGGAGATTTACAGTGTGGTCTCACACAAACCCAGGAGACCCAGCCGGGCTCCCAGGGAAGCTGTCTGTCCCCAAGGGATTTGCAGTGCCAAAAGGACACGGGAAGTATTAAGAGCTAATGAAGAGGTATAAGTGTGACAGCCACCCCAGGGACAAACACAGCTGAGGACTGCACAAGGAGGCGACTATTCATCCGAGCTTTCATTTTGAGGTCCCTGCTTTATTTCCAAAGCAAACTTGGCCAGACGGAGTTGTTCCAGGAGAATTTCTCCCATGTCACCTCTCCCTTGGAGCCATCTGACAAAAGGACCAGCAAAGCGTGCAAGCTCCAACGAGCACCCACCCCTCCTCACAGCAGCGCTGGTGCTGTAAAGGCTTTATCAATCCCCGGAGCCATCCAGCCTCCCCTGCTAGGTCTCTTTATTATGTGCCTTGACATTTCCAAGGGTTATATTTCCGCCGGTGAGAACCATCAGTCCAGCAGCACACAGTAATATATGGAGTAATAGAGTCTCAGCACAGCAGGTTTAATCTCATATTGCTGAAGCCCCTGGTGTCCTAGCTGAAGTAAGTTTGTCATTAGGAATTCCTTTCTCCCGACCTTGTTTTGTTTGGGGTTATTATTTTACCCCTAAAGAGAAGAGAAACACTCAAGATTGATTTATGACTTTCCCGTTTCTCCCTGTGCAATGCAAACTGGCAAGCTCCAGGCAGGAGGAGAGGAGAGGAGAGGAGAGAGAGAGAGCCCAGTGCTTGCTCCCCCTCCAGCCAGCACAGCCACGCCGTGCCACAGCCACCACCAGCTGGGGACACCTCGGGGACCCCCCTGAGCCCTGAGCAGGGTCAGAGCCCTGTGCAGTGATGACTCCACAGCTTCACCCCAGCAGATTTACCAGCAGAGCTCGGAGCCACGGAAGATTAATGATCAGCCCTGGTGCATCCACTAATTCGATGAAAGGGGCAAGGCAGAGGAAGGGAATATAATTGGGATATTTTCTACAGTGCCAACTTGGATTTGGAGGGAGAAAGCAGCAAATAGGGCAGCAGAGACTGAAAACTCAGAGTTCCTCTGTGCCTTTTTAGGGCTATCCAAGGGAAAGGGGTTGAGCCCTAGAAGCTGAAAGCATTTGGAGCAGATCAAAGATGTGCTGGAGGAAATAACCTGCCTGGGCAGGAGAGGGGCCCAGCACTCCCATGCCCAGTGATCACGTTCCTTCACTCTTTGGAGCCTCAAATTTACGTCCCCATCCAAACACAACAATTGGGAGAAGATGCCACCATGAAAACAGTTCATTTTCTCCAGCTATCCCAAGCATCTGGGAAAGATCATGGAATAGAATCTTGGAATAGTTGGAGTGGGAAGGGACCTTCTAAATGTGATCTAGTCCTGCCTGTGCATCCCAGCACCTCCCCATGGTTCCAACAGCCGTGGGAGTATTTCCACAGGAGCCCAGAACAAGGCTTGAACACGTGTCTCCAGATCCTTAATGTGCCGTGCCCTGACGGCCGCGAGGATTTTCAGGCTGTTACACAAAAACCAGGATTAAATCAAGCCCAGGAATGGGGCTGGCAGCCTTCTGGAGCCATCTAAGGCCAAGAGGGCCCAGGGGACAGAGCGGCTTTGTGCTCTGCTGCTGCGTGGCTCCAAAAAGGAGGAGATGAGGTGGAGAGAGCTGGGACACGGGTGCACGTGGCAGTGCCAGACACCAGCCTGAAAGCCCCATAGAGAGAGGCTGCCCCACTACACCCAGCTCCAGCTGGAAAGCAGAACCACCACCACAGCCTCCAGTTCCTCAGAGCCCTTCCCAGTCTCCTAGGATAGATGAGTAACACTGAAAGGCTTTATCTCAGACCCCCACAGCACAGGAAAATCAGGGGAAGTGCCAAACACACCATTCCCAAACAGAAACACCAGCTGAATGAAAGGACTTGGGAAGCCTGTCCACACTCGGGGCCTTGGGAACAGGTTTTGCTCTGTTCTGGATGCTCCTTGATGCATTGGATTGCTGCTTTCCCCTGGAGCACGGTCATCCCTGAGATCACAGCTTCATGGAGGAACGAGATAAAAAGGTGCCAGGAATGACGCCAAAACCCCTTAATCCATCCAAGGCTAGCTGACATTTCCCAGCTGAAATCTCTGGCTCTATCAGAGCAGGAGAGGCTCTAGCAGGTGCCTCATAGCAAATCTGAGGACATGGACACAACGAGAGGCTTCACTCTGATGTCCTGGCCATGCCAAGCAGCTCAGTCGGCCTCTGCAATCTACAGATTTCCATTTGGGAAACTAATTGTAGAAGTTTAGGGGTGCTTTGGGGGTCATCCAGGTGCACCTAAGCAAGCAGAAGCCACGTGGACTTGCAGAAGTCCTTTGGGGCAACAAACGCAGCTGGAAAAACCCAGTGAGAGTTTTTTCAAACCCATTGCAGCTCTGCACTGGCTTTTAAAGCCTCCAGGAACCAGCAGGTATGAGCTGGAGGGGAATGAGGCTGAGCTGAGCGTGGCACCCTCCCCTTCTGGGGCTGTGCCCCCGCTGTGTGCTGTGATGGCAGCTCAGCCCCACTGTCCACGGCAGCGGAAGGACAACTCTGGCTCATGAATATGCAGAGGCAGGGCCAGAATTAACATCTTTAATGAAATTAAACACAGGCGAGAGGGTTCTTTGCCTGACCATGGCTTGGGAAGCATGGAAGCAGATCATGGAGAGGAGGGAGCCCTGGATGCTGCCTGGCAAAAATATCCTTCCCTCCTCCTGGCATCTGCACTCCTTTCCCAGCCCTTTCCCCATCAGGAGCCATGGGAAGATACCTGTGCAAAACCCATGGGTATGGGAGCAAAGAGGCAAATATCGAAGTTGTATCTTCTAACCCATGAGGATCAGACCCAGGCATGCTGGAGCAGCTTGGGAATCCCAAAACATCATGGCTGGGATCCCCAGATGAGGCTGTGGACTCCGATGTTCCCCCAGATCTCAGGGCAGCCTGTCCCTCGGGCGGGAGAAAGGGATCCTCTCTCACCAGCAAACCAATCACTGCTGTATTGATTGCATTCCAATTAGCAAAAATTCCCATGGAATAGTGGGCCTGATGCCTAAGAGGCCAACCTAGAAACAGAGACTGGACAGGAGGAAGGGAATAAAGGTGGATATTTATTTGAAAGGCCTTCAGAGGCACACCCTGGGCAGGCCAAAGGCTGCACCCAAGATGGACCCCGAGTCACGAGTTCTTCACACTTTTATAGCTTTGCTCCATTTGCATCTCAACCCAATTTCACCAATTAAACTTTAGCTAATGATGGAATTTCCCCTCAGCTTGCCCCCCTTCTCAAGATGCTGGGTTACACATTTTGGGCCTAGGCCGGGCTGGGTGTCCTTGGAGAGCAGCCTGGAGAGGCTTTGTTCTGTCTGTCTCAGCATGAGAGAGCAGCAGCTCCCAGGCTGCAGGACACTGCAGAGTTACACACTGGGAATGCAGGATTGGAAAAATATAAAAGTTAAAACCTAAGGCATCAAGCCGGGCAGAACCAGAGAGGCCATGACAGGGCTGGTGGGAATATCGAGCCTGTCTTACAGAGAGAATCATATCCCAACCCCGAGGCACTTCTTGTGCCTCTTGCCATAGCAAGAATCCCTGGAAAAAATGGCCTAAAGACCCCGTGTTGTATGAGAAGAGCCCTATGCTGTTAACCCCAGCCATGCTGCCAGGACCTGGTGCACATTCCTATTTTCCCAGCTCCTTGCTTCCTTCCCATTTTTATGCTGGTCAGGATGGCAATCAGTCCTTCTCACGGGCACTGGGACCAAGGCTCAACCTCACAGCCCCAGCTAAAGCAAGAAGGGTTTTTTCCTGGTGCAGAAGTGATCCCTGTCTTTCCTTACCACGTCTCCAGTGGCAAGGGCAGCACATATCCCACTGCCAGGAATACACACTGCTTAATCCACACCAGCAGCCCTTTCAGAGGCTCCAGCTCCATCAATAAGACTTTCCACAGGGAAGTAATTTCAGGATCAGTGACTTCTCTCACACAGAGCATCCTGACCCAGCCCTCAGGTGTTGCAGCATCACAGCAAAGCCTTTCCTACAAAGTTTTGGGGCTGGCGAGCCCAAATCCCCAGCTCGCCGTGGGGTTAGGAGACCCTTATGGCACTGAAGGAGGCTGAAGTTTCTCCCTCTCTTTTGTCAGGTCAAATTTACTGCAACAGGAGAACGTTTCACGAGAGATTTGTCATTGTTTGTGGCAGTTTGGAAAGCTCCTAAATATGCTCCGTGCAATCGTGAATGTAAATTGAATAGAAGGAAAAGCAATTTGCGAGGCATTAAAATCCCTCTGCAGGTTCCTTTGAAGTGATCGATGTCTTAAACCACGATGTTATCTCGACGTAACCGAGTTGGGCAACGCAATCCAATCCCTGAAGTCATTCCCTTCTCAGGTAACTCATCAGCCCATGGACCACATTCGCTCCCGACCTCTGCAGGCATCGCTGTGCCTGCAAAGCGCTCCCCTCCCTGCCTCCTAATGCACCTTTATCGCAGGGGAAGGGAAGGGAGGGACCTGGCACAGCCAAATTTTGGGATGCACGCGCCTGGCCTGGCTGAGCTCCCTCCGAGCAGCATCGCAGCCCCTGCAAAAGGGGGACCAGAGTGGCTCTGGCTCCTATTTTTGCACGATGCGTCAAAACCAGGTGGCGCGGCTGGGTGTGGAGCTGTTAACCTTGAAGAAGTGCAGTTCCCAGCCCTGCTCAGCTCCTCCACCTGGCACGGACAATCTGCAGCCGGACAGGAGCGATAGCCACATTCCCGTTGCCTGCAGGAGTGATTTTTTTGGGAGGATTTTCATCTGGCAGATTTCAGCGTGCTGTGATCCAAGCTCCAAGGCAACACGTGGAATCTTGGTTTGCACTCATCAAACTCCCGGACCAGTCCCACAGCCTGTGCATCTCCACCGTGAAAAGGTCCACTGGATTAAGGATTATGGAGATTTAGGAGCTTTTATGAGTTTTCACAAGACGGGAATTAGCAAAAAGCCCAGACGGCTCCAGCAGCAGTTGTGCCAAACCACTGCTGGAATGGCCACTCTGTGATGCTCTTTTTACAGGGATCCCTGGATCCTGGACCCCAGTCCCTGGGAGCATGCAAAGCACGTACATCAGGAGCTGCGGATGCCCCATCCCTGGAAGTGCTCTAGGCCAAGCTGGACAAGGCTTGGAGCACCCTGGACGCTTGGAGAAACTGAAAGGGGAAATCACACGGAAAAAGATGAGCTTTAAGGTCCCTTCCAGCCCAAACCATCCCATGATTGTATGAGCTGTGAGGCTGTTTCCCATCAATCCACCTGCAAGGAGCAAAGGGGCCATGTGGGCTGGGTGTTTTTTGATGCACCACGGGAAGCATCACGATGAGGAGGACACAAGAACTGGGACAGAACAGACAATAATCCAGGAGACGAGGCTTCCTCCTCCCCCCATGACCACTGTTCCTCCTGGCATCCCGGGGCACCCGGCTGCAGCAGGCAGATAGGCAAGGATTCCTCTGCAGGAAAAGTTCCTTCCTAATCATATTAGCTGGAGCTGGGCCCGTGCCCTGCAGCAGCAGGTCAGTATCTATTTCAAAGCTTTCACTTATGAAAATAAATTTACTATTAGCGCTGTGGACCTCTGGCGCATGTATAAGCAGGAGGTTTGGGGAACGGGTTTGGAGTCCTGGAGCAAGGGGAGAAAGCAAGGGAGGAGTGAGACAGCAAAGAGGGAAGCAGGCGAGCAAAGGGGGAATCAGGAGAAAGGGTTAAAGCTCCCTCCTTCCCTCGCAGCCCAGGCAGAGGAGCTGCTCTCAATCAGTGTGTGATTGCAATCAGCGGGAAGGTGCCGTTTGCATTAAACAGAGCAGACAGGGGAAAAAAAAGACAAGACAGGCTGTGCAATCTGAAAAATTTATGTAAAAATCACAAACAACAATAAAAACCAGCTTTTTTTTTTTCTTTCCTCCCTCTGCTTCTCCTTGTTATTATTTTCCCCAAGGGCAGAGGAACGGGATGGAGCAGGGAGCCAGCACTTCCCGGTGCTCCTGTGCCGTACCTAAATCTGCCCTACATCAAACCTTGCAATCAAGTCTCCCTTACTACTAATTTTGCCTCATGTTTTTTAATTAAATTTGCCGCTTCCTTCAAACACCAGTCAATGAACCATCCACATTTCCTCCAAACACCCTTGAAAACGTGGAATCAAACAACTCAGCATGATGATACCCCAAGAAATGTCACTGAGGAGGCACTGCCCGGAGCATGCGTGGCCACAGCAGGAGGCAGGGAGGAGATTTGGGGTAAAACACGGAAAACTTGGCCATAGAGGATTTTCAGTGAGTTTGAACTGCAGTAGCAGCACCCAACCTGTTCGTTAGAACTTCAGGAAGAAAGGTAACGACAATCCTGAAGATGGCACTCCTGGGCTTCCCTTCCCAAGCCAGCCTCCCTTCCTGACCCTCCCCAGCCAGAGGGTGCCTGGCGCCCTGAAGCAGGATGATTCAGAGCTCCTCCAAACCCTCCAAGGTTGTCCAGGTCGGCTGGGAAATGTGTCCTTCCCTCCCACCCTCCCACAGCTACTCTTTGGTTTCAAAGGTAGCTCCTGACAAGGGATTTGAGGCCAAAGACCAAGGAAAAAGGAGGCTGAGAAACTTCAGGAGCAGCAGCGCATTCTGTGAGAAGGCAGAAAAAAGGGAGAAGATTTTTCTTTCATCGATTTGACATTTGCTGCTTTTTGGTTTCTCTCAGCAGCATCTCCTGACTGCGCGCCACCAGACAGGGGGGCCACCCGCTCCGTTTATTCACCTGGATCCCCTGTGCCAACCTGGGACCAATTTATTCCATCCGGACTCAATGGGAATTGGATGAACTACGACAGTTTTGCTCGGTGTTTCTCTTTGACAGCTCAGGCTCGTTTGAACGAGCAGCTCAAAGGGAAGGGAAAGGGCCTTTGAAGCCCCCCACGGTGTGGGACTGCATGAAAAAGGCCCCTGAGCTGCCACCGACTCGGTAACACCCTCGTTCCCTTTGTGCCAGGGCTCACTCGCTGCTCCCTGGAGCATCGCTGAGAGCTCAGGACTGAGCCCACACAAGTCCTCGCTGCTCCACTTCCAACCCTGAGCAGGAGAGAGCTTTGTGTGGAGCAGACCAGACCAACCACGCCTCAGCTGGGCTGCCACCCTCCCACCAACAAACCTTCCCAAGCCATCGTCCAACAATGGAGTGGCTCAGGCCACCAGCAGGAAGGCCTGGAAAGGGGGGAAGACTTCTGGGAGTGGCTGGAAGCAATTTGATCAATGATACTGATGCCTTAGGGCTTAACTTTTATATTTTTCAAAT
>VWZT01011997.1:10817-24000 GCA_013397055.1 Pachycephala philippinensis
GCCAATGCAGATTCTGAGGATTGCTAAAAAACTTGGCAAGTCTGGAGCTCCGAGCCTACAGGCACTGTCAGTTCTATCCTGGCATGTGTGTAATCCTGTGACAGCCTTTGAGCCTTATTTTTTGATGTTTGCCAAGCTGCAGCTTTACTTGGAAACATGCAGTTTTAAGGATTTTTATCTATTACAGTTTGGGGTGACAATAATTAACCACTGGAAATTAACACACCTTTGATTTCCATGAAGAATTCAGATTTCTTCACTACAAAAATAAAAACTACAGTTGTTGGGAACAAGTCACCACAGCTGCATCTGTTCAAACCACCACAACTTGATGGTCCCTGAGCACATGGGAAGTTTTTCTATAAACCCCTGGGGGTTGCTGGAGGAGCTCTAAACAGCAGCATCCTGTAGATGGATGAACAGTGATACTGTTTTTACCCCAGTAAGTACTTGCCCTTTGTGTCTCACACTGCTGCCTGACTTTCCTAATAAAAGCCTATTTTTCATTTTAATTTCTGAGTATGCATACATCTTTCTATCAATCATTCAAACTTCTCTAAGATTTCTCAGAGCTACTGCACAAGCAGGGTGGGTTTACAATATGAGGGTAGTGTACATGTACACATACATTCCTAGTGGTACCCAGCAATAATTAATAGTGCGACATGTGTAAATAATTTACAGCAGAAACTAATAAAATCACTTTTATTAAACAAGTTTATCACAACCCTTATGTTACAAAAATAACTTCATAATAATGTTAAATATTAAATACAAAAGTAAAACAGTTGTTCTTAAAATAAAAGTAACATTTTTTGTGCTTACATATGTTTCTGTGTAAAGCAGCTGACCCAGATCTGTTTAAGACTGTGGGTCTGCCTTTACCAACTATATTTAGTTCTTCTTGACCTGAGGACATACGGAAAGCAAACTACATGTTAAGGAATTCAGCTTCATCTAGGCAAGACTGGAAACAGTGGGAGTTTCCATGCTGCTTAAGAAGGAAACCAATGCAGGCCTCAATCCATTTTAAGCAGAACAATTACTATTTTTAAAAAACAAAACCAAACACCAGCAACTGTTTGGAAGAGCGGAGTGGCTGAGAACTTTTCACTTGTCTTCCACATCTGCTATCATAGCCTCAACTGCATTCCAGTCCAGCTTGCTGAGGATGCTCCCTGTGCTTTCAGAAACACTGTCCATGTTGATACTGCCAAGAGGAGAGAAACTCACGCCATGCACTGCAGAGGCCTGCTGGGGGAAGAGAAGATGAAGTGACCATTGTGCATCATTCATGGACAGCAGAAATGATCCCACTCTTTTAAAACATGTCCAAATCAAGTTATGTGTCTGATTATTCTGCAACAAATGGAATCTGTTTTCCTGTTTATGCCCTCACACTGGTGTCTGTTTTCCTGGACAGGCAATGTGCCTATACAGCTTTTAAAAAGCACATTCAATTTCAAGGCTCACAAGAATGACTTAGCTTGTAAAGAAAAACTGTAGCTCTGCTGAAGCCCCATCATTTATGTGACACATCATCCCTCCACTATCTCACCCACATTTGAATAGAGAACCACATTTCAAACACAGCAGAAGTAAACAAAGTGTTAAATAAGTATCAAATAGTTTATAGAGTAAGTAGGTACTCTACCTGAAACATGGAGTCATGACTCTCTTGAAGTATTCTTTGGATATCCTCTGGCACAGTCCAAGGACTCACCACATCCCGATCAGTGTCAAGATCAACACTTTCTGTCTGAACTGCAGTGGCAACTTGAGGAGGCTTTTGTGCTGAGCCCCTGCTGACTCTGCACGCAGCAGCTGAGGAGAAAACAGGCCAGCCACAGCACTGTAACACTTCCTGCACTTTTTGTCTCAAACTCTTGAAACTCCTTCAAGAATAGAAGCTCCAGGTTCTAAGAACTGAAGCTGTGTGTAAATCCATGTGAAAACAGCCAGCCCTGTTATCTAGAATTGATGTGGAGTTACGGGGAGAAAAGGCTGCTGGTCCCTTCCAGCCTCATGCTCTAAGCTGCCTTCCCAGGGCAGAACACAAAGTGGAACAGGACTGTGCAAGGTGCCTACAGCATCCAGGTTCTGTGGTGCAGTCCCCCAAGAAAACCACATTGTTCATTACTTGGCAGAGGACTAAACTAAATAAATTCTGAATTTGTGCCTCTTTAGAAGACATGGAACTTTAAGGAAACCCTTATCAGTGATGTGATACACTGGAAAAGCAGATACGAGAAGGTGCCAGGAAATCAGAGAACTATCAACCTGAATATAGAATTTAAAAAGCAAATATATGGAAAGGAGAAAAATTACTTTTCCACATGAACAGAGGTGAATTCAGAAATTCAGGAAAAGTGCCTTTCTGCTTATTACTGCTTCTCTCAATTACCTGCACTGCCAACTCAAATACATGGACCTTTGACTGTCCAAATTATGCTAATGGTGTAATTCTGGCGTAAGGCAGAATGGGATCACGCCACAGTATTTCCTAAGTCTCAGACTGATTCTCTCCTCATTCTTTGTCTGATCAGAAATTCTGCTGCTGTTAACAAGTACTGTATCTATTAAAGAATACTATTAGGAGCAATCTTTTGTGGATCCAGACCTACAAAGATAGGCATGGGAAAAAGTACCACTAAAATCCAAAGAGTTTTTCTGTCGCTAAGCTTAGTCATGAATTTTTCCATGCTAACATGACAAAATGATATCTTAAATGGATACTGTACAGAGGGATAACAAAGACAACTCCTATTTGAAAGAGCTTGGAGAATAAGCAGCACAGAAAGGTAAGGGAGAAGCTTAATTCTTGTGTCCTGTTCTGCTAATTAACTTTCTCTCTGTCCGTTTGAACTGAAAGGTAAGACTCAAAGCCTTTGTCTCTCACGATTTCATAACATGCGTTTCAGCAATTCACTAAAATCTGGCACACTTATTTCTGTAATCTTGAAACCCTCATCTGGCTAAAACTGTTCAGAAGGTAAACAGAGGTGATTAAAATATTTCACAAGTTTCTAATTAAAAGGATTTTTAAGTGGGGAAAAAATTATGAGTTTTATTCTTCTAAACAAATGCTGTATCTGCATCTTATTTCCCCCCTGTATTATGGAGTACCCTCTCATTGTTCTGTGTAACTTACAGTGTCTGGAATAAACAGGACAGTTTGTAGCATTTCTCAGTCTTCTTCTGGAGGTACTTTTCTGGAGGACCTTACAGGCATTTCCTAGAAAGACAAAGTAAGCATTTCCTTTTTTAAATGCTGAGCAAATATACTCAGAGATGCTTAGAAATTTTCATCTCCTGCCTGGATTACACAGTGCTCTTGCTACGGCAATTTAAACTACTTTGGATTTAAAGAAGTGATAAGGAAAGGTAACTCTCATCTTTAGCAGGTCAATGGCAACACAGTTGCAAAAGCCTCATGACAGGAAACATCCAGGATTATAAATCTGATTTTCTACACAGATATCAAAGCTCCTCCCTCCCAAAACTCCAGCAGTCATTTGAAGATCCTCTTCAGTATGTGTCTTCATTAAAAAAATTCTGTTCTTACCCCTGGACTGTGTCAAACCAAGAGCTGGGGTGAAACGTTGTACTTTTTGACCAAAGCCAGGTTTGGCAGCAATTCTGCTCCTTTCTGCCAGAACAGGACTGTCCAGGTGCCCTCTACAACATGACAAAGAAAAAAACCAACACAACAACAAAACTTAAATACTTATTACTGTACACCACGTACCATTCCTCCACACAACTTAGATCTGACAGGGCATATTCAGAAGAGACATAAAAGCCAGAGAAATCACATTCAGCCCACCTAGCTGAGGATCAGCACCACACACTGCCTTGTGGGGCCAGTGAGCCTCAGCAGAATCAGAACTACTGCAATGACAGTGAAGACACATCAAACTGGCTTTACAGAGAGCCACTTTAGGTCCAAAAAAACTTGTTAGTAGTTCCTGCCACTCCTAAGGCAGATTCCTTCATGATATTCTTTAGGATGTCTGATTCTGGCTGGGCCGATGCACTTAAACTTCCCCTGGACACCACCAGCAGGCTCTGTACAGCACTGACTACATTCAGTTTAATGCTGTATCCTGGAACTGTACCTAAAAAAGGTACAGTACTGAAAAAAACAAGCAGAAATATTTAAGTTTGGAAGTCACAGGATTACCTGAAGTACAAAGTTCCTCCTATTATTCTGAAAAGCATAAAATTATATATATAAGAAGACAAACTACAATGCAATACACACCTGGAATACACATACGTGGCATTAATGCCATCAAACTGAATAAATGTATCAATTTATAATACTCAAGATACCCTCACCTCCTCAAAAGGCAATAAGCAAAGTGCAGAAGAAAGAACAAGTAAAATCCTATGAAAAAATTAGCAAGCAAGAGAACGAATTTAGAGTTCGCACAACAGAATTTTTATGTGCTTCTTGCTTGTTGTTAGATGCTCTTCAGGTCTGTATTGCTGGCTGTAGTCCAGTGGAACTCACAGAATCATTAAGTTTGCAAAGGACCTCCACGACCATCAAGTCCAACCTTTGACAGGATCACAACCCTGTCACCTAGACCCTGGCACCAAGTGCCACGTCCAGTCACACCTCCAGGGATGGTGACTCCACCACCTCCCTGGGCAGCCTGTTCCAATGTCTAACCACCCTTTCTGTAAAGGAACTGATGTTGAGTGACATTGGTTATGACACTGATTATGGCTTGACTCCTGAGTTGGCTTATTCCATGCTCTAAAAGGCATTTTTAAGGCTCCCTCCAAGATTTGCAGTACTGGTTGTAACAAGACTGTAACAGGGACTTGAGAGTCCTCTGATCCCGACAAATTCTATCTTTGATTCCACCAGTACATGACCTGTCTCTCAAGCTAATCCTGACTCAACTTGCTACAAAATTTGAGGTGTGGTGAAGACACCAGCAGACCAGAGCAGGTTTGATGCTTAGAGTGTTACCCTGTACTGGATGCCACGTTCCTCCTTCTGTACTCTTGAGGTGATCTTGTGCTGGACAATGTTCTATGATCACTTGCTGGTGATGCCGCTGTGTCAGATAACATTTCATTCATCAGGGAAAGTGCCTGTGATATTCTTATACTGTGATGCTCAGACAACAGGGCTCTGTGGAGAAATAATATTACACTCATTTCACCACAGCTGATTTGAGAGTCCTGTAAGACTACACAAAGAACATTTTTTACAGAATTTCACAGAAAATATACTAAGCCTTTTAAGATCATTAGCAAAAAGTTAAACCATTTCTTACCAATCAGTTTGACAGAATGCATAAGTAAATGTTGGGGGAAAGAAAGAAACAATGATATTTGGAAAGTGACAAATACAGTCAACGGATTAAGCATGTTCGGAGTTTTCCTAAATGGTGAAGCAAACATGAATTACTTATGCTTTTGGTTGAAGTTTCATCAATATCTGAAGTTTCACAGGCAATATAGTTAAAATGACCTCTACCTGATTTTGAGGATTGGAAAACCAATATATAAAGAAAGATATCCCGAGTTACATTTATAGCAACTTACTTGTCTTTTTCTTCTTTCTTCTTCTGGAAGATTCTAATATCCTTTGAAGTAGGATTATGATGCTGTGTAAGAAAGTAAAAAAATCATTAACTAATTATGTATTGTGGTCTCATTCCAGTCTCTCACTCTCAAAATGTACTTAATTGACTTGAAAGTTACTGTTTAAGACACTCTTCAGAAAGAAAAACAATATGAAAACATATGGTCCTACCAGGAAATTCAGGTAAGATTGTCTCCGTAACTTTCCAGTCTCAAAAAATATACTGAAATCTTGCATTCACATCTTCCATACCTCATATGCTTAAAGTATTAACTTCCCTAAGGAGATGTCCTCATAGTCAAGCTCAAAGTTTCAAATGGCCTCACCTTCAGTTTCCTAAAAATCAGTGATGATCCTAATAACTAATTTAAAAACAGGGCAAGGTTGCACTTTGACCTGTGTTTGCTAGAGTACAATTTAAATTATTTAAATCTTTCTTCTTAAAAAGAAAAAAACCAAAACCAAACCCAAACCATCCACCGAAAGCTGAGAATCCCTCCACTAATGATTTCAGGAGAAAAGCCCATAGCAAAAGCATCAAGTGTCTATTTATGGGTTGACAACACAGGAAAGGGACAGAAGCAGCACCCATTTTTCTTGAATCACTTCTCTCCATGCATGTGCAGAAGAGCAGCCCAGTTTAATTCTGAAAGATTCTTTAAAACCAGGGGAAATACTTTATTTCACAGAGACCTGTTACTCTTTCTGAAAGTGAATATAATTGAATTATTTAGTAACAGGGAACTTGTGTATATGACATATTTGCTGCTCGGGAGATAAAACCAATAGAGCTTCAGCCTGGAAGTAATTACAGCATATCCTGAATTCAACAAGTAGAAAGTACAGGGATATATTTGGTGCTGTTAGGTCTCATCTCCTGTAACCCCAGAGCTTCCTGTAACTCAGCAGTGTCTTTTCAGGTCCTGAAGGCATCCAGATGGCAAACGCAAACTTTTAGAGTTAATACTGACTGGAAAATTTATTCTGAACTACTTTAGCATGTTTTTTTATTTTCTGTTATTTCCAGCACAGAAAAGATGGATCAGGCCATAAAGGTGTTTTTACTAATGAAATCAAAAATGTAAAAAGTTCTGAGAGGGTACTGTTTGTTCACTGAAACCAGACTTCAACAAAAAATTTCGTAAGATACTTGACATATCTGGCATATTCTAGCATCTCTGCTGACCCTTTATAATTTTTGCATACACTTCTGTGTGGGTGAGTGACAGTGATGGCTGCCCTGAGCATCCTGTCATGTTTGTAAAGGATGCTGGCATGTGAATTCTGTTTTTTAAATTCACTGGGGGTTTTTGGGAGGTGCGTGGGAAGATGAAACAACGTGTAAACACATCTTAACAACTGCTGTAGCCATCACTCCCTGAAAAAACGTATCTTTCATCAGTGAATGTTGCAGCTGTATCCATTACTTTGTAATGGCCACCTGCAGCCAATGGTCACCACTGCAGCCTGTGAAGAACACTGGTGTATTTGCTTATCTAACACAACTATAGCCAGTTCCTGTAAAATAAAATTATACATGTAAAACCCCAGCATTACAATAGGGGAAAAAAAAAAAAATCACTCTCAGCCTTTACATTATCTAACCTGAATAATCAACACATACAATAAGTAACAATTACTCTTCAAAACACCCATTATTTTTACCACATTTTTTCTCAGGTTGAATGGATGATGTTCTTTCTGTCTTTTTTCATCCAGTTTCTTCATATATTCTCTCATTCTTTCCTTTTGCTTTCTCTTCATCCATGTTTGTATCTTTTTCCTCTCCTCTTCTGTTCTTTGAGAATGCCCAGAAGCAGAATCAAGAACCCTGAGGGCAGATGTAAACAGGAAATAATCTAGCACATCCTGTAAGTTGCAAACAATGGCAACTACATGATATAATAAACATACTGACAGCCCTTTAAAATCCTAACACAGCTGGAAGCATAAGTAATGAACAAGAGGGGAAATCTTCTTCTGAAAAATTTTACTACATAAAATTCTGTTAAACACGTAATTTCCAAGACATGTCCTAAAATTTTTCTTCTGACAGTCAGCTACATTCAGATAATAGAACTAGAGCTTAAACTGGTGGGAATGTGGCACCCATGCAACAGACTGGTGACCAGAACAGCTGTATTTTTTTCCCTTGTCAGCAAACGATGTCACAAACAGGAGTAGGAAATGGCTGTCACTTTGACCTCTCTCAGGAAAGAACACAGCTGATTTTATAACTGACAGTCAGGAAGGTGTAGAAGTCTCCAGCAGGAAGGGGAGCATGGCAAGCTGAAATCTGGGGCTGGAAGTTTCTAAAGCTGCTGTGCCATGGGCAGCTGCCTTTCAGAACTGCTTTAGAAGACCTGAATGTCTGAACTGAATCTGCTGTATAAAAAGAGCTGTGCTCCAGCCTATACCTAGTAGAAGAAGGAATAAGTAAATAGGAAGGAAAGAATTTCAAATCCAGAATAACAGAAAACAATTAGTATATACGACAAGAATGGCCAGTAAATTTGTAGATATTTAAAGTTCTAATACTAATCCCATTAACATCAAACCACAGACTTGCTTCCATTGTTTACAGGGTGTGAGCTATGAGAATAACCAGGGTTAAAATAATTTAATCAACACACAACAAAAACCAGCCACGGTATTACCTGGAGATTTTCTTAGCCTGTGTTTTTGCAAAGCCCAGCTCCAACAGAGATATGTCACTTTCTACCACACGATCATTCACGCCAGTAACATCACTCAGACCAGTAATTTGCAGGGGATCTTCTGAAGAGCTTGATGTTAGGTAGGGAAAAAAAGCTGTTACTATAAATTAATGTAGAACATTACCTTAAGAACAACAAGCTAAACCCCTTTTTTTTATACTTAATATCCAGGTTGTTTTACATAAAGCCTTTGGACTGAATTTTCTTTCACCACATCTCCACTGGGTTAGTACACTTGAGTCAACTTTAATGAGGACAGAAGGAGCAAGACCTGACTAACATCAGAGGGATCATCCAGAGCCAAAATGCTTGAGCTCCACTGGGGTGTGTGAACATGGCTGGCCCACGGAGGCTGAGCCTGGCAGCCAGGAGCACCCACAGGGTTTGTATTGCTGCCCATGAAGAGATAAGGTTATGGGGTGCTACCAGTGTCAATGGTACCCAAATCTCAACGACCTTCTGAGCATGAATCAGTGTCAGTGAGAGTAAAGCTTCACCTAAATTCTCCCCATTTCTTTACTCTCTTTTAATCAGTTGCTCCCAGTGAAAAACAAATCTCATAGTTTAGGACTACAAGCTATAGTTGCTTCAAGTTACTCCTCTGGGTAAAAATCACTGTCTGCTAAAGTTTATTGCCTCGTACCCATTCTTTAGTTTAACCACTCCCTAATCTACTTCAGTCACAAAAAGCAGTTCCATTTAAAATACTAGAAAAATTAGATAAACCATTCAGTTTACTGCTATGATTGAAGCAAAACAATAAAGATGGATAATGGAGCAGAATGACCAGGAAGAAAGGAAACCAGCTACTCTTTTCTACTAGATCCAGAAGACTAACAGCAGCTAAAAGTAAAAATACATATGTCAGACCATTTTATTTAATGCATAGGCTCTTTCCAGTTAGGAAATCTTCAGTCTCTTGCTTTACAGTTTTCATACAGTAACACCTTAAAAACCTTCTGGTGATAGCTGGCTTTGGTAGACAACCACCAGCAGCAGCTGCACGTACTTTGCTGAAAAAGTGGTGTGCAAATAGGGGAAATAACAAATGCACACAGACAAGAGCACCATCTACATTAACAGCTCCAATACTTGTAACTAGAAAAGAACTTTGAACGCTTCTGCAGCTTTTGCATAAAATAAATCTAACAGGCACTACCAAAGTCAAGTAAATGCCTGAAATTACCTAACAAAAGCGCTTTTATCCGGTTAGAAAATAAATGCCTCGATTTTCATGAAGTGATGATTCCACCCTGACAGTCACCTTTTTGGTAAACTTTCAATAAAACTAATCTCAAAATACATACCCAGCACATAGTTCTCTGTATACACGAGAACCTGAAACAGAAACAACCCTTTTTAATAATATCTTTGCACTGGTACACAAACTAATCATACATATGTTAAAAGCCCGTGGGATAAAATATAGAAACACATCAACCGCAATATGTTGACATTAAAAATAAATTAATATTGTACATAAGCTTAACAGCCTGTGAGACAACATGTCATTGACTGCCAGGTTAGCACAGAGGCTCCAGAGATCATTAATTAACAGTTCTCTGGCTTTTGTGGGAAGTTTTGCTGGGAAGATATCAGTGCTGTTGACAGTTTTCTGCCATGACTAACTAACTGGAAATTATCTGTTCCAATTAATTATACAGTGTTTCATGGAAAATTAATGATTGACACTTACTTGATGAATCCAGGCACTCAGAAGAAGCTGGGAATTCAGAAGATGCAACTGAAGAGCAGTATGGCTGTCTTGGAAGGAAGAGCACTGCTTCCTCTCCTAAACTAAACTCTCCATCTCAAAAAATTATAGTTGTAACTTAGTATCACCTATAATTTTCTTAACTTGCAAGTAACAAGTTTATACTTAGTAAACTCTATTACTGTTTTCAAAATCTAACTGGGTGTGCGTACTATTTGAGATTCACTTGTGCTGTATACAGACATAGGAACATGTTTTAACACCTTTTAAGTCAGACTGCTGTAAATGTGACTGTCAAATGCAAGTTCACATGTACAAAGAATGTATAATTTTTGGGAGCCTGACTGCAAGCAATGCAGGCAATATGCAGAGAAAACAGTACAACTGCATTTTTAACCTTGGGCAACAGGGCGCTTGCAGAACAATTTTTCCTCCTCCTTTTAATGCTACTGCAGTGTTCATAATTGCAAAAATCAATTTACCCTCAGTTTTCAAAATGAGTAGACCTCATGAAATAATCTTTTAGGACACAGACAGTAGTTACTGTATGGTGAAATAAACTAATTAATTTTGCTGATGTAGGCTGGGTTTAACAGAGATGTCACCCCTCTAGACACAGGCAGATGACAGATGATAAAGACAGCTTTTGGAGGAAGCTTTGAGTGTTCTGTGACACCATACCCATTTATATTCTCTTAGGTAAAGAAGTTCAAATCAGCACAGTGATGGGTTTCAGAAACAGACCCAATGTTGATTATTTTCTTTCAATGACAGTGAATTTGAGTGCAAGTATGATTCACTGCTGAGCTGTTTTCAAAGCTTAGTGATACTGTTCTGTCATGTAACAAACTCATTATCAGTGCACATCAATGAAACCATTCTAAACAATGCAATCTAGAAAGACTCATGACTGACTTTAATGATCTCATTACATAACATTCTGTGTAACAGCCATGAGAAAGTCTTACACTATGAAGAAAAGGTTTACTTATTTTTAAAAGATGCAAAGGGGAAAAATATACAATAAAGATTATACCAGAAGGTGACTTCAGGCCATTGGGACAGTTAGAAGCCAAGACTGCAGAGGCAGCAGAGTGTACATCCACTGTAGTAGAACTGGGTACAGGGTATTCCAAGTTTAAGCTCTCCTTTTGATCATCTATAACATCTTCAAGAATCATACCTGTCAAACGATGTTCTGATTCTGTGAAAAAAAAAAAAGATACAGTACTTAGTGTAGACTAATGGAGAATCCTCCCAATGCAGAAACTATCACTCATATGTATTGGTTAGTGGCACCTTTAGTTTATCTGCCACCTACAACAGCCTGAACCTGGATCAGCTGTGCCTCCCTATGGAAGGGCACTTCCAGGGCTGTCCTGTGTGACCCAGCCCTGCACACACAAAGAAAATGACTGGACCAGGAGTTGTTCCATGTGAGCCTAAAGGACATCCTCAATATCGTCTTACGTATGAACACAGATATAGCCATGATGTGGTTCCACCACTTGGCTTTGTATTAACTCCATAAGTAGATTAGACTATGTTCTTGGCACAGTACAGTAGCTAGAAGTACGTATTACATAGCTATTTGTTAAATAAACAATAAATCATTCCATACATCTGCTCTAGTGAGCAGTTAAGCTGATGTAAGATTTTAATAAAAGCAGTAGATCACAACTCAATATTCAGATTTGGTACCTTTCATTTTATTTCTTTCTCTGATATTTTTGGTTTATATTTCAGTAACACCTGTAGGGATTGCATTAAATGTCAGTGGTAACTAAAAGTCATTTAAGATGAATATTCAATGGCAAATTTATTATCCTTCTGTTAATTGGACACATACCAGCACCAATGACTCCAGCAGCTTCAGAGACTGCAGGATGAGCACCAAGGTCTGATTCAGCAGCCATTTCAAAATCTTCTATCAGCTTCACCAACTGTAAGTGAAACACAAAAATTGTGTAGTGACATTTCTTCAATGTATTTCTGAGACTTACACTGCAGATATTTATGCAAAGTCTACTTTAAATACACTTTACTAGTCAGAATCTTACAAAGATTTTAATGCAGTTTCCTGACTGAAAACAAACAAAAAAAGTTCAGGAATTAAAGTAGATCAGGTAGATTCATTTCACGTAAGAATTTCAATCTTCTGGATACTTATTTTGAAAAAAATACATATAAAATCTATTATCTGTTTGAACAGTTTTACTCCTACCAATCACACTATTTTTAAAGTAGCTGAAGTTTTCCAATATGTATTTTATCTAAAACCCACAGAAATTAGAATATTTCCATAGTCTTCATAAGTCAGAAGTTTTCTGAAGTTTAAAACTAGAAAATGACAACTAAAACTGACACGGAGTGAGACATTTTACTGAGCATTACTCTCTCAAAAAGAACAAGTTTCATAACTGATATGTAATACATGAGAAATTGTTATAAAAGGAAAGACCAACTAGTATGAACTGAAAATCAGGCAAAAAAAAAAAAAATGTTTTCTTCAGGGTTTGGCTAGATACCCAGAATTTTTAATACCCAGGTGCTATGAAATGCTGAAACAAATACAGGATATGTGAAGATTTTTTTTTCCTACAGGCTTTTAAAAAATCTGACTTTAATAACAACCTTGATGAAGAATATATGTAATTAAATAATTCACCTGAGTGTAATAACTGTGTGTAAGTTATAGAATAAGGTCACTTACATTTCTGTGAATCATAGAATACCCTGAGTTAGAAGAGACCTACAAGACGCATCAAAGCCCAACTTTATTTTGCTTACATATTAAGATTTATAAAGGTGGCAAAAATGCAAGTATGTTATGAAACAAACAGGATCAGGTTCCAGAAATAGTCACATAGTATTTTGCAGAGGCACAAATACAGAAATCTTTGCCAAAAAGGTCTCCTGCTCAGCCTGAACTTGTGTGCTATTCCATTTTCTCAGTTACACAGAAATCACACATATTCAGCCCATTCACTAATAACACCATCATTCTGGCCAACATTTGGTCCATTGTAAGCAACCATGTCAGCCAACAGAATCACCACTAAATATGAAAGAATATTACATATACATATATGTAAAACTTGTATTATAATATAGATAATATATATTATAAATATACAATAAATATAT
>VWZT01011997.1:24060-68807 GCA_013397055.1 Pachycephala philippinensis
TTTGAGAACACATTGTTCCAAAATGTAGGTTTTGCCCTTAGCTGAAAAAATAAACTGTTTAAAAAACAACAGTTAGCACTCAGAACTCACCATTTTGCTATTTCTGAAATCCTGCTCCATATTTTCTACTATGTTCTGTAGTGTCTGTAATTGCATATCCATTTCCCACTGCTTTGTGGAAAAGTATTCTTTTTCAATTACTTTGGATGGAAGCCCTGAAGAAGGAAGAGTTCTTCCATCTTCATTTGCTATGTTCCAGGTTACACTATCTGTAGCAGAATCTGACTTCTTATCTTTCTTTTGCAATTGGTTTGATACCTTTTTCTGATGATCACCTTAAAATAAATAAAAAAGAATGCACCAATATCACAGAATAAGCCACAAGCACCTAAATACGCCAAGTAATAAGGCATAGATGTGCCACACCTAATAGTATGTTTTAGGAGGCAAGAATCATTAAAAAAGAAGTCAAATGTATCAATGTTGATGTTTAAGACTAAAAAACCATGAGGTTAATTGCAGAAAGGCTGCAGATTTTCTGTGGGCGTATGACAACAAAATAATATTACTTTTTCTTGGATTTAAAACTGAAATGGTTTACCTTGCTTCTGAAGCGCCTCAGGTGGAATTGCATTAGTAACAGAAGCTGCTGTGTGATGAAGTTTTGCAGTAGATGGAATTTCAAGCTTCTCATTATGCTGTGCAGCAGCTATCTCTTCTGCAGACTCAGGTATCATGGGCAAATTGTTAAGGATGTCACTGCCTTCAATGTCAATCACACTGATATATTCCTGTTTATGCTAAACAACAAGATAATGAAGAATTATACAGTATATGTTTTGAATCAGCTATTTATAGTGCATTGTTCACCATTTCCTGTGTTTACCTCTTTACATTTGTAGCTGAATGGCTTTTTGTTTTGGGAACAAAATAAATACAATCTTCCCTACCATACTGCACAATTGACTCATGCAGATACAAAGAACCCAAATTCATCAAGACAAACAGTATACCCAAAATGCATTTCAGCCATATGTACATTAGATCACTAACCAAATCAGGTGCATCTGACAGAAAGGATGGTAAAGGTTTCTCCTTCATTTCAGTGGGGAAACTCAGGTTTAAACACTTGTCTGGTGGTAGTATCTCAGAAGAACTAGATGATTCTACAAGAAAATAATAATAGTCAGTATAATATTTACAGTAAAAGCCAAAAAACGCCAGACTATTAGGAAACAGCTCTGCATTCTCTAGAAGATAAGAAAAGCTTTGACTAAGCTGCCATCTAGATTGCTATTAATATCTAAGTCCCTCCTACTTAGGTAAAAAAAAAAATCTGCATCTCTGCTTAAGCCAAAGAAATTAGATTACTCAGATAGAAACCTCTAATAAAACTATCTGCAAATGAGTCATGTAATGTAGTAAAATTATCTTCAAATGGAAAAACACTGCTGAATTTTATAATAATGGAAAAATTAGCATGCTCTCTTGGTACCATAGGGAAAATACTTGGATACTGAAATCTATATAAAGTACCTATGGAACAATGCTACTCCAGCTCAATTTCATGTGATCTGTTTTAACATCCCACTGGTCAATTCATTTGGTCTATATTACACTAAATCCCAAAGATTAAGTGGCACTAAGATCAAGCTAAAATCCACAAAATAAGAATTGGGTTTCAAGAAGTCAGATAAATTAGCATGTTATCTACATCCTGCATTAAGCTATCTCAGGTACAAAACCCATGTTAGAACAGTCACACTTTCATAGACTTCCCAAACAACAAATGAAGTGGAGAAAGACTGAATCCACACCTGATGCAGGAACAGATGTGACCAGATCATTTTTTTGACCTTTGGAAACCTCATTTCCTGATCCACTGATCCCATAATCCTGATGTGATTCAAGCACTTGATTGGGAAAAAAAAGAGAAGACCAGAATGCGTGAGTTTAAGGAAAGATACCAACAGCATTATTTAAGTGTACATTTGTGATTTGCTGGTTCATAATAAAAGTTGTGGAGGAAGAGGAAAGGAAACAATTTCAGCCAAGTGTGAAACATTGTCTAAAATGGATTTAGATAAAGTCAAGTTAAAAGAAGCTTTCACAAAAAGTCACAGCAGAACTGACTTACAGAAAGCATGAGGAGACTTACATAATTGCATCAGTAATATTTTTAATTATAATTATTTTAACTACTGCTTTGTAATTTATATTCCAATGTTTTCTGGTTTAGTTATTTTTAAGATAAGAAAAAAGTGTTTTCCCCTTTACAAACATGCTGCATTTGGAAACCTGACTAAATACCACAACTAATCAAGAAGCAACACCAGAAATAGTTTGTTTCTGTAGATTACCTGTGTAGCACTTACCTGGGTTAGTATTGGTACTTGCATCTTGAGTTTCTGCTGGCTTTTTCCCTACAGAAGCCAGATAATGTAGATCTGCTGAGGTAGTACTTGCTTTCTCCATTGCATCTAAAGTGCGATAATACAAAATAGGTGTCTTCAAACAATATAAAAATCAGACATCTTTGAAAGAAGTGATGTTAACTCACAACTATGGGCTCCAACAATTTCTTCTTTGTATTTTCAACAGATAATTTTAACTTTTCTCTAAGCATACCTCATAAATGATTCTAAGAAAAGTTTGTGCTACCTACTTTATGTGAATATACAACCGTACTGACACTTACAATGTTACACTGAATTAAAATCACGATTCAGTTTAGATATGTGATTTTTAAATTAAATATTTTAGTATGCTGAACAGTAACAGTCTGCTTCACATCCTAAAAGGAAGGGAAGAATATTTATGACATACGTGTCTTCATTTCTTTATTGATGTTTCTACAGAGTCTGCATTTCTTTAAGGCCAAATTTCAGAGAATGAATTGCATTTTGTCCTGTGATAGAACTGAATATCGTCATGAATTAACATACTATAAAGAAGCAAATCTTTCCACAGCCACAGTCTTCATATTGCAAGCTAGAAACATTGCAAACATTGAGTCTCTTTCAAAAGAGCCCTAAATTTTGTGTAATTAGAATATGCAGGCAAATAATGTTGGAGTAATATCTTTTTAAAATAAATAAAAAATTTAGGATTTGAAAGGTTTACAGAATTATTTTGATTAATCACATGAACAGAAATTTTTGGGAAAACTATTCTGAATCTTCAGATAATTCATACAAGATCTTAAATTTGCCTGCATATGTCTCCACATCAAACCCCTAAAAACTGAGTATCCCCAGAAAATTCCAAATACCTGTTGTACATCCTGAAAGGTCTGGGGAAAGATCCCATAAGCCAGCAAGCTCTATTGCCCACAGACCACATTATTCAAATTTTTAACGTGTTGATAAGTATAGAGTTTTCCTGTGAATTCTAACAAACTTGTGTTCCTTGATTTTTTTTTGTTTGAGCACTCAAAACATTAAAAGGACTTGTACTTGCCCATTGAGATGAGAAAACTATCTTGAACGTAAGATGTCGATTTTGGTTTGTGATCCTAATATAAGGGAAAAAAGCATTATCTTAGACACAGTTCCAGTGCAGATTAAAGGCTTTCTTAATGCTGTTAACTATCCAATATACCTCATGTAAGTAATGATTTTGGGGAAAAAAAGAAATAATTGTCACTTACTTTTCTCACCCCTTTTTAAAATTCCTCTGATCCACTCCAGCTTACTGGGATTTACTGACCAGGTAACATTCTCTTATGGACCTTGGGGTCATGTGCAGTAACACAAATTCCTTATTCCTCTTTGAGTCTACCCTACCCCTGCTGTACCCTGACTAACATCTCCACGTCTGGTGAGGGTCTCCAGCTGCTGTGCTGGAGTGAAGTCTCAGAGAAGGTATGGAATGGACCAGAAACACAGCTCTGGGTAGTGATCTAGCATTACACTGGTAGTGCTCCTACCAAGTAATCCTTACTCCTGTATTGTCATCCATCCAGCCTCACATGGAAAGAGTAATGCCTGGGTCACTTGTCCTAGCATTACTACTAGGAAAAAAAATTTTTTTAAATAATTTTTAACATTTTTGTATGTATTTACTACAAATGTACATACAGACTTACATCCTATCAAAACAGACAAGTTCATGTTTCAGGAAAAAAATAGCAACCTTGGAATCCTTTATAAAAATAAATCTCCTGTTTATAGAAAATTCAAGTATATGAATTAAAAATATGTATACTGTTTCTAGGCTAGAGCCTGGAAGAGATGTACATTATTGTTTGGTTTATAGTTTTCTGCTTCTTTCTTTTTTGTTAATACTTGAATGGGAAAAGGCTAAGAAAAAAACATTATTCTATACCCCAGTCTCTGATTCAGTAACCACTGCTGTGTCACCAATATTGATGATGGAGTCGTCTGGGCGGAAGGACACGCTTGGTTTCTTCTTATCCTCCTTCTCTTTCAGTTGTTTCTTATTACGCCTCTTTTTACTGTCAACATATATTAATTACAGATAAAGAGTAAGAAGTGCTCTGAAACAATAAAAATACCTATTGTTGTTTTCTAAGAAATATTACTACAAAGGAATAAACACTGAAATAAAGATTGGAAAAGATAAACAGAGCTGCTGCATACAGATCAGTTCAAACCACAATTTCTGCCTGCTTCAAATGTACATAAAATTGTTGTAGGAACCCATAAAAATACTAGCAATCATACTAAAGTCTATTAATTGTCTAATAAGCCATTTATATTAAATTTTACAAACCACTTGACATTTCACATCTGTATCTTGTGTTTAATTAATAATTACTACGCAAAGTGCCTGTAAGGAATCTGTAAGAAACAAACTTCAATCACCATAGAAGTTTTTTAATTGCTGGGTGACAAGCAGATTACAAGACAACTGTAGCTTCTTCTTTAAAATGTGAAGAGTAGATTATACAACAGCAACTGTGGCTTCAAGCACCTCTGCAGATACTATCAAAATGTATTCTAAACTCTATTGCAGTTGTTAGTGTAGCAAGTTTTCGCTTTAAGAGTGAAAAACTCCTTTTGAGCCTCTGTTCCAAAATGACAGTTAAAAGCATCGTAACTAACTCTAGAACATTCTATCACCATTCTGTGATAACTGAACAAAGATATATAAGCAGCTGTTTCAACTGCTTGTGCAATCAATTAACATTGACTAGATCAAATTTAGTAAGTAATCAATAACACACTTAGCGAAAAAAACCCCAACCCTGCTTCAGCAGGAATTTTGTTAATTCATCACTGTCTGTATTAAAGACAGCCTACATATTGAATTTTACTGAAAGAGCATATAAGCCTTTCCTTCTTGAAGATGACAGTGACAATAGACAGCCCAGACAGCAGTCTATTAGTATTCATTGTGCAAAGAGCAAAGCATTTCATGAAGAGTGTGTAACAGTCAGGAGACAACAAGACTTTAAAACACAAATGGTGGAATGAAAAACATTTCTCCTTGAATCTTCTACCTGTAAATCTCCTAAGAGCAAAGATTCTTCACACCCTAATGATAAAATTCTGCTGTGTCTTTACTAACAGTTGCTATTTTTTTCTCTGCTGAGAGAATTATAACCACTCCCTCTCATGTCAAAGCTATAAGGTTACCAGTCAGTCTTTCAAAACAAAGTTCCACTTAAAAAATTTGGCTTGCCTTTTTCTATTGTTCTGCACATCTCTTAGTTCAAATGGTTCAACACCAGTTTTTAGTAGCTGGATAGGTTTGGTTTGGTCTTGTCCAAAGGAAGTACTGGGCACAGAATGATGCTTCTGGCGCTGTTCAAATGCAATGAGATCTTGAAGTGGAATGAGTTTTGGTGCCTAAGAGGATTCAGAGAAAGAGAAAGAAGACAGAGGAAACAGGGAGGGCAACCCCAGTCAGATTGCATGAAAAAACTAAGTCCAGTTTGGATTTCAGTTAAACAAACAAAACTCCTGCAGCATTTTGTAAAGAAAACGGAAATGGAATATTAATAGCATCAGACCAGAACCTCTGCCAATATGTACATGTGTAAACTATTTTCTGAAAGTGAATGAAAAGGTGTGAATTTTCTCCACAGAACATATTTCACTAATATTTGCATTTCTTATGTATATAGTTCAGGATGAAGTTAGGAACCATCCAATGTAGACAAAGACTGAAGAAGCACCTTTCAAGGAAAAACATTTCCATCCTTCTCAAGTGGGATATGCCAGCATATAAGTCTATCAGAAATAACATTTTTCGAAACATCAGGTATTCAGCATCCCTAAGATTTTCTTACCAAGCCTTTTACCGTTCCATTTCTGCCCTGAAAGAAAGGATTTTTCACCACATTCTACTTCTGTAAATAATTCTATAACAATTTCTGGGAAAAAAACCCTATTTTTTTACCATATAAATATTGTCCAGTATTTTAGATAGCAAATTCTTTACACTCATTACCAGTGGGCTGAATGTTGATTAACTATGGAATGTAGAATCACTCTAACGTCATTAAAAACACTTCCAGGCTTGCAGCCTGCCTCATACTGACATGTCAATAAGCACCTACACTTAGTTCCAGATCCCTCTTGATACCCGTGCTGAACACTTCCAAATTCCATAGCCTGTGAACATGAACTTACTTGTGATGAGTAAGAAACCATGAAACTGACAAAACACTGCAACTTAGAAAAACATATTATTAAAATCCAGTACCTTCTTTTTCTGAGGTAGATTAATCTGAAGTAGTGATATTCCCGCATCCTGCCGTGTTTCTCCGGACTCAGTATCCTTTGTTGCAGGTTTAACAGGTATTAAAGTGGTGTTGATTGGCTGCCTTACAACTGGTGGAACTCTAGGTACTGGATCAAGTTCCAAGTGCAACAGTGGAATACCAGCCAGGTTCTGAGTGGTCGGACCTTTGTACACATTGACATTTGCAGGGAACTGCGGTCGAGATGAAACTTCTTGCTGTCCTTCATACTGATCTAAATTCAGATATTTGGGAGGTCCCTTATGCACTCTTTCTGCCCATCTCTCCTTTTCTTCATGCATTTGCCTTGGAATCTCAGGGTTATATCTATTCCTGTGGAAATCTTCTTCTGTCTTAGTCTTTCTTGGTGTGTATGATAAGGAATCTGATGAACTCCAAGCTGCTCGTGGTACTGGGGGTGGTCTGGCAAAAGCTGATGACATTTCTATTGGATGTAAAAATGCTGGTTTGACATGGTAACTTGATTTGAGCTTAAGCAAAGGAAATCCATTTGAGTAACTAATTTTTTTTTCAACAGGGATAAGCTTTATTTTTTTCTGGATGGCTAAGGAAGGAGCTAGGAGATGAAGTGGTTTAGTAGGCACTGAAGAATGAAAATCTTGGGATGATGACATTAATCCTGTTTCCTTGCTGTTGCTTTCAAATAATGTAGAAGAGGCACTTATTTCCAGATGATTCTAAATGAAAAAAGCAAACAAACCAGCATTTACATAGCAACCATGCACTAAATATGTACAAAAATAGTTCTGTCTACACCAATCACTACGAACACATTTCCTAACTCAACAGGATAGATAACGTATCAGATATACTGAACAGTCTTCATAAACCACACTTTGATATACCTACTTTCGTTTGGCTGTTGCTGCTTTCATTTTTTACACTCCTCCTTGGCTGAAAAACAGAGCTCTTTTGACCAGTTGTTCCTTTTTCTTCTTGAGTGGGCACTTGTGTTTTTGGAGAAGCGTTGCTTTCAGCAGTGTGTGCAGGCTGGCTCCCTGCCAGATGAACTGATGGATGCTGCTGTAACATTTGCTGCAGGTTTGGCACATTGGTAAAGGATGACTGCACTATTTGCATTAAACTCATGAAGTTGATCTGCTGTAGCTGAACACACACATGCACAAAGTTAACTATGCTGACAACTTTAACAGAAAGCTTAGCAAAAATATCTAGGCTATGTTACAGCTGTTTGCTATCAGGTGACAAAACAAACAACATCCCAATAATGGGATGATTCAATAATGATTCATTTGTATAATTGTTTACTGTACTGGAGTTTTTTGTAAGATAAAATAAATACCTGCCACAGACAGGTTGTAGTAAAGCAAGATGAATGCCTTCACTTCTTTTGTGAAGTTTCAGTAAATGTAAGGTCACTTAAAACTGGCTCAGTGTACTATCACAACTTAAATCCTAGTACAGTTGAAAAGTTATTACAGCATCAGAATTTTTCCAAATGTAAACTATTAAAGCACATTGACTTATGTGAGCTAAAACACACTCAAACTTCTATTAGTATATCACTCGTTTTCCTGAATCAAAAGCAAGAGTTTAGTCTAAAATAGGTTTTCACAGTGGTTAACATGGAACTGGAAATCTCTTTCAAGAACAATCACGTGCAGAATGCCTTTAACACAGTAATTATTTCCATTGTTTTAAACAACACAGTTTGTACCATGAAAACTACTTCAAAAAATTAGATGCTCTCACCTGAACTAATTTAAACATTTCATCTTGCAGCATCTGCCTAACAGTTTCTGATGTATTTGGTTTCTCTTCTCTAGGGACTTCTTCCTTGACTTCTTGCTTCTTTCCACCAACAGAAGTATGGGAGGCAAGACTTGACATAGTTGAAACAACAGTCTGAGAAGGCTGAGAATCACTTACAGAAATGTCTGCACTACTTAAGAAAGAAAAGAACAAAACTAGGAAAAACATTCAGAGTTCAGAACACCTATCTAAGGTTGTCGTAAATCAATCCAGAAAAATATTAAAGACAGCTGTGTTTTATAAAAACATAATTAATTTAATTAACTTAACAATTAAGAGTGCACAATCTTGACCAGAGAGCATATATGACATATTTCCTAACACTTAAAATATTGAATGAAAAACAGTAGTAAAGATCTAAGTTCTATCTGATTTTGTAGCCACAAGTGTATCTAAAATATTATTTTCACTAGAGATACAGGCAGAAAACAATGACTTGACAGAAACAACAGAAAAAAGGCCTGGTTAGTCATAAAGTCAAACAGCTGATGGCAAATGAAGCAGGACATTTTTAGTTGAAATAAGGCAGAAGGCAGATTCACTTTCACTTAAAGTAATGTTCCTTCAGATATTTGGGTTTAAAAAGCAACAAGATTTCAGATTAACAAAAATAATTTAAAATTTGAGTAACATGTACAATACATTACATTTTCGCACAGTGATAACAAGGTCTTTTAGTAGGTAAAGAATATTAAGTACATTAATTCCTTACAGGAGGAAGAGAGGGTTAGGATTTACATTAAGCTATAAAGAAACTGAAGGACTTCACTTACACCAACAGAAATTGACCCAAGAGACATTTCTCTGTTTAAGAAAAATTCTGACATTGCTATGGGTACAGGCAACCCTTGGAGGACTTTTTGCAGCTGTACAGGATGGCCTCCAAGCATGTGAACAAACAGAAACACAAAGCAATGGCTAATAAGTAAGAGTTTTAGATATGGAATAGGTGTGAAGGGGCATACGAAATCTTTTGGAAGGCGATTAAAATGTGTAAGCATGGCCTGAAATGCCAAAAGCTTGAGTAAATTTTTTTGAAAATAATAGCTGGCAGGAAAAGCTCAAGAAGGAAGAGAGATTAGTGGCACCTTAAAATGGAACCCAAAAGTATGTGTAGTTCATATCTTCCTCTGAACTGAAAAAAGCTTCATAGAGGACTGTTCTAGAACTGAAAGCCTGAGACTGACTCCTGACTCCTTTTCCCAATTCCAACATTCTCTCTATTTGGTATATATTTACGTAAATGTATCAGTTGCCATAGGATATATGCATTACAATAATTTTAATTAAAATACAGATATAAGTTTAAAATATTATTGTTCAGGTGTTCTATATGTTCTTCTATAGTAATATTATATAATGAATTCTATCCAGAACCAGAAAACAAAACTGTCATGTCTCTTGAAATCTGGTAGCTCTGAATTAACATGTTTGATTCATGTGATATTCCAGACAACACACGGGTGTATATGATCCACAAGGATTATAGTACAAAAAAGTTTCAGGAAAACCTACTTAGTTTGCAGGTTCAATATACTATACCTGCAAATATTTTGCAGTCAAATCTACACATCAGATTACTTCAAACCGAAAGTTTTATTTTATTACATAAAACAGTATAGCTTTATCTTACCTAGGAATTTCTGCATCTTGTTTTGAGGAGAATGAGTGAGAAATGGTGCTAGTAACAACCTCAGTCATACTATAAAGAGAAAAAAAAAATAGTATTGCAAATAATAATACTACAATAATTTGTTATGGTGTTCTCGTTTTATATACATGTATGTGTATAAATATACACATAACCTCCTGAAGAACTATTTCATTTAGTATGAGATGAAATACCTGAAGGCCTCCTGATCAAAGCTATACTGACCTGCATTGCTTCAATTACTGCATTACACTGCAAACTGAGCTGGCAAATATTCACATTCATGTTTTGTCTCCCCTAGCAATCAGAAACTGACTCAAACAAAAGCACTGGAAAAGTTCTGGCTATTCAAACAGCAGACAAAAAAAAGGTTGATTCCAGTAGACAAATTACCTAATTTACCTAATACTCTTAATATCACTATAATCTGCATCTCTAGAAGAGAAAAAACAATGCCATAATAAATTCTTGAGGGGCATCTTGCATTCAGTTAAAACAAAACTACGTAATTTTAAAATAGCAGAGGATTTCAAGTCTTTCTAAAAGTAAGCCATTTGAAAGTTTTTCACAAACTTTATGTATATATAGGGACATTTATTTATATGTCATCATAATAAGATTTTCCATTTTTCCAGTTATTGTCTATCTTGCTCCTAAACATAAAATATACCTTCCCACAAACCATGCTTATTTTATTAGATCACTACTAAAATAACGACTCATCAACCCTGCACTTTGTATATGTGAAATGCCTGTACATGAAATAGGAGATGACTGAAACTGTTTGAAACTACGACTTTGTTGCTATAAACAACAGCAGGAACCCCTGAGACTTCACTGGATACCATCATTAACAAAACTGCTTTATATTTTTAAGCCAAGTTAGAAGAGGAATTAAAAAAACCCAACAAGTCCCTTACATATTCTGTTCAGCCTTTTCTTCCTTTGTTTCTTCCACGTTTTGATCTTCTTCAGGACTATCTACAGCTGAAATGGCGACCTGCTGAATATAGAAAGATGTATTTTAACCTGCAAATTTTTCTATCCCTCCTGCTTCAATAAAGTACAGGTTTTTTAGCCTATGGCAAATGTATTTTTGATTAATCATCCAATTGAAAAAATATGACCAAAAAACAACCAAATTACGTACTTATCAGAAGACGGTTACAGCTCAGCAACAAAGAGATAGAACAATTCACCCAAGCATCTTTCTTTTTCTGAAAACAATCTCATTATTATGAGATTTAGTTTCAAATTCATATTCATGTAGTATCCTGGATATATATTCTGCTAATCTCACACCCCCAGGTAAAGAAGAAAACATGGGAACAACACTACTATACACAAGCTATCTACAAACTACAAAAATGAAACAAGTGTAGGATTTTACATATGCCTTAGATTCACTAAAGTAAAATGTATTGAAAAATTGAAGACCACAATACATAGCATAATAGCCCTTAGCCCCTTTCGAAGAAAAGATACCTATGACCAAAAAAGATGCATTAAAAAAGCAGGCTCATTTATAAATCCAGACTGAGTTTTCAGACAGAAGCAAAATAAACTTCTTGATATATTTAATTTTTTTAAAAAAGTAATGTAATTTTATGTATATATATCTCATATGTATACATATATAAAAGCATACACACTTTTTCAAAAGTGATCAGAGCAGATTTCATTTTACTACCTTTTAATCATTACTTTCCTTATTAAGCAAGGAAGAAGATTCACCAACCCTAAACACTTTAAGCCCTCAACTTTACAAATATATTGATGAATTCAGGATACTTTGAAAACAGTATTCATAACAATTTGATGCTTCCATGTAAGATCCTGTCCCATCAGGAGAAATGCTGGAGCTGAGTAAAGCAGCCCAACTTGCTCCCTGTGTAACAACCAGCACACCTAAGGAAAGCTGATGGGTGGTAGTACGAGGCAACTCTCTTCTGAGAGGTAGCAAGGCACCCGTTTGCTGACCTGACACTCTCCAGAGACGTGCTGCTTCCCTGGGACTCCTGTCAGGGATGTCTCCAAGAGACAACCAAGCCCTGGACAGTCCACTATTACCCACCGTTGTTTCACACTGGTGCCAGTGACACACCCAGGAGCAGGCTGAGAAGGGAGTGGCAGTGAGGGCTCTGGAGTGCAGAGTCTATCCTCCCAGTCAAATGGAAGGGGTCTGAAAGGGTTTGAATCTGGTGAATCGACAAATGATTACAGGACTGGTGCCACAGCCAGGGGTATGGCTTCTTGGGCCATAGGACTTGCTTTGAGAAGCCTAGTCTGCTGAGAGCTGATGGGGCTCATCTATCAGGGAAGGGGAAGAGCATCTCCAGTCATAGTCTTGGCAAGTGGGAAAAAGGGCTTTAAACTAAAGCTGCCAGGGGCAATTTTACGCCAGAGTCAGAGAGAGATGCCTGGAGAGGAACTGCATGTCAACAGAGCACCTTAAAAGCTGCACAAAGGAATTACAGCTACTCCTGCCAGTAACTGAGCTTCACTGGGGGCCTCCATGAAAACACATATAGCATGGGGAATAAACAAGAGTTGGAGATGTGTGTATCTGACAGGTATGATTTTACTGGCATTGCAGACACGTGGTGTGACGGCTCTGATGACTGGAGTGTTGGAATGGATGGATGTAGCCCCTTTAGGAAGCACAGGCAGCGGAGATGAAGAGTGGGTGTCACCGTCTGTCTGACCAGCTGGAGTGCAGGGAGCTCTGCCTGGGGATGGATGAGGAGTCGACCAAGAGTTTATGGCTCAGGTTTACCAGGAGGGCAGGGACAGGTGACATTACAGTGGGGGTGTCATAAAAGGCTGCCCAACTAGGAAGATGAAGCAGATGAGATCCTCTATATGCAGAGAGGAACAGCCTCATGTTTGCAAGCCCTGGTCCTCACAGGGAACTTCTACCATTCCAGTATCTGCTGGAGGGGCAACACAGCAGGGCACAGGAAATCCAGGAGGTTCTGTAAGGCACTGATGATAACTTCCTTCTACATGTGACAGAACAGCCAGCAGGGAGAGCTGCTATGGTGGACCTCAGTCTGACCAACAAGGAGGAGCTGTGGGGGACGTAAAGCTCAAGGGCAGCCTCAGCTGCAGCAACCATGAAATTGTGGAATTTGAGTTCCTCAGGGTAGTGACGAGGGCACGCAGACAGCTCACTGACCTTCACTTCAGGAGAGCAGACTTTGGCTTCTTCAGGGATCTCCTTGGTAGAGTCCCATGGGATAGAGCCCTGGAAGGAAGAGAGGCACAAGAAAGCTGGTTAACATTCAAGAATCACCTCCTCCAACCTCAGGAGTGATGCACCCCAACAAAGAGGAAGTTGGGCAAAAATGCCAGGAGGCACTTGCATGGATGAACAAGGAGTTCCCGCACAAAGTCAAACACAAAAATGAAGCTTACAGAGGGTGGAAACAAGAACAGGGTAAGGAATACAGAGAGATTGTCCAAGCCAAACATATCCTGGGCTGCATCCAAAGCAGCGTGGCCAGCAGACTGAGGGAGGCAATTCTCTCCTCTATTCTGTCCTCAGAAGACTCACTGGAGCACTGTGTTCGGCTCTGTGTTCCCCAATATAAAAGGGACAAGGACCTGCTAAATCAAGTCCAGAACAAAGGGTGTTCAGGGGCCTGGAGCAACTCTCCTGTAAAGAAAGGCTGACAGAGTTGGGGTTCAGCATAATGAACTGAAAGCTCTAGGGAGACCTTAGAGCAGTCTTTCAGTAGCTAAAGGAGTCTACAGGAAAGCTGGAGATGAATCTCTTACAACAGGACATAGTAATAGGAGAGGTGGGAATTACTTCAAACTGAAAAAGGTTGCATTTAGATTAGATCTGAGGAAGAAATTCTTTCCTGTGAGGAGGTGAGGCACTGGAACAGGTTACCCAGAGAAATTGTGAATGTCCCATCCATGAAAGTATTCAAGACCAGGTTGGATGTGGCCCTGGATAATCTGGTCTAGTTGAAGGTGTCCCTGCCCATGGCAGGAGGTTTGGAACAAGATGATCTTTCAAGTCCCTTCCAAACCCAAATGTTTCTATTATCTCTGATGGTTCTGTGGTAACTTGCCTTTTCTCTTTGATGTTCTACAGGTTTGATCTTGACAGAGCTATTGGAGTCCTTTGGAGTTTCATACGGCTCCTCAAAGAACTCTACAAAATAAACACAATTACTCTAAATTAGAAAACTACATGGATTATAGTACTTTTATGTGATTTCTGACAGCAGGTCACATTAATCCACTTTTTTACAAGTGGGTAGGGTGTTCAGAGTTGTTTCAGCAAACTCAAAATTTGTGTTCTTTCTACTGTTGATGCATGCTCCTGAACAGAGAGGTAAAAAAAGCAGCTTACATAAAGGGTACAAATATGATAACTTATGCATATTCAGCTGTTAAAATCTGCAAATTGTTTTGCACGGTTGCATGAATATTTCTGGAATGAAAGTATATGAGAGAATAGCACATGTTAATATACATTGTTCTATCTCTACAGCAAAAAAGTAACGAAAGTGAAATGGTAATTGGAAAGTCTTGATAAAGCAATTTTATATAATTTAGTTGTAATACAAACTGGACAAAATAATTCCAGTACAACAATGAAAACATTCACATTTTTTGATTAAATAAACAGAGGGACATAAAATCATATTCATGCAAAACTCCCACTGCTTTATATGTCAGACCACAGTCAAAGCATATACCACTAAGACAAACCTTGTTCTGGTGTTACATCCAACTCCTGCTGAACAAATGGTCCCACTTCATTCAGATCTTCAGTCATATGAGAGACAGAATTATTTCCATAATTAATTTCCTTCTTATCAAAATACTTTGACTTCGTAGACATTCTGGTAATTGGGATTACAAAAGGTAATTAACAACGTAAGTATCTGGCTCACTTCAAGTATCCTGCTCCTTTCAGATTGCAGGCTAGTGCCTGACTGTAAAATAAACACTGTTACAATATAATCAATATTCATTTAAGTTTTCTCTCTGACTCTGACTTAAACCATGCTTAATTTTTTTTTTGACATAGCTGCGATATTTTAGTGTCATTAATGGTACACTCTTTCAGATGGGCTGTTTCCAGAAAAACGTAACCAACACATAGAGTCTACCAAAAATGGAAGACAAACTGTGCTATGTCTTCAAAATCATCCAGTTAAGGCTACACTTACCTCCCTCACAAAAACTTCCTTTATTTAAAAAAACCCAGAAAATTGTCAGACAAGACATACAATAATGTTCCAAAATACTAGAGATCATTTTCAGAATAGTAGCGATCTATATAACTCTCTCTCTACATATATGTATCTTCTAATACTAGACATCTAATTTTTTCTTTATTGCAACAGAAGATGAAATGCCACAGAGAAGGTCAGGTTAAGGATTCTTTATCTTCAGGACAGTGCAAGACATTAACAAATAAAATATTTACTGCTTTTTCCATCTATTTTTATAACAAGCACACATATAACAGCTAGATTACAGATCCAGGGAAAATAAACTAACAATGGGAACCATTCATCTTAAATAACAGAAAATTACACTGAAGAGAGGGGAAGTTATCTGAATTCTTTGAGAAAACCATGACACTCATTATATTGGAAATCTAGGTTCTATTTCCACATCACTAAGATTATAAACAACCATGTACAATTCACTTAATATGCAATGGCTACATTATTTTCTACCTAATGTACCTGTGCTGATGGAGAATATTTAATCTGCTTCATGCAGCTGTAATCAATATGCTCAATATGCAAGTTTAACTCTTCATTCAAAATTAAACATGTATATACCACATAATAACAGTAGATCTCTTCATGATGCTCAGCAGAGGAATTATGACCAACTAGAGTTCTTAGGTTAAAAAAAAAATAAAATTACCCCAAATCACTTTCACAAAGTTCATCATAGGCTTGTACATTCTGGACATCAGGAGGAGAATTGGCCACAATGGAAGAGCCTCCACTCATACTACTTTCTTCCTCTGTTCTAGACTGGGCTTCTGACAGAGATGTAATTTCTTTCAGATATTGATTATCTGGATGCTATTAATAAAAATAATAGTCAAAATTCACTAGTTTTAAAAAAAAATACCAGATACTTTTAAAAAAAACACAATGCTTTCATATAGAATTATTATACTTAATTAATATTCTTTTCTTTATTATAGAGCCAAGAAATCCTGGATTTACAGTTGCTTGTGAAACGAGTTTCTGACCTTTTTCCATTAAGTGAAGCAATGATCCTCTGAATTATCGAAAGGAAATATAAGAAAGATTTGTCAGAGTCAACTGAGTGTTAATTGTCAAAGACACTATATAACAATATTATCGAGACTAATATATACAGTAAGACTTGGCCTTATTCAGATGTAATATGGAACACTCAAATTACCACTGAAAACAGTATTAAAGGCAAAAAGACATACATAATCTTGTGGTTAGATGCACAAAGAAAATTTTTAAGTTGTGAATAAAATACTTGTCCAAAAACCCAGAAAATACACACCAAAAATCTCTTTTGAAATGGGAGAAAAGCCTTCTCTAAAGAAGTCCCATAACCCTCTCCCCTCAAGGCCTTTCATGTATTCTCTGATTCTGGGTAGTGTTAATTAAAGAAGCTAAGCAATCCAGTTGTTCCTAAAGTATAAACTAAAGCAATACCTACCAGGTTCTTCTGGCAAATCTCTTCTTTCATATACACACATATACTCCAAATCTCTGTAATCGTGCTAGTCATTTTTCACCAGTCTTTAACCAGTTTAAAGACTCCAGTCAGACTGTAACTGCACTGTCCTCAAAGACAAATGAACTTAAGCTCTTCTGAGGGAAACTATTTCTTTATTCTTTGCCTTACTTTGCCATATTCTATCTCCAGTAGTAGGTTTCCTCAAAGATGATGTCTAAAACTAGACACAGTGGCCAAACTTACAGGAATTTGTGCAAAAAATGTGGTATCTGGATAAATGAGCTATATTTTGAACTTCCAGGAGAACTTTCATCTCCAACTCAAGTATTTCTACAGACAGAATTTCAGTATTTCTGGAATATTTCTCTTTTCTTAGCAACTCTTAAAAGAAAGGCTGTTACGCAATACCCCAGGTTTTACTGAGAACAGAACTATGAGGTAGAACACGTATGTGATTTTCTTTCCTGGGATAACTCACTCACACATTTCACTGACACTTGTCCCATCCTTTTTCTTACCTTACATCTTATGCTTCTTGTTTGAGATCTGTCTCCGTATAACTGTTCTAACAACCAAAAGGATGAAAGGACAGCTGCCGATGATGTTTTCACATGTATCATTGGGAGGGTCTCTTCTAAGGAATCTTGTTTATTGGAACCACAGAGCAGTCTTTTATCAGACCATCTGATCATCCACTCCAGTAATTTTGCAATATTGCTCAACTTGCCCGTCAATTCTATAGGCAGTTCTTCTGCTGGCGCAATACCAACTACATCAAGAGTTTCGTAAACGTATTTAGAAATCACCTGAGTTTTCAGGGTAGAGGAAGTATGCTTAGGAAAGGTCTGGCTTGCTAGCGCAAGAGTGACTTCTTGATTGTCAGTCTGAGCTCTGTAAATTGACTTGTATTTTAAACCAAATAATCCTTCTTGAAGTCCTTTTGTTAGGTTATGCACAGAAGGTTCTGTGGTCTGTACAACGGACTGTACAATTGTTGGTTTTTCCAAAATATTTTTGTTTTCATTACAGGCAGACACTTTTTCAGGATCACAAGAAGCCAGAGTGACAGTATAGCAAGACCCTGCTCTAAACACACTTTGACTTCTAGTTTTGTTTTGTCGACGTTTTAGTGTTGTGTGAACATCAAAAAAGAGAGAGTTCAATTCATGCTCTCGAAGGAGCCCAGAAAAGCTAGTAAGAAATGGAATTCCAAGGTCACTGTACTTTATCAGGTCTCTCTCAAGAACATAACTCAAAAAGAGTTCTAAAAATCTGACATACTCATCATCATCACGTTCAAATTCCCATGCACCAACTACAGGCAAATTACATTGATTAAGCATGTCTCTTCTACGCACTTTGTCTTTATGTTTTGTTTTACAGTTAGGAGCTTTTATCTTGTGTGTGGTATTTTTGCTACCTATTTCCCTTTGTTGTTGGAGTTCATTATCCCTGTAAGACAATAAACATAAGAACTATTAATACCCAAATCCATTTTAAGAAGAATTACATGCAACATCAGTTCCTTTTCTTCCATTGGTGTTAAAAAAGGCAAACTAAAAAGCCCAAATTTACATTAGTACAATGTTGAAGTGGGAAATTAATCAAATTCAAAATCCACAGACAGAAACTAGGCAGTAACATATATTAATCTGGACATAGCTGATAATAATTTACACTTCAGTAACATATTAGTCACATACTAACTGATATAACATGGACAGTTCTAAGATTTGGTAAATTTGTAATTCTTCACTTGGTAAATCACCCAAAGTGACAATTACCCTGTTTGGTGAAGAGATTACTTGATCAGCAGGAGACAACTCTTTTTTCTTTCTTTTTTCCCCCCTTTATTTAAATCAAAAGCTTTCTGCTACATTTTTTTTCATACCTTGGAAATGAAGTTGTTTGAACTCTCATTTCTTCAGTAAACAAAGCATTGGAAAGTGTGTCTGCTGTGTCTGTGTCACTATATACCTGAGGATTCCCAAGATCAGTAAGTGTGCTCGTGCTAAGACTAGTGCCCAGTGAGAATCTGTCATAACAGTGTTCCTCATCATTTGATGCTCCCTCTTCTACTGGCTCCCAAATATTGATTTCTATGGGGCCTATATTCTTTACTACACATCTCAAGATCTTCTTCCTCACTTCTTCAGCAGCCTGTATAACAACAGACATCATTTCTTCATTTTCAGGGCCTACTGAAAGAAAGAAAATCAAGTTTTCAACCCTAATTTTCAGTCTTGAGTTAGTCTCTCAAATTTAGACATGAATTAGGTTTCAACTAAAATCATAATTTAATTTATAAATTTAACAAGAAACTGTGATAAAGTGAAGAAACACCAACATTTTGAAAGCCATGATACTCTGTGACTGGTATAGACATATCAGAAAGAAAATACAGAATTTATCACAAAACTCAAAGGTGTCTAACTGAAAACTACCGTAATTGTCTTGCATGGGGTATGAAAGAAAGTATTGTCACAAATTAGTAAGTAGGATAAAAAAGAATTTTTTTGTTTCAAATTTCCTGAAGGATGAACATTACCTTTAACAATACTGTTACTGAGTCGCTGCTGAAGTCCATGATATTTATCTCTTAGTGGAACTCTTATATCTTCAGGATTAGGAAATGCTTTTACGAAAATCTCTGCCACCTACACAAAAAAAAAGAGCTTCTATTCCAGTAGCTAACATAAAGCTAACAAGTAAGGCGTCTTTTCACACAGAACTTAGACCACTAGAAAATCTAAATAGTAGCTTTTCCAAGGAGGAGAAATATTTATGATAACCTCTATTGCCTTTATTCTAGTTTTAAGGTCTTTTACCTTTTTTACTGGCGGCAATTCTCCAAGCAGACTCAAAATTACATCTTGAACTAATTCTTCAACATTCATGAACCTGCAGAAAGGAAGCATTCGACAAGCCCACTCCACTGCATTCAGACAATGCTCAACCATGGAGGCATCATATCCATTCTTATTCAGATCCTAAAAAAATCACCAGAAACATTAATTAGTATGAACAATATATTTCAGCAAAATTATTCATACATTACAAATTGCAATGTTTCTTTCCTGGAAAATAAAAATCTCTAACTTATCTGCCAAACAGAGCAGTTTATGAGGGGAGGAGACAGATCAAGGTTGTAATGGATCACAATGTACATTAAAAAAAAAAGAGAGAAAAAAAGAGCTTTTTAAAACCAGCTTAGGAAATAATTCCATTAACACTCTGCTCAAGAGTCTGTTTGCAGTCAGAGTAAAATTTGAGGATTTGCCTAAACTGTGAAGTAAATAATTCTACTTTGACTTCAGGTGATCATAAATTCTTTCTTGTGAGCAAGATAATTAAGTCTTGCCAAAAGCTTCTAAGATGGATCAGTTTGTTTTGAACAGTATTTTCTATCTCATTCATCATTGTCACACAAAGCACAGAAAAATCAGAATATTCTACCAATTTAAACAGAGCCATCCTGTTTATCTGAAACTTCGTTTTTCTGATGAAGAAAAATTTTGGACTTGTTACAGAATACATTACATATATGCTAGTAGTTTCTTTCTTTTGCTTCCTGAACCTCTGACATCAGCTGATGAGGGTATAAGAAGAGAAAACGTGATTAATTTTCAATTTTTCATTATTTTCATTCATTTTCTGAAAACCAGGTATATTTAGCACACCATAAACACCATTTTGTGTGTATTAAATATCCATTATTCAGGAAACACCCAAAATATCTTGACCTAATGGGGGAAAAAAACCCTCAGAAAGTAAATTCTTAGATCAACAAGTGGAGAAGCTATTGCTCTCCTGGCAGCTATTGCTCTTCTGAGTTAAACACCAAGCAAAAGCCTCACAGAAATACTGTCAGGAAGATAGAGTTCACAGGCACAGCACTACTCCATAGCATCAAATACGTGATTCACATTGCAAGCACTGTGCTCATTTTATTCTACTAAGCAAATAAAAGTTCTCACAGAAATACACAACAGACCTTTAGAATTCTTCTCATAGCTACATGCAATTAAAATGTATCTCTACTGTATTAGTAATATAATTACCTTGATATTGTTAATATTTTCCCTTGCAGTTTGGTACCGCCTACAGCTGTCAGATAATTTTTCGCGAACATGAAACATCCAACATAATGCACAGAACTCTCTGAACCAACCTACAATACAAACATGCAATATGGTGAGATTCTATTTAAATGAATTCAACAGAACAGCTTGAGATTTTTCAGTATTGCTCTGGAGCTACAGCTCCTTAGTACCACTTAGTGTTCATGTTCTTTCACATCTGTCAGGTCTGTAACATTACTCCCTGCCCCTACTCCAGAACTGCACATTTTAGAATAAGAATTTTGATAACTAACACAAAAGCTGGAAATGAAATGTGTTCCTGACACATTGCAATATATTATTTCAAGCTAATAAGAGCTTATTTGCCACCTGTGGGTTTTCACTGGTGTTCTTTTTTCCAGCTCTAAATTATTTTATGTTATTGCATACAGACCTAGAATTTTACAGGTCATGTCATCAAACTGATGGTGTCCAGAAGATGTAGATCCACAGAGAACAGTGTGGAAATTGCAGTAACGAAGCAAAGTGTCTGGGAATGGACTCAGCGAAGGAAGAGAATCTTTCATTCGAATCTATAAAAACAGGTAAATAAACAATCAAAATGGAAATAAAAATCAGTTAACATTTCACATGTTTCACTACTGAATGGACAGCCTCTCAGTTACTAGCAGAATACTGCCAAGATCAGTAAAACTCCCTAAAGCTTGCTTTCCATTTTCTTCAACTCACTACTCCGAAAATTTATTTAAAGGAATATGTTTAATATGACATATGGCACAGAAAAATGCTTTTGTTTGAATGGTGCTCATGATTACCATGAAATACAAGAGTAACAACGTATAAAAAGAACTAAGATCACAATCAAGAAACCAGATTAATTCAACACAGTCCAGGCTGCTGTCACCAAGGCTGACTAGCTTTGCCTCCTGTTTCAGTTGGTACATCTGACCAGCTCCCCATGCCAACATTAAGCATGACACCATGCAAACAGAAGTAAATATTTGTCAGTCAGACCAGTTCCTGATCTCAATCACTGCATTAATGCTGGTGCAGGGGTGTTGCAGGAAGAGAGATAGCCACACACACTCTCTTCTGTATCAACTCAACCTTCTTTAAGTAGCTGTGTTACAACAACCTAAGGAAAGGCTGATTTTACACAAAAACTTTTAATCAATTTAGTTTGAACTTGCTTCTGTGCAAACAAATTGCACAAAAGTAAAATGAAATCTTACAACTTCTGTGCACTGAGATGACCCCTTTACCTGAAGTGAGCATCACCTTCTCTGCTACATATTCAACCCTCAGTGATTTGGAGCATGTTTCCAGCTAACAGCTATAACTCCCAATTAAAGTCTGCTTTTTTCTTTCAAATGCAGAATACATTTTTAGGTTACCAAGTAGGTATAGAGAGACACCCAAAAGGAAACACTTTATGAATTAGATACCCTATATCTTTAAGTTCTGCTTTCCTAAAAAAAATGAACATGGAGTGTACAACTATAAGATGACATGTACAAAACATGATATCAAAGTCCAGGTGAGATTGAATGCTTCTGCAGTTGCAAAGTTGTCAGTAATATTTACAACTGATAATCAAGTTAAAAATATAAAGTTAAATGATTACTTTCTGCATAACTTTTCTTGCCCACTTCAGTTGCCTAATATACCACTGTGCTGCAGAGCAAGAACAACGAGCAGCCCGCAAGAGCAAGATAATTCGCTGAAGAACTCCTGACACTTTCTGACGGACTTCTTTCTCCATTTTTAAAAGAATGTCATCGCTGTCTTCCTGAAAATGCAAAGACAAACAAACCTCAAAATTAGAAAGGACATATAACTACATGTTGTTTCTGGTCCTAATCTCTTATTCTTTACAGCATAGATCCCTTACGGAAAAAACACAAACACACACATACTTTCTTATCACTGCCGTGTTACTTAAGTAAACGAGCAGATATGGAAGAAAACAGAAAAATTACCTGAAAGGAACCAGAATAAAGCTCATAAAGGTTCATAAATACATTCAAACAAACACACAGGAAACACACTTACTTCACTGAGGGAAGCTGGCTGAGGACAGTACAATGGTGGTGCTGGAAGATAAAGTCCAGCTGGAACCAAACCATAAAACTTTCTGCAAAGATCCTTGGCAGAATCCATCAAAAGCTGAAACGTCTCTGAGAGAATATCAACATCTGCCATAACAGCTGCTTTTAGTAGTTCCTGTATTGAAGTGTAAAGAACATCTGCATCTTCCTCTTCAATGGGATCTATAAAATATTAAGACCAGAAGCTGATAAATTAATTGAATCAATATATGGATCTTCATTCTGACATCATGAGGTTATGTTGTCTCAATTTGCATTCATATATTACAATGATAGACTTAATCTACTTGTTTTAAGGTAAGATCTCATACATTTAAAAATAGTATTCAATGATTAATTTTAAGTTTTGCCCTGTTACCATGGAGGCTATTGCCTTTCTATGCAGAGAACTGAACTTTTTAGCCAGGCATTTGCTTGGCATAACATTCTGGCAGATGATTCTTACCAAGAAGGCATAAACTAGGTAGGTACACTATTAATAATGACTGAAGCAACTCGTTTATCAGTAAGTACATCCCACCTGCTGACAAGAACTTGAAATGTTTTCAAAGAGACAAAAAAGAGAGTAAAATACACAGCTTGTGGCAGTAAACTTTATGTAAAATATAAATGAGGACAGGCTGATCTAGCTAATGGTGTGAATTTCAGCAGTAAAGGATTAAGTTTGGACCTCTCAGTACCTGCAGGGACCAGTGAAGACCTGGCCAACAGCCAGAGAGACAACTGAGAGACCTGCTTGTGTGTCTTCATGTCTCTAAGGCCAAGACAAGGGGAGACCAAGGGAGTCGTGACCACATGCCAGAAATACAGTGTGTACATAGGTATGTGTGTGTCAGGCACCTGGACAGGCTGTACACTCAAGGCCAGCTACTGTGAGGGTGCACGGACAGTGTGTGTGGGGGAAGAGGGTGTGAGTGGGTCTGTACTGGACAGGAGAGAGGGGCTGGGGATTTGGGGGCTCATATACACAGACATGAGCAACCTGTGACACTCACCTGCTGGGTCTACTGGCCGTCTACTCAGTTACTGGTCTTGCTACTGGCCCAGCTACTGGAGGGATACACACTGTACAAACAGGTATCTATCTAAGTATCTAGGTATCTATCTATCTAGCTGCTCACGTGTTGCCAGTTGCATATAGGTGTTGTGTATGTGTGCTTGTGTATGTGCCTACTGGGAACACAGCCTTGCTAGCTGCTGGATCTGGGGACCCACTTCAACAGAAAGGAAAAGCCAAAACTAAACACCTTCTTGAAGCTAATTTCAATGTGATGATGCTTCCCATACTGTTAATACAATAATTTTTTGTTTGTTTGTTTTAATGAAGCTTCAGTTTTCTTCCAAACAAGTTAATATCAAATACAGTCAGAAAAGGGTTTGGACAATACAAACACAGAAGACAAGATTGATAATACACTCCATTTCTGGAATGATCAAAGCCAAAACACACAACTTAACGAAATTAAAGTGCCTGAATACATTATAACACTAATACACACACTGGAGAAGACAAAGCAATTGTTTCTTTCTCAGACAGAGTATAATACATACTGAGTATGTAGTCAAATAACATGAAAACCAGCCACAATTATTTTTCATTTTAAGTACCTGTGAACTTCTTGCATTTAGTATGTCCTGATGGTTCAGAAGTTACTGGCTGTCCTAACAAAGACTGTAACTTTTCCTGAAAAGTCTGCACTGGTAACAAGCTTAATGGCAGGTGACACTCTGTTTTTTTCAGTCTGAAAGTATAACAAGAAACTTCTCATGAATAACAAAATAATATCCATACATAATCCATTGAAGGTCTGTTAAATGAATACCTATGCCAAAATAACTAATCATAACACCATAAGTCCTACACCTAATAGGAGTCTGGGAACATCAATTTCTGAGGCAATATATATGGCTTGTCACAATAAACTTCATGCAAATAACTATATCACAAAATATAGTATACTAATTCCAAGTGTAAATTTACCTTGAGAGCTCGTCAGAGTTCTGACAATACAGCTGGTAGGCCAGACCAATTGAAACAGAGAGTTTCCAATCCCCAAGTGTGTGTGCTAACCACACAGCCTCTGGAATGAGCCCACCAATAAAGAACAAATCAAGAGCATATTCAGCTGTCCACACAGATGAAAGGTTCTGGTCCCTGACAGCTCTGGTAACCAAACAGTGCTGCAGTGGAATGGCACGAGGAGATAAGTCTGTAACACGAAAAACACGTTTTAAAGTTTACATAAATCCGCATGCTATCAGATGAATAACCTAGAATTCATTTGTTCACATTGCCTGTGGATTCATTTCAGTGTACTATTGATTTTATTATTAATTTACTTTTATTAGAGGCACACTATGGAAGTTTATCTACAGCAGGCACAGGCAGCTCATGCAACGGTATGATAGTGTGTTCAGAATAGGCTATTTTTCTGCTTAATAATGTGGGATATACAAGCCAAGTGCAAAATTTGTGTTTTTTTTTTTTTAATACTTTAAAGACTTAATCATACTGATGGACCATTTGCAAATATTCTTCATATCTGTAGGATATGCCAGAGGGTACACCTGAGATAAACGGAAATTCCTAGAGTTTTCCTAGGGTACCCACACTGTTTGTACTCACTGTGCTACTTACTGCAGAAGACAGAAAATTAAAATGCATTTTCGAGAAAGAACAGTACATAATATTCTGTGATTCTGTGATTTTAGGAGAGTATATAGAGACAAACTTCAGAAAAATTTAATATCTTCTTCTTTGTTTAGACTTAGATTTGTTTTTCAAGGTTTTGCTTCCTGGTTCTCCTGGAGAGGTGCTGACCAACATAAATTCTAAGGAGTTATTTGCTTCTCTAACAGTTTCTGTTTTGCTCCTCTCACAGTTTCTGTTTTGCTCAGACAATTGCACTACTTAGGAGATATTCACACTAATCCAGCTTGTGCAACATAATTTTACCACGATTTTCTCACCACATACATCAATCTTTGCCTAATCAAGTATTAAAATCAAGGTTTTATTTTGTAGGTTTTATCTTGAAAGCTGTCCAAATAAAGCATCCAAAAGACCATTAAGAAAGAAGTAGATACCAGTGCATGCTGTAGTACAGAAACATTAAAAATACTCAATGTATTCAAATACACTACAGAAAACATAATCAGTCAAAATAAGTTAACATTGTAGAAAAATATGTGGCATTATAATATTAACTTACTGGTAGAGTACTTAAAATACTTCCAAACAAATATTTATTCCCACAAACATTTGAAAAAGGAGCACTGAAAATAAAAAAATTCCTAACAAAGGAAATCTTTAAATGGAATCTTGCTGAAATCACTCACTGTGATAAATAGTAATTCTCAGAAAAAAGCTGAGGACTTAAACTAACAAGTACTACTTTGGTTCAACACCAAAGCAACTTGACATTCCCACTTGGCTTTGACAATATGGTGTCTGAAGCATTTTGGCTTCTGAGAGCTTGACTGTTAGATATGCAAAAAATGCTTTCCTTTGGATTTTCAGTTGGGGTCACACCGGATCACAAACCCAATTCAACTACTTGTTAAGCACTGCTGTTATCTCACTTCTGGGACAATCAAAGTCACTCAGAGTCAAAATTGTGATGAAAGATGATAAAAGTCTGAGGTACTCAATGCCTTCCCTTCCACAGCTTTTAACAGTAAGATCAATCTTCTGAAGAACAAGCCCTCTGAGCTGGAAGACAGGGATGGGAAACGGAATGAAGACCCCAATCCAAGGGAAAGTGCTCAGCAACCTGATACACCACTTAGACACACACAATTCTATTGGGCTGGATGGGATCCACCAACGGGTACTGAGGGAGCTGGAGAAGTAGTCACTGAGCCAGCTTCCATCATTACCAACTGTCCTGGCTCACCAGGGAGGCTCCAGCTGACTGGAAGTTGGCAAAAGAGACACCCATCTACAAGAAGAGCTGGAAGAAGCGTCTGGAGAACTACAGACCTGTCAGCCTAACTGTGGTGCAGGGGAAAGTCATGGATCATCTTGAGAGCCATCATGAGACATGTACAGGACAACCAGGATCAGGCCTAGGGATTTAAGAAAGGCAAGTCCTGCTTGACCAACCTGATCTCCTTCTATGACAGGGTGCAGGAAGGTTCTGGATTGACAGCCCGAGGACAATTGTACGGCATTCAACAAGGCCAAGTGTCAGGTCCTGCACTTGGGTCACAACAACTCCTGGTTACACTACAGGCTGGGGGAAGAGAGCCTGGAAAGCTATCCAGTGGAAAAGGACCTGGGCATGATGCTTGACAGCGGCCAGTGTGTGCCCAGGTAGCCAAGGAGGCCAAGGGAATCCTGGCCTATATCAGGAACAGTGTGGCCAGCAGGACCAGGGCAGTGACTGTCCCTCTGTACTCAGCACTGGTGAGGCCAGCTTGAATGCTGGGTTCAGTTCTGGGCCCCTCAGTGCAAGACAGACATTGAGGGGCTGGAGAGTGTCCAGAGAAGAGCAACAAGGTTAGTGAGGGGCCTGGAGCATGAGTCCTGTGAGGAGCAGCTGAGGGAGCTGGGGATGTTTAGCCTCGAGAAGAGGAGGCTCAGGGGAGACCTTACCACTCTCTACTTGAGTGTAACTTCAAGTTAGAAAGTTGACTAACTTCTAACTTCTTGAAAGCAGGCAGGCTGTAGCCAGGTTGGGATCCATCTTTTCTCCCAAGTGCCAAGCGACAGAAGAGGAAATGGCTTCAAGTTATGCCAGGGGAGGTTTAGATTGGATATTAGGAAAAACTGCTTCTCTGCAAGGGTTGTCAAGCATTGGACCTGGCTGCCTGGGGAAGTGGGTTGAGTCTCCACTCCTGTAGGTATTTATAAGATGTGTAGATGTGGTGTTAAGGGACATAGTTTAGTGGTGGGCTTGGCAATGTTAATGGCTGGACACAACGATTTTACAGGTGTTCTCCAGCCTAAATAATCTTATCTGTTGGAACAAAAATTGTATCGGTGACACTTTTCTTCTGTCTCCTACTCCACTGAAAAGCTAACTTGATCATCGAGTTAAAACATAACAGACATCACTGATACACATGAAAAAAAACTAAGATTTAAGCAACTAAAACGGCTTGTAAAAAAAAATACCTTGTTTGATGTGAAGTGGATGAAGGACGTCAACATTGTGTGGGGGAAAGATACAGAGCAGCTGCTTTGTGAAATAAGCAGCCATGAATCGTGCCATGGATCGAATCACAGCCATGGCAGTGTCAGTATGGATGCTGGTTACCATCCACAGTTCATGCTGAAAATACTTGGTATCTAAAAAAATATCAAATTACAACATTATGAGAAAAATTATTTTGAATTTGAATGCTAAAACTATTTAATCACAGGTTATAAAACATTCTTTTAAAATGAGCAAACTTACTTAATTCCTTGACAAGCTTTCAGAACTTACACAGCTTAATCTTTTACACTAATTACACATTATACTAATATTAGCAGACTTTTATACTAGGTTTTTAATGACTGGAGATGGCCTTTAGCATCTAAATTTAGACCAGCATTGAGTCAAAAAACCATTTGTTTAAACTTGGAAATTCAGATTTCACTTAGATTTGGACTTTGTAGAAAAAAAAATTTACAAGCATCTGCAAAAACATCCCAGTGTCACATTAGGACTAGTGACCAAACTAAAATATTCTATTTTTTCATGTTGTATCATAAAGAAAGTTAAATTAATATGAAATCAAATCACACCATTTCCCTCTTATTCTTCTTATCCAAAGTCTTTCCTTGAGAGGATTTGAGTCTAAAAATATTTAGCAGGTCACTAGCAGACAATGAGAGTTGTCTAAACACGTATTCCAACAAGTGCAGCTGAAATATCACCTGAAGATAAGAAAAACGTCTTTAAAGTCACTGAAAACAGTGTAAAGAGAAAAGCATCAAAAGCTATCAAGTGTGCATGTGAGGGCAGAGAAATTAGACACAAGGTTATTCAAACAGTGGCAACATACCTTATCACACTTAGGCAATATAAACATACCAGAAAATTTTTCCATCTGACTTGTGGAGAGATGTGATCGCCTTAGAATCTCTCTTACCAGATGATCACACAGTCCCTGAGCTTCACACATGTTATACTGATACAGGTGACAAAACAATATTGCAAGATAGTATCTACGCTGAAGAAAATATGCTCTTTTTCCTCCTGCATTAAAAGATTAAAAAAAGGCAGAAGTCCAATTGGAAGAAAACCAATAAACACAAAAACAGACGCAGCAAGTGAAAGTAGCAGTTCTTTCCTCTCCAAAAACATACCTACATAAACATACACTTTGAGGAGTAGCAATCAGGAGCAGCTATTTTAGAGTATGATCCTTCTATACAGCCTGTAAGTCCCTAGTAAGTTAATGCTCATCCACAACATTTTTACTTCTAGAGATACGGCAGTTTCCAAAACAATGCTATGCGTAACCGTTAAGACACAGACAAAGACAGGAGATCTTATGGAAGCCTAGCCTTCAAAGAAAAAATGCCTAAACCATAGTGGAGCTGCTTAGGCATCCACCAAGCTTCCAGTATTCTGAATTTTTTCCTCAATGAAGCATTCCTCATTCTAATAACCAGCAGAAAATTTTCTCGTGATGTCTGGAAAGAGACTCTGGTATATCTGTTTCAAATCAACTCTTAGAAAAACTCTGGACCCAAGTTTTATTTTGTTACTTTCCAAACATTAATTCTTTTAATTTTACAGCTACTAAAGGAATTGATTTTCGTTCATCTGTTTTTCATTGTCTCTTTCTTGCTCAGAAATATATCTGGAGCTTTTCTGTACCAAGTACTTCACAACCACAAGAAAGCTCTGATATTAAAATAGAAATGCACAGATTTTTCTCAGAGAGCAACCAGACTTAAGTTTTGACTGGTGTCTATTCAACCCATCTTAATTTCAAATATGCACCCTTTATGTGTCTCATCCCCTCTTTCTGAAGGGCAAACAGAGTCACAAATGTCAAGTGATTATACAACCCACCCCCTCCACCCTCAAAGATTTTATCCCTTACCTTTTGTCTTGAGTTCACAAAGAGATCTTTTCCATATGTCCACAGATTCTCTGTATGAGCCTAAAAGGAACTGTTCCTCACCTACAGAAGTCACATATCAACAAATTAAAAGCTCTACATAGTTACTTTTACACATACAAATACATATGCTCTTATTTCAGTGTTAGAGATTTACTGAAAGCAGAATAAAATATGTGAGTCCCCAGGAAACTTCTATTCTCATAATTAAATCTAAGTTTTGAGCATCTGAGAGAAGATGACTTTGAATACTCCTCGTCAGAACAGGTAAGATATTACCTCTCCTCCAGGAGGAGTTAATGTATTGTATGGAGTGCTGTAGGAAGAAGAGCTAGAACTGTCATTTAAGGGAGAGAGACCAAGAATATGGCAAGGAAACAGAATTGTAGAGGGAGACATAAATGGGAAGCTGGGCTTAACAGTGTAGAAGTGAAAAGGAGAGTAGAACATTAGGACAGTAAATTCTAAGAAATTAGGCTACAACTATATACTGTTTGGAAAATAAATATGCTAGATTAAGTCAATTATCTTAGGTTACAATAACTTAGATGCTTAGTTGAAGCTGACTACATTTGTGATTACAACATGCTCATGCCCACAATGACCAAATGGAGTGAACAAGATTTCTACACAGAAATCCAGTAAGAGACACATTGTGATGCCCATTTACTTCAAAAGAAACAACACAGAACAAAGGAGATCAGAATTAAAAGATCTTCCATTCAGATTCTTTAGGACATGGCTCAAAACAAACTGAAGTCAATTCAGTCTTTTTATTTAGATCAACAAGCTCTAAAGATTATAATACGATCTACAGGCATACCAGGACATTAAGTATTTAAGACAGAATTCTGATAAGAATTTTAAGAAAAGTCCCAATGTTCACTTTTTAAAACTCTGGTAGTCAGTTATTGATTATTATTAAGTTGGACCTAATTTTCCTAGTTTTCAATTAACATTTTTACTAACCAGACACAGAATTAATCTTCAGATGTTGTTCTAATGTCACTCCTGAAGACTGGATGGTTGCTTGTATGTGACTTAAAAGCAATGAGACAATAGAAGTCTCTTTTGCATTCTTGTTCACTTCTCTTTTCAGCTGCAGCTGATACCAAACCACTTTCTTGTATAATAGTTGCCACAGTACAGTCAATCTGTAATTCAAGAAGTACAACATTATGAAATTATGCAAGAATTAACGAAATTGCTTACATCAATTTATTTCTTTTATTTTGCATTATGCACCTGAAAATCAAGTTGTATCACCTACTTTCTTTACTTCAGTGAGGGTAAAAAATGAAACGCTTTTTGCCTCACTTTTGACTAACAAACATTAATTCTTCTGTATTTTCTTAAAGACAGCAATCTACTTTAAGCATCTAAACACCCCCAGAATTAATCTCCTTACTAACTAAACAATGGGGAAATGAAATAACCTCAGACAGAGAAACCTCAAAACATGTATCAGTATCTTTATAAACAAGACTGATTAAAAACCAACTAAAGCATAATACAGAAAAGCAAAACCAAGAAAACAAGACTGCAGAGCATGGTTTTATGGCTGCCAAGTCCCTGTTGCCTAGCACAGTACCAGCTCAGATATGCAGTAAGTTTAACAATACAAGCAAATATACATTGTTAGAGACTTGAGAAAGCTTCCACAAACCCACAACACATCTGTATCTTGAAGTACTACTGGGTTCATAATTAACACATAGAGATTCAGTCATATGCACAGTGCTCAGCACCTGGAGCACAATTAATCAAAAATATGGATTATCTTCTCGGAGACAACTGAAACTTGCGTATCAGATTTGCAACAAACACAATACTACATTTAAGGATTACTGAAGAAATACATCTTACTGTAGTAGGATTAAATTTGCGAGTTATAATGCTTCTTAGGTTCTAAATCTCTGGAAAGAAGCCTGCTCATGTGAATAACACACTTTGCTTCATTTGAGTTCTGAAGTATGGAAATACTCCAGTGGTATCAGTATACTTTCCCAAAAGTTGGACAGCACACTTCAGTTTAAGTGTCTTTCAACTTTAAGTGTATGGAAGAAATAGCTCCGACAGTTTAGTATAAATGGGTTTTTCTTATTGCTCTGAGACACCACATCCATAATGAACAAAAGCTTTGCTGACTGAATTGACACTGTTGATATATTGCATATGAGCAGACTCTTGCTCCATAGAGTCTGAAACTGGGAAAGATTGAAATGCACAAGAGGCAATTAAAGCATCTAAATTTTTGAAATCTGGATTGATGCTGCACTACCAGGCCTAGTGTTAGCTGTCAACCCATCAGTTATCTCCCAGCTGATTTGCAGTGAGAGTTTAGTCACCATAATCAAACTATATTCAACTACAGGTCTGAGCATTAATCTGTATGCTTTAATTGTTTATCATGCCTTTCCATGGAGTAAAAGGCAGGAAAAAAACCAAAAGGATATTGCAATTATAGTTTAACTCATACAATTTTTGTTCCATCATATAGAACCGCTTAGGTTGGAAAACACCTTTAGGATCATTGTGTCCAACCATTAACATCGCCAAGCCCACCTCTAAACCACATCCCTGAACACCACAGCTACACACCCTTCAAACACCTACAGGAGTGGAAACCCAACCCACTTCCCCAGGCAGCCAGGCCCAATGCTTGACAACCTTTTCAGATACTGTGGGGCCCAGACCTGGACACAGGACTTGATGTGCTGCCTCACCAGTGCCAGGCACAGAAGAACAGTCACTTCCCTGGTCCTGCTCCCAGGATTCCACTGGCCTGTTTGGCCACTTGGGCACACACTGACTCATGTGCAGCTGCTGTCAACCAGCACCCCAGGTCCTTTTCTGCTGGGCAGCTTTCCAGCCACTCTGCCCCAGCCTGTGGGGTGGGTGGCGCTGCCTGGGGCTGTTGCAACCCAAGGGCAGGACCTGGTACTTGGCCTTGTTGAACCTCATACCACTGGCTTCAGCCTATCAATGCAGCCAGTCCAGATCCCTCTGCAGTGTCTTCCTGCCCTCCAGCAGATCAACAGTCCCATCCAACTTAGTGTTATTTGAGAATTGACTGAAGGTGCTCTCAATCCCCTCATCCAGATCATTGATAAAGACACTTCTCAGGGCTGTTCCCATTACTGAGCCCTAGGGAACACCACAGTGACCAGCTGCAGCTGGATGTAACTCCATTCACCACCACTCCCTAGGCCCAGCCATCAGCCAGTTCTTAACCCAGCAAACAGTGCTCCTGTCCAAGCCACAAGCAGCCAGTTTCTCCAGGAGGAAGTTGTGGGAACCTACGTCAAAGGCTTTACTAAAGTCCAGGTAGACAACATCCACAGCCTTTCCCTCATCCATCAAGTAGGTGACCTGTCACAGAAGACCAGGTTGGTCATGCAGGACCCACCTTTCATTAACCTGTGCTGGCTGGGCCTGATCACCTGGTTTTACCATTTTTTTTTTCCCCATGCAAAGATTATTCATACCTTTTTTCTGTTTTTGTGTCATGGGTTACTTGAGGAGGCTCTCTAAGCAGAGATTTCAGCGAGCTGAACTGCTGCGTAGTATTGTTATCAAGAACTAAGAAAAAAGGCACAGCGAGGGAATCAAGTTCCACAAGAATGTTACTGTCAGGAGATGCAAAAAAATTCTGATACTGTAGTACGCATAATCTGCTTAGGGTGTGAGAAACCATTTTCAAAAGACAGAAGCATGCCAAAAGGTTTTTTGAGAACAAGTGATCTTGTTGCTGTGTAAGCATCAGTTTTAAAGTTTCTAATGTTAGCTTTGCCACATGCCCAGTCACACTGGCTCTTGAATGCCAGTACAAGACAGTCAAACACTGCTGAAAATATCTCAGGACACAATGCATCCATTGAGTGTTCTTCACAGACTTGTTTAAAGATGCATCCTGGTTTAGCAAAGTACGTTTCACAAACTGAACAATGCTGAAAAAGTGAATGATACAGTTCACTGTGTAATTAAGCAATGCATCTTTCTCCTCCATATGTTTTGAAATCCCTATCTGCCATGCACCAAGGAGGTTTTTCTGAATGGAATATAGTTCCAACGATGATTTATCTTTGTCTTCAATATCATCTTCTGCATGGATGGTATCAAACATTGAGGCAAATTCTAAGCAGCCTTCATCAGCTTTACCAACAAATGAATGGATTCTTTGGTTATAGAAGCTGGAAGGGTTATTGCAAAACTGCTTTTCACTGTCTGATTCTTCTTCATGGTCCTAAATCAGACACGCAAAAAATTAACAGTTTAATTCATGTTTATTGAGAGAGAGAGAGAGAAAGAGAGAGAGAGAGCGCATAGGCTGTAAGGAATCACCATTTAGTCAGTCTCACAAATGGAATTTTTATGCTTAATTACCTTGTTTAAATGCTAGTACATTTAATAAACTGCAGTTTCATCTCAATCGCAAATTAAATGTTGTTATTTGCAAAATAGTTGGGCAGACAGAAATTAAATTACCTAACAACAAAATTACACTGCCAATACAGCAGTAGATATTATACCAGAAAGTAAAACCCTGTCCTTCATTAAGCCTACAGTACAAGAGACATTTTGCTAGATACCTGTAAGATATAAAAGCCATTCAACAAAAGCTTCAAAGAACAAACCAAAATGCAAAAGCATGAAATGAAGTTAGGAAAGGCTGTTCAATAGCTACGATCACAGGGCCACTCTTCCAAAAGACAAATACAGATTCTGGAATTGATTAAAGAATCCTCTAAAACTGAGGATAAAGGTAAGTATCTTATTTACTAAGGATAAGACTGTTATTAAAATACTCTACAGCCCAGTATATCTAATAGCTAATACTACATCTTATTATAAAGTGAAGTGGAAGTATTAGGTTTCCAGGGAGACTTTATAGCACCTTTTATTACATAAAGGGGGCTATGAGAGAGCAGGGGAGAGTTTTTACATGGACGTGTAGAGATAGAACAAGGGGCAATGGTTTTAAACCAAGGGAGGGCAGGCTTAGATAGGAATTAGGCAGAAATTCTTTACTGTGAAAGTGCTGAGATTCTGGAATGGGTTGTCCAGAGAAACTGTGGCTATCCCTGAAGTGTCCAAGGCCAGGCTGGATGGGGCTCTGAGCAACCTGGTCTAGTGGAAGGTGTCCCTGCCCCTGGCAGGGGGCTGGAACTGGATGATCCTTAAGCTCCCTTCCAACACAAACCATTCAATGTATTGAAACACAATAAACTCATATATATGTAGATTGCCACATACTCTTCAAAAAGTGAATACATGCTGAAGGAAATAATATGCTTGAAAATAAAAATCAAGTATCAGTTTAAGAAAAATAAGCATGTTCCTCACACCTGTACAGGAAATGAGAATTTAACCAATATTGAATTATTTTAAATATATATAATAAGAACAAATAAAGCTATTATTATTTTTTTTAAAAAAACACCACTGCTATTTCCATTTGTAATACCTTAAACTTATATAATTTCACAATCATAAGTGGAAAAATGCTATTAAGTACCAGTAAATCCATGGTTTTCTCGTTCATTTCTGTTGTGTCCTCCTCCAGGAATCTTGGAATGGTGGAGAAGACAGAACTTTGATTTTGAACTTGTTTTAAAAGACTAGCTTTTAAAGACAACAGTGATCTTAAATACCGAGATTTCCGTTTAGACTAAAAGAAATAACAACAGAAAACATATTACCAGTTTCTAGCAAGACAAACACTTTCTAAACAAGTCAAGGAAATTGGTGACTGATGCAAAAAGCTTCAGTTCAGAAGTCCCAGAGACAGGGAGAACAGATCAGCAAGCATCTGTTGCACAGAAACAAACTATCATTTGACCATGCTTTAGGGAAGCAGAAATCTCTCACACCAGACAACTGTAGTTCAAAAGAATTTAATTTCTTGATGCCTGAAAAGGCCCTAGAAATTTGCCCATATGTAGGATTTTTTTGCATTTTTACTAGTAACATATCTCTTTAAATCCTCAAATCCTTGCTCATTGTTCTATCTTATGCAGGAACACCATGATAGCTCACTTCTAAAATCCAGAATAGAAACTGAATAGCAACTGAAAAGTTGCATTCTATCAGCAAATGCAAATATTCTGAACTAAGCATCTGTTGTATCTTATGTGGTCAGCAACAGCTGCAGGACCTCTTCCTTCAATGGTTTCCCTTCTCCCAGACTTAGCTCAATTTAGAAGTGACAGAAAATTAAACAGACATACTTTAATTAATCTTTAATTGCAACCCTTGACTGAAGACCATGGACAAATGTATGCAGCACCATCGGGACTAAGTTACAGAGGATTTAAAGAATTCTTTCTGCATCACGCTGGAAGAGTGAGTTCATCAGAGTAGCATAATGCCTGTCAATGCTCTGAATCAACTCTACAGATGTAGAAATCCCTGTTTCTTTTACAGTTCTAGAAAACCTAATATAGTGACAGTTCAGACTGTCCCACTCACTACATTTTACTGAAATATCACCCAGACATCAAAGGAATAAAATTTCAGGAAAACTGTATTCACTGTTTTGCAGATCAACATGGCTATTTAAACAACTTTATAATTCAAAGGTACTCAGTCTAGAACTTACACTTTTTCATGCACATGAAACTTTTTACTTAAAGCCTACAAAACAGTTCATAACCATACCTTGAAGTTCAGCAAATTCCGACGGATATTTTCAAGCTGTTGGGTTGAATCAAGCAGAAGGGATCTTACAAACCCTGATGGTGAAAAGTTGTTAGGAAATCTTAGCAGTGTTACCATGTATCCATCAGAGACAACAAGGTAAGGTAGTCTTGGATGTGAAGCGACAGAGAATCTCTGTCTCATGAGGTCACGTTCAGAATCTGAAGAACCAAGAGACTGGCTGGAGTCTCGACAGCAAGAGTGGTGCTGTCTAAAACAGAAATACATCAAAAATTAAGAAGCAACTATTATATGTAATAATCATGAACACAATAACTTCAGAACATGTAATACCATGCACTCTACTGTCCATGTAAGGCCTTTCAGAATCCTAGGGAAGTGTCTAAACTTTTGTAGGAGGAGCACTCTGGATAACACTATGCTTGCAAGATGCCAGTATTTTTCTACAGTAGCAACTTCTTTTAATTTAAATAAATTAAAACCAGCTTTCAGTGTCCATTTATTATTTCATTAGGAATAATTGTATTTTTTCATAAATTGACTTTAAATTTCTATATCACACTTTCTTATTAAGCTCTTCTTTGGTATGACAAATGCTTGAATATGAAATTTGAAGCGTTAGGCTAAGAAAGCCATATATGAAAGACAAAAAACCTCTGAAAATTTGAATCCTATGATTACAGCATCAGTTCAGATATTCAATAGAAAAGTTATAAAAAAATGCAAATCTTCTTTCAAAAAGGTCTTTCTTATACGGAAATCCCTCCTTACTGAGGTCCAGAAAACTGTGTAATACATGTGTTCTATTAGCCACATAACACATTGTTTGTGTTTATTTGGAAAAAAAGGCAGCTGCATACATTCAATATATCATCATAATTCATGTATTTTAATACATTTTAGTATCTGATTTTTCAACCAGATAGTGTAAGAAGGTAGTATACTGCTTTGAATATCTTCACAAGATGTTATAGTTACACACTATTTGGTTTAAGTCATGCAAAATTAGTAAGATTTAAAAACAATAATTAAAGCTAAGATTCTATTTTGTTTTCTCTATTTAGACTCCGTTACTTTCAGTTTATGCTAAACTGTATTATCACCTTCTACTCTCTCATGCACCCAGCAAGCATAATCTCAGAATTTAGATCTGGAGAATCCCAAAACAATATTTTAAAAATTAACTAGCTTCTGTCCATGCAAATATGTTATTTACAATATCTTACATCAGGTTCTATACATAAAATTAAACAGTGAGCAGAGAAGTAGCACTGGATTAAAATAAACTTGCACTTTTAGCACTTTGGTAAGTTTAATTTCTTCTTATATCATAAAAACATGCTAATTTTAATCACTAATAAATTCGAACACTTTTAGAAAAACAAATCACTTTATGTATACTTACATTGTCACAATGTCAATTTTCATCACGACAAATGCATTATAAGAAATAGAAGAGAACTATGAATGAGAAACAGATACTGGAAAGACACATGAAAAGCAAAAGAGTGAATTTGAAAGATTACATTTATGTAAAATTATAATAAATATGATGGAAAGTAAGGTAAAGACCATAAGACAGAAACATATACACCTTTTCAAACCCTTTTACCTGTATGTTATTAGTGGATGAAAGGGAATAAATTGTGCTGGTCCAAATTCTACAGAGCATCCAGAAGCAATTAAGGTCAGCAATTCACCCATACATGTCAATAAAATCAAAGATCCACGTTTTAACATGCAAGCCAAGAAAAGGTTATCAGGAGTCCAACACATATCGCCAACCCAGTAAGATCTAAATTGGGCAGGTAAAAAAAATATTTTTTCTCTGTCAAATTTCTGCATCAGAGAGTTAGGATAGTTATAAAATAAACAAACAAACCATAACACAAAACCAAAATATCCACAACAGCAGGAGAAACAGCATCAATTACTGACCTGATGAACCTGGATGGGGTCATGCTATTCCGGCTACTACAACCTTTAAGGCTACCCGAAACAGTTACAAAATTCAACATATTTAAAAACAAAACCTGAGTTGCCTAGAAAGAAAAAATAAATATAAAGACATCATAAATGTTTGTATCAAAACGTCATTATTGTGAAAAAAGTCTACTTTTAATACACTATATTTGATGTACTGGTAACATTATTATACATGAAAGTGACATTGCATTTCAATATTTATTACAATTTGAGTATTTATTAAATCCTATATCTTGTTCAACACTCGAAAAATATCTAAGGACTATTATATACTTAATATATAACTCAATGTTCTTTTTACCGTAACTTTTCTAAAACACTCAATATAAGATCAGGCTTCTTTAGTCTTTCTGGTAATTAACAACTGGAACTTTGAAGGATTGCATCATCCCAACCTGGTACATCAAATAAACTGGTCCATATTCCCTGTCATCATTAGCATTAAAAAGTACATTAAAATTTGGCCTCTGAGTTGTTAACAGGAATAACATTATGAACTCCAAAACATGTTAGGCTGAGGCTTGACTGAGAATTACCCACAATCTTTGCAGATACAATGCAGCAACTGAAATTAATTTCATTATTATTGCAGCTTAGAAATGACAGGATTTTATATCAACTTCTAACTGAACACCACATTCAATTATGAGTTGCAGTAGAAGTTTTTAGCTATGGATATCAATCTGAATATAATTCCATGTCCCCTTATGAGTGCTGACAAATCACCCTAAAACCGTGTTTTTCAATCCTTGTTACCACTTCATTCAAACTGAACTCTTAGCTTAAATGATGCACTGTCATACATACCTTTGGATCAGTTTGATTAACTGCTACTGCAAGCAGAAGTCCATCTCCTGCAAATGCACATAGCAGAGCTCCCCTTGACTTTACAGACACACACTGAGGAACCAAATCAACAAGAGAACAAGTCTGCTGTACCCACTGGATCTGGTATGGCAAAGAACTGAGTATCAACAAAAAGACAACAAAACCAAATGGTCATTCCATTATGCTGAATGGGACAATTCATATATAGTAAAAAGCCATGCAATACAAAGCCATATAAAGCAAGAGCTATAAAAAAAAACCAAAACTGTTTTTCTTCAAATGCCTTACAAATGAAAAAGATATTTTGTACTTAGTCAAGTTTAAAAATTATGTCTGGGCACTAAGAATTATTTTTATGGGACGGGAATTTGGGCTATAAGTCTAGAACATGCAAATAAATATAGATCAATGACATGTAATTGAGGCACTCGCATTCTAGCCAGGAACACCTTCCTCAGACCTTGTAACACCATCCGCCACAGGAATACTCAGAATTTGAAAATCAACAGCATGTGGCTCTGAACAAAAAAAATCTGTGGATGACCCATTACTCGAAGTGTTCAAGGACATGTTGGATTAGGCTTCCAACAACCTGATCTAGAGGAAGGTGTTCCAATCACGGCAGGGAGGTTGGGCTACGTGACTTTGCAGGTCCCTTTCAATCTAAACCATTTCGTGATCCTAAAAAGATTCAGAACATGACAGAAAACACAAGAAAGATTCTGACTTGAAGCATGCCATCTAACTGACAGGAAAAAAAAGGCATTAATATGAAAAAATGAATTAAACAATAGCCAGCAATGAAACTAAGCATGAGTTGCCATAACAAAGTATAAGTAAGATGTCTGAGAAATGTGGTTACAATTTCAGGCTGCAATTACTATGTTGTGGATGGATAGACAGATAGATAGATAGATACATACATACATATACATTTCTGCACTGGGTATATTATGCTCTATTTCATTTTTTTTATTACCAGAAAGGAATTACAATGCCACTGATAAACCAAAGATTAGGTCAAGGAGGACATCATTACTAAGTTAGTATCAAAAGGACATCATATAACAAGAACAGTTGTACCACGTCATATGTAGGGTAAAATTTTCGCAAATTATTCAAATAACTCCTGCAGAGAGCATATCCATTTAAACTCATAGATATATATATGTCACTCAGGAAAAGGAATGGACTACACACATGCTCCAGATTATTACTCAATTATATTTTTAAGTGGTTGTATAACTATGCCAGTATTTGGTTCCAAACTAGATGAAGACACACTTTCTCGTCAAGCAAAAGAAATGAAAAGGGCAACAGAAAACCAATGAAATACACAAATCCACATAATAAAGAAGAGGAAGATGTAGTCAGGGCATTCATGGCTGTGTAAGAAATATAAGAAAACATAAGATAAACAATATAAGAAAAAAAAAGAAAAATACATTCTATTATCATCATGCAAAAAACTATGACACTAAAACAAATGTGTGTGCCAACAGGTGTATGTATACATAGCTACCCACACAGAATGAAGAATACACACCGTTTTATCTAGGTGTAAGCTGATAATGAAGTACGGAGTATGTAAATAAATGCTGTTACATTAAACACATTTTACAAGGGACACGTAAAGGACAGGGGAGAATGGTTTTAAAATGACAGAGGGCATCCTACAAACATACATATGTAAACATAAGTAGGTGCTTATACCCACAGGCTAATTGCACATCCATGTAAATGTGTTCAGCTGCATCTCTGAATCCCAGTTCTAAAAAATAATTAAAGTTCCTGAAGCTGTTATAATTTCAGATATCTTTGAACTTACCTAACATTTTTAAAGGTATTTTCATGCCATCGAAGAATCAAAAATGTGAGCACCAAACACTCGCCAGAGTAGAATACAAAAGAACATAAACAGCAATCACCTAGTACCTGTAAACAAAGAGAAAACAATCAAAACAACCCCAAAAAGCTCATCACACAGGAATTTCTCTTTAATTATCTATATATTTTGATCAATAGCTATTACAATCCAGATTAAATAACACAATGTTGTCATTCAGAAATATAAAGGCTGGCAAGAATATAAGTGGGCCAGAAACTCTGATCTGATCCAGTATAGCTGTTCTTATGTTGTCATTAAATGTAACATGAACCAAATTATTAAGCCTATACAAAATGCCAATGAGGCAGACATTGCTTTCAAAATTCACTGGAGTTTTTGTGGCTCTAAATTAATTAAGAAATAAAATGATTGTTAATGGGTTTATTTTTTACCTCATTTTGTATGAAAGCGGCATGCACTCCAATTTCTTTTTCTTCAGTAGAAGGCAATGTAACTGATTCATCATGTAAAATTTGTGTCCAACGCCCAGAAGAAGAGTTTTTACAAGAGGCTGTATTTTCATGTTCTGTGCTCTCCCACAAAAAGACACATGCTGTAGGAGTAGTTAATAGTACCTTTCTGCCATCTCCAGATACATACAAGTACAACCTCATTAAACACTCTGGAAAAAAAAAAACAACAAACACGAACAATGTGCCAGAATAGTTTCAGTTCCTTTGTTAGAAGTAGAATTAAAAAGAATGGAAAAAGGATATTTGTCTTCTCATCTATGACAAGAAATCCAGGCTGCCATGTTAAGTATCTTAAATTTTCAGCTTCACCACTGACAGCAGACCTTGGGCAGCAATAATGTCAGACGAATGTTCATCTCTATTCATCGTATGAATTATCTTTCCCACATCACTCAGCCATTAGATATGTTTCCTGAGATTGTCTAAGTGCTCTACTATAGATTACTTTTAGCTTTTAAGTGTATTACTGATCTTCCCTGAAACGACAGAATTTCTTGTGCAACACTTAACCTTAGAAGCTGGTATCAGTGGTGCTATCCAATGCAAGACAATACTTGATACTTAATTTTGCCAATATGTGTCTTTGTTTTATTCTCTCCAGCTAGTATTTGTCATAAAAGCCCACCAAGAGAACAAACTTCAAATTATCCATATACTGTTTACATCAAATGTACATCGGCTCTAAAGTACTGATAACCTACTCAGGAATGCCTTTTTACAGTAAAAAATTAACTATTAAAAAATACACTCACAGTATTTGAAAATGAACTACTTACAGGGGAGTACTAACTGCAAAAATCTGTACCACTCAAATGACAAAGGACATTTGCCAAAATTTAGTTAGTATTCAAATTATACACATGCAAAACAACGTGAGAATATAGTTGTTACTCATTTGATAACTTTTAAAGAAAGGAAAACAACTTTCCCTCTATTCTGTTTTTTCACAGGATTAATTGAAAAAAACCTACCTTGTGCTGCTGCGACTACTTTCTTGGACTCTTCGATTGCTGGCACAATTTTCAAGTAGTCCCGATCTTTATTCCAAAGAAATAGCTCTCCTGTTGTAAGTATTCCTGCCAACCAAGCAGCTGTGTTCGTTGGGGAAGAGAAGTTTTGAAAGATATTACTTTGAAGTACTTAAAATTACTTCTCTTCCATCTTAGCCACACCTTTAAAGCTGACAGTGAACTGGCAGATCCTTTAGCTAACTGCCTTTCCAGACTGTTACAAATACAAATAAAATAACCTGAGCTTATAATACATAAGGTATTATACTTAACCATTTCCTGATGTTGTTAAGACAACCACATTTTTCAACAATGACTGTAGAGAAGGGATTTTCTTCTTCGTCTTCCCTGATGCCAGGTTAATTTCATTTATATGTTTACCATCTAGAAGAAAAACAGCCTCTTTTTCCTATTGAAAGAATAAAAGAGCATTTAATTTTTCAAAATGCTGTTTTCCACACAAGCCTGCAAAATAATGCAGAGATTAAAAAATTTAGGGGAAAAATAATTTTAAAAAATACAATAAGAGCAGCAATTGCCATACTAACTTAATTTTTTGGCATATTTGCTTTACAGTACATCATATCTAGCATGGACCTGTAGTGATGATGAATTTGATTCACAGGTTTCAAACCACCAAACTGATTGTACAGTCACTATTAAAAAGTTATTCAAAGTACCTCTGCTAAAAACGACAAAAATTGGACATTAGCTATCTTGTCTTGTAGTGTTCAATTTAGTGAGATAATTGCCAGTGACTTCAATAGAGAAAAAAAAAATAATAAGCCTTAAATTTCTACCTAAATTCAAATCATACAACAAAAAAATCTAATGTGATTTTATCAAAGAAGTCTAAGAAAGTATGTCTTTCAACAGATGCAGGATGAAATGGGGAAAAAAAGAATTGTTCACATTTCCCACAATGTACTGTAAAAAATGTTATGAAAAACTAGAACCATCAAAACAACAATCTCATCTAAGGTGTGGGTCTTTGCGGTAGGAAAAAAGAAAACGCTCTTCAATGTTTCTCTGAGAAATTTTGCTTCTCCAGCCTCATATCGGTAAGACAAAAGTCACTTATTTTGGTAAATCTTAAGGTGCACTCAAATCACTTCCTGAGGTTGTTTTTACACCCTCCTAAAGCAAATGGAAGTGTAAAGTATTATACAATTAAAACTCTTTGCAGAAGTTTATATACAGACTTCATTACACTTACCTGTCCAACCCATGATATGCGAGGCCATGGTTTTCTTTGCTTGATACACGTAGAAATGAGCACATCTAGCTTAATCTCCATTCTTACTAAACCTCTAGGTAACCATTATACAGAAAAGCAAATAGTGGCTTTTCACACCTATAGAGAGGAACTGAAGAAATAAAAAAATAGACCAGAAGTTTTTTTTATCTGGGGGTAGGCGCAAAGGAGAGGAATTAAGATGCAAAGTCTTGACTATCTCTAGCAGCTTCCTGCTAAACACAAAGAGAACTGATGCTTATCCGTACTTCCAAACTGTATTTTCGCCCGGGCAGCTCACGGGCGATGTGCGGCTCAGCCCTGCGGGTTATCACAAGCTTGCTCAGAAGGAGTTGAGAGAGAGAGAAGCCGCAAGTACACTGCTAAGAACTCCAAAAATGCACAAGACGAGAAGAACGTCCTGCAGCCTCCTCCGGCGGGAGATCAGGAACTCCAGGGGCAGGGTGGCGCGGCGCCGGCCGCTCAGCTCAGCGCGGGGAGCGAGGGGCGGCACGGGCTTCCCCCGCCGCCGCCGGGCGCCATCCGCGGCA
>VWZT01011997.1:75506-101955 GCA_013397055.1 Pachycephala philippinensis
AAACAAATAAAATTAATTTATTCAATATATGCTGTTCCTTCTGCAACATAAGAATTCTAATCCTATTTCATCCTAAACTAGCTCTAGGAGAACTAAAAGAATTAACAAATTTCCTCATCATTCTCTAGGACTGAAATGAATGAAATCGACAGATTTTATTCACAGGGGAAAATGCAGCTTTTTAAGAGTATTTGAATAAAGAAAGTAAAGCTTTGAATGTATATTTACATTATTTCATGTTTCCCACTAAAGAGAGACCTTGATAATGTTGAAAACAGAGTTTTTATTTTGTGTTATTTTCCTTACCCGTGCTTTAAACAGCTGGTCATATACTTCAAGCAGCCTTGGCAATGGCACTCCAATTTCTTGCATGGTGTATGTTACAAAACCTACATCCCAGTTCAAAGTGCAGACCTGTTGCTCTAGAAACTGCACTAGAAAATCTGAAGGACAAAAACGAGAGAATATTTAGATTCCAACTTGTTACTGGGAGTCTAGGAAACAAAGGCATTTAAAAGTTGTTTACTATCAGCAGTGCATGGCAGGGATTAGTCATACTTAGCACTTTGTTATGGTTTTGCCATGCAACTATGCTGTTAAAGAAAAGTTCATTAACTTTTGTTTCTACACAAAACACATACTATCACTACATTTGCTAGAATGGTCAGCAAAATGACTGGAGTTTGTTTAAGTGCCTGTAACAATTAACAATGTATTGTTCGGCACTAAATATTCATATTTAATGTTGTTGCACAATATTTTAGTATTATAAAAGAAGATTTACTGCTGAACAATAAATATTCCAGGTTTTTATGTAACACCATGTTGTCAAAACATAGGAGCACCAAAAAAAGCAGAAACTCTAAAACGATCCAGAAGGCTCCTGAATTGTTTTCAGAATCTACCCCTCCAGATTGCAGATGGTTTATATAGAGTTCCAAGAGACAGCAAATAAAGGTGCTTGCTTAAAATCTTAAATGTATAAATACACATTTTGTACTTCATGCTTTATTGCAAATGTAACTACTTTCTAAAATGGGATCTGCACAGTCATCCAAAAGTAACTGCTGCTGCCGTCATCTAAACTTCATTTATTTCCCATTTTTTTGAGATTAAAAAATGAAAAATGTTTCTTAGTTTAAAACTTTTTTAAGAGGTTAAAAGAAAAGCTGAAACCCATCCATCAAACACACATGCTTATTTACTCTGCAGGCTAACAACTTGCCTAAAGGGAAGTAGCGAGGTGTGCCAGCATAGATCTTTCCAAGCAATGACAGCTTCAGACAAAGCGCTTGCATTCTGTCAGCGGGGCTCAGAGATACACTGTCGCTCAACTCTGGAAGTGGAAAGAAAACAGAGAGAACTTCAGGAAAAGTTCCACATTTATACAGAAAGACACTGAGGTACCTAAATTTATAAATACATGAAAATCTTACACTGTTGTCAACAAAAAATCAGCACATGGAAGTGAAAATACAACCTTTTCTGGTGTATTTGCATGTACATTTGTAAGTCTTAAACTTCCATGAAGTTCCATCCAAATCTACTTAAAAAACCACAACCAAACAAAACCACATTCCAGAACCCCTCAACAAACCCACTACCACACAGAGAATGAATTACTAACTTCTGGTAAAGGATGAGAGAGATCATCACAACTGCTAGTCCATTAAGACCTACCTTTTTCAATGATTTCTTGCCAGAGAGTTTGCACCAAGATAGGATCAGAATGACCCGCACAATGTATAATTGCAAGCTTACACTCCGAGAGCTTAAAAGGGTCAGCAAATTCTCCATACAGCTGAAAGAAAAATTACCAAGCTTTACCTTTCATGTAGGATCAAATTAAATTTTAAAAATCAGTTGTTCCTTATTTTGTGTGATAGACAGACCAGCAAAAATGCAACTTAAGTAACTGTTGTCAATCACTAAATTATTTTTTTGCTACATCTAGTTTCACTTCTTAGATGCAACCCCACATTTTATATGTGTTTAAAATAAAAACTTAGTTTTCCAACAATTTTTTCAACAAATGAAGAAATCTAAGAGTCTTAATAGTGAAGATAAACGTGAAAGAAATAAAAGTACTGAAGACTGAAAGACTATTAAAGTACAGAAAATGACAGCCCAGGGTTACAGACATTCTGAGACCAAGAATAATAAACTGCCTAATACTCCTCCTAGTCAGCATAGAATCATTCTTTGCAAAGCACTTTTCCCCCCCGAAGTTTGATAAACTGGATTTTAACACAAGAAAATTTCAATCACCTTGGTTATATCCATCAACTCAGCATCAAGCTGGGAGATTGCATCTTGTACTGAAGAATGATGTGAATACTGCCGCTGTAATGTTTCTTGTATTTGAAGCTGGATCCTTGCAACCTTGTTTAAGAGGAAAATATAGTATTTCAAGATTGAATTAATTTAATCAAAGTTTAAGAATACACCCAGAATTAACTTTAGCATATTTAAATGTAGAAATGTTGCTGCCTTACACCATTAGGTCTATTTTCAACTGGCTAACTTTGCCATGTCAGGAAGAAAGCACAGAAACCCATTTACACAGAGCTCGTAATAAAACCATTATGTGCCAATGAGACAAAGTGAAATAATGCATTTACAGTCTAGCTTAGATTAATATCTTTTTCTTACTTCCATTTTCTCTTCTAGTTCATGTAGGAATTCACCATCTGCAGCTATAGAGGATATGGCAGTGGAACTTTTGGCACTCAAAATGGCACGTGCAATGTATTCAAGACGCTGCTGAAGAGAAATTTCTGTGCTACAAAACAAATATTCAAAATAAAATGAATACTTAATATAATTATTTGAGGGTTAGTTATATTCTAGCTAGACTCTGGGAAGTAGTACATGCCTTTTCCAGATTTTCATGCAGGACATGATCCAACCGTGTAACCCCATCTTTGCTATAAGCTCAGTTCTAATGTACTTCTCAATAAGAACTGACCACTTAATATATGATAATTACAAGAAATACATTGCAATGTAATATATAATACATAAATAAACATTATCATTTATTTCCAATAATTGCCTAGATTTAAAGCTAGCACATTCTATTATTTTAATTTTTTTTCTTTTAAAAAACCTTGAACATTGACCTTTTTTAAAAATATTTACACATAAGGTTTTGGTTTTAGTTTTTTTAGTTTTTCCCTAATTACCTCAATATAGATGCAACAGATCACACATAATCCATACCTATGGAGGTCAGCCAATTTAGCCAAGACTCTGGCAGCATTACTAAAATTTCTGTTCTTTTCAAAGTATCTCCAGAGTAAATCCATATAGCGGACTTTGTTTTGGTCAATCTTGGTCATCCGCACCAGGTAGGGTTCCAAAAAGGGGGCAGTAACCTGCAGACATCAGAAAGATAACAGTTAGTCTTGCTCTTCCCTGTTTTTTGAAGCATTATTACAATTACCTCTCACAGTTAACTGTGTAAAGATGAGCTCACCTGTAACAGCTTGTCCGCCAAGTCAGCTTGTATCAACCAGTTGTAAAGTGCAATACTGAAGAGTTCATCTGTGGAACGCTGAGCCAGCTTCAGCATTTGTTCAAACTAAGGGAAGAAAAGGGCAGAGCTGCTATTCCAGAAGTGGTTACATTACTTTAAGGCCTGAATTACTATGCAACAATACTTAGGTTCATGTTATTCACATGTCATCATTTCTATGGATGCTCTAGATACTGAGGCCAATTCATGACCAATCTTCACTTTGCTAAACTATTCCATAATTTTATTAAAATAATAAATTCTAGACCCCTTCAAATCACACTCTTCTCCAGAGTGCAGTAATGACTTGTTTCTTACATGGTGTCCAGCTTCTTCATTGCTTAGCATGTTGGGGTCAGATGACAGCACTGGAGGACCTGGCTTTTTGGGTACACTGGGAGACTGAGGAGCAGCTTTACTTTGATTGACTAACTCTTGAAGGGTGTCAGTAATACACTTGTAGCTGTTCAATCTGTAAACAGAGCAAAAAAAAATAAAAGCCCCTTAATTTTCATTGCAACTGTCTATGAAACAGTTTTCTCAAGCGTTGTTATTGTATGACTTTGTAGATAGTTACTAAAATTTCAAAGTCACATATTGTCAGCTAGTTGTCACAACCTAGTTTGTTCTTTCATCTTTCTAAGAAGTATTTCTGTAGTGTTCTGATCACAATGTTTTCTGCATCTGTCACTTATTGTTTCAGATTAAGTTGCTACCATATTAATCATCATCAAGTGGAGCATGCTGGGCAAAAATATTTATATTGTGTCCCTTATCATAAAATGCTTGTTTATTATTACCCTGCATACCTTCCCTAAAAGAGCTACTTTTCCAGTCACTTGAAATAAAGCACCCCATATAATGATCATAAATTATCCTGAAAACTTGCCTTTCTTGAAAAGCTTGGAGTCCAACAACATCTTCTTCTGGTTCTCCATTTTTATAGAAATGAAGGCCAAGACCTTGGGGATCTTTCTTTTCAGCAGCTGTAAGAGAGAGCTCTACTACTCCCTCATAGAAACGCACTAGGAAAAATCAAAACAAATAGCATTATTAATTATTGTATTAAATCCACAACAAAATGGTAAGTGACATCAAACACTTCTCATTTTAGCAAGCAAGAAAAAATAAACACTATTCACTTTGGTCTGTGTCATACAAAGTTTACACCTGTTCCTACCCTGTGGGACTTATATGCAAGTTTGAGGTTAGATATTAAGTTACACAAGAATGTCCCACACAATGTATAATACTGTACAGAGGCCCATTTCTTAACAGTTACATAATTTAAATGTAGATGTAACTGATATACTAGCTTCTACTGCATTAAGTAGGAATCAGAACCATCTTTCAAACAGCGTATTTCATATAAAAGTTACCTGAAACCCTCTGCTTAGATAGAACCCAATAATTTTCCTAGAAAGATTTTAACTACATATATGAAACAAATGGACTCTGCAATATGAAATAAGTGCAAGCGAATATTTTAATACAGAAATTGATTTCTTGGTTGGTTTGTGAAATCTAGAAAGGCTTTAAAAAAGAACAGGCTGGCACATTTTAATTGTAAGAGTTATTACCCAATCATTTACGGTAAAAAACTATAAAAAACAAGTTGAAAGTTAGTAAACAAAACAAACAGAAAAGATGGCATGAAAGGACACCACAGAAATTATTTAACATGATCAGTGACTGGTTCTTACCCTGCCTGTACTGTGCACAAACATTAGCAAGGTCTACTTGATTGCTGATCTTCTGGTACTCTTTCAGTGACTCCCTCAGCATCTTCTCTTTTTCCATTTTGCTTTGAGCTTGTCGAGACCTCTGAAGAAGTTCATTTGCCTAAAGACAAATGATGGGAAAATGGAAATTATTCACACAAGCACATCATGAACAGGTCATGGATACTGTTAGTGAGTTATTATTCCAAACTTCAAAGGTGAAACAGTAGAAACACCACCTTCTCAGAAGCACTCTCTGGTCACCAAGTTTCCAGCAGAAAGGCTACAATAGCATTAGAGAGAAGGGCTGAAGACTTCACCAACTGCTTTCCCATTCTCTCCTCACAGGTTACTTGTTTCAAATATATTTGAAAAACTTCAAAGACTTAAGTTCTTAAACACAATTATCTGTCACAAATTCCAGTAAACTGTGGAACGGACAAAAACCAAGATACTATGCTGAGGAAAGACTGGAATAAGAAAACATTTTATCAACATAGAGAAGAGAGAGAGACATCAGATTAGAGTCAAGAGACTATGAACATTACAAATAACTGCAAATGCTTCAAATAATTTTCGTGTAATGTTCAGCACTAATCAACTAAAAGACAAAAATATGCCCACAACTTGACTTCATTATTTCTTCTGCTTCTGAAACTACTTGAGCATAATAATGACCTACAAGCTGCCCAACGTACCTCATCTGAGCATGCTCATCTGTACAATCCAGAAGTGCACCTACCTTTGAACACACAGCATCATCAGTGCTATAAAGAAGAGGACAGATATCTTGCAAATGGGCAATGATTCCATCCACAGCAGCATTATCTCTGATGTAACAGTTTATAAGAGACGCAATGAGTGCTCCAGTCAACTCTCTGTCTCTAATCACCAAGTCTTTAAAAGCGGTAACCTTTAGCTGTTCTTGAAGTTCCTGAAGATGAGACAGAATTTCATTAGTTTACCAAATCTTTTACTTGATCCTGTTTAGAAACGTCAGAATATTCTAGCAGCAAAATGAACTGTTTCTAATAATTAAAAACATACAAAACTACAATGACTACAGTGTACAGCATAGAAATAGATTATTAAAATACACATTTTATAGCAAAATAAAAATAATAAAGGGCTGCTACTGAAGGCACTAGATCCCTAGGTGCCTAAGGAGAGTGAAAACTCCTCTTAACAGACTTCCTCTGCCATCGTCACTATGTGTCACCTCTGTTTCAGATCTGTGATAGTAAGAATGGAATTAGCAGTCCTTTTACTTCACAGGGCACTGTCAGAATGCACACCATATGAGTCAGTCCAAGTTTTTAATAATGGGAACAATCTGACTACTGTCATAGATGAAAAAAAATGACAGATTCAATAGAAGCAGGAGTTTGAAAAGTTCAAGGTCTGCACTCTTTATGCTTTTTAAAATTAAATTACATTGAAGGTTTTTGATTTTTTAAAATTTATTATATTTGCGCACATAGCTGCCAGTAGTGTCTATGTAGTGTCTATAGATGATACTAACTGCATGATAATATGACTACAAAAACTCCAAATCTATTGAAGATGAAGGAAAATATTTTACTTGTTAAATAGTTAGCTCCTTGTCCAACACAAAATAATAGTTGCCCAAGGCTCCCCAATTCAACAACCTGAAGAGCAACAACTTCTGTACCACAGTAAGGTTTTTAAATTGTTCTTTTTGTGAACAAAGAATACAACTCCTCAAATAATCCTATCAAGTTCTAGGGCAGAATGCCTAGTATTCAAATCAATAGCTTTTTTCAAGGATCGGGTGCAAATTTGACATTAGCAAAGGCTGCACATACTTCTCCAAGTTGCCTTGTTCACAAACCAGGAGGCTGAAAGAACTGGGATCATTTAGCCTGGAGGCTTAGAGGGCAGTATGTGGGATCTTACTAATATTTTTGGGAAGGTGTAAAGAATGCAGAGTCAGGTTTTTCCTCAGTGGTAACCAGTAACAGGACACTGCACAATGGTCAAAGACTGAAGCAAAGGAAATTACACCTGAATAGAAGAGAAATCTTTCTTACTCTTAGAGGTGGTTCAACACTGAAACAGGTTGCTCAGAGACACTGTGGAGTTTTCATCTTGGAGATATTAAAATCCTTACTGGACACAATCCTGTGCAATCTGCTCTAGCTGACCCTGCTTTGAGAGTAAATTAGATTATTCCCCCCACTGCAGAGGGGACAGATGATCTCCAATGGTTCCTTCCAACCTAAGGTATTCTGTGGTAAATTCTGGAACCCCACTTACACAGAAGGGCAAGGACTCTACTACCGTATTGTTCTCCATCTTTCACCAACACTAAGGCAGAGTGAATGCCACTTGGCTGGAAAATACTGGTGTATTCATTTCAGCACATTTTGCAGAATGTGCTTAAGGTAAAAAAACAGTAATTTATAAAACCAGACTCAGCATTAACTATCAAAAAACTAAACCAATCTATTTTTAGCAACACTTCCAATTTAATAAAATTGACTGATTATGTCAATACTACATGTCAGTCTCTTAAACATTTGTGACCTGAATAAAAATTTATATGTGGTTTAAAATTCATGTTTCTCAATTAATTTAAATAATCGTCCTTTGGGAACACTTAGGTAGCAAAAGAAATTCAGGTGATTAGTACAAACAGATTAAAATTGTATGATCCAGATCTTACCTTCTGAAGCTCACCTACAGCAACACTGAACTGGTGCTCACATAACAACTTCCATAAAGCCAGAGCCTGGCAGGTTTTGCGAACAAGCTGCTGGATGCCTTGAAGTGAGGTCTTCTCAGTTAGCTGTGCCTCAGCTGAAAAAGCAGAGATTGCCAGCAAGTAATTGCTCTACATGTTTCAAATAAGCTTGTAAGTTTTTGAGGTTTTTCAGTAACAATCTCCTTAAATTTCTAATTTTTTTTTCTCTTCCATTTTTGATGAATGCTGTCTAGCTCTCTTGGGAGGTAAGTGCCATGTTAACACTGCCCCAAAACAAATATCATCTGTTAACATTTATTTCAAACTATGCAACAAAGGAGTCATACTCTCTGAAAAAGAAGTATGGTTTCCTGTGAATGCACGAGATTTACACATCAGTCTTAAATTTCTACTTTTTTTTCCCAAAAATAGCTATCATAAATGTATTTCTGATTAACGTAAAAGAAATCAAAATAAATCCATACATATTCTCTCTTTGTCTGATTACCTGTATTTACTTGTAGTGAGAACAATTACAATTACAGCTGTGGTCAATACTGTCTACACTATCTTTAAAGCAACAACTACTCCAAAAAGTACAACATTTAAATCTGGTAAGATGTACTATATTAACTGAAAGGATAATGTGTTGATACTTTTAACATAGATAGAACATAATTGCAACAATTTGTGTGTGTACTTTTGAGTGCTTACACTTCACAAATGAGGTAACAATAATTACATTGTCTTATTTAGCAATCCAAAAGGATTTATGAGCTTAGTAACAAATAAAAACAAAGAATAAAATTATTAAACGTCAACCAAATCCTACATAGCCACTTACATAAAACTTTTACATTTGCACTATAAAAAACACAGGATTATACCCACATGGACCACAAACATCCTCAATTCCATATATGCAGCAGCAACACTTCCTAGCTTGCCTGCATGTGCTGGCCAAAAGCTGCACTATAAGAGGACAAGAATTCAAATGGGCTATATGATAGACCTCATATTTCTAAACAAAGTTTTGTAGACATTTCAATGACTGTACCTTTAGAAACCTGCACTACAGTAATTTTTTTAATAGGACATGGTGCTCACTTGTCTCATAAAGTAACTGCTCAAGAAATGCTATCCTGTAAATATAAATGGGTGTGCAGCTACTAAATACTGTGAGGAGATTAAACAATCTTATCCATAACGGAGAACATTAGGAAGGAAAAAACAGAGACAGGTATGTGTGCAAAAAAATGGCATGATGTTTAATGTAAAATTTGTGTGGAAAAAAGGCCTTTTTATTCAGAGGATTTCACAAGAACAGTGAGAAAGGCAACATCAAAATGCACCATTCCCTGATACTTCCTGTTCAAAAATAATTACATACCATGATATTTCCTTTGGAGTTCTTGCTGGACTTGCTGAGAACTTCCACCGTCAGGCCGCATAAAACCCAGGAGCCGCTGTTGTAGATTGGCTGGTGTGCTGAAACTGCAATTTAAAAAAAAAACCCAAATTGCTAGTATGATTACAAAACCTGAATCTTTTAATGATGAATCTAACAAACTCATTTTTAGCATCTGAATGTTGAAGCTGGAGACCATGAAAACACTTCAATTCAACAAACATGTATGGTAGTTTTTCAAAAGCTGGACATTAAATACCACATGTAAATTTACCACAACTAATAATACCTTGGGTTTCCAAGTGCCCCTACTGTAGCAAACTGTGAATTTCTATCCAGAAATTCTTGTAAACCTTTTAGTTCTTGTAGCACACATTCCAGCATACGGGATGGAACACTGCTTTCTATCTGCAAAAGAAAGCAAACTTCTTTTCAGAAAGCTGGGTTTTCCCACTTCTTTTTCCAAAAATTTCAATTTTAAGCTAATGTCACTGAAAGACAAATAAGAGAGCATAAGAAATAAATTGTGTATTAATAACAGATCACTAGAACACAACATCATTACACCACATTCATTGAGGTGGCACACATGTGAAGAGGCAGGAGTCCTCTGAAGATACACAATATCCAAGATGCCCCTCTGATAACTACATCAGCTACCCTTCACCACTTCAAACGCTAAACTAGAACAAGGATTGAACACTGCTAAAACACAGAGTGTAACTGCCAAAGTCTTCTGGAGTCTACCAGTTACCTTAGGAGGTAGGAGGAGAAAAGCTCATGTACCAGTTAATTTGCAGTGCTGAAATTACTCAGATCAGGATTTTATTAACAGCCAGAGCCAGAAAAGATTTTATTTATATCATGGACAAAAAGTAAAACAGCAAGATGTTAGTTAGGAAAATGATGGAAATTTTTTTATGTCCTTCCATAACTGCAGTGACTATCCCAAACCACTAAAGCATTTTATTTTTAGGGTTTGTCTGGAGGGAGCATGCAGAAACCCTAAGTGGGTATTAAGGAAGTGCCATCAGTAAACATGGTGAAAACTGGCCTTTGCCAATTAAGAACAGAGATTAAATTAGTTTGGTTTCTTAAAAAGTAACATTAAAAATAATGGCTTAAAAAGACAACTAATTCTCAGTTAAGAGATCAGCACTTAAGAAAACAATAACATGACAAATGATGGGTTTTGTACCTAGCAGTTTATAACTGGGAATGGAAGTTTAAAAGGACCTCAGAAGTTTAAAAGCATTTAAGACAAATACTAAAAGAAACTTTTAAGAACACAGAATAATCTTTTACATACTGCAACAACTTCTCGATTGCCACTTTTGAAAACTCGCTCCACGACTATACTGCCATCCCAAATATTTCTGCAAAACAAAACAGTTTGTGTTAAAAGCCATGTCGTTTAAGCAAGTATTTTTGCAAGTCTACTATGTATAATTTCTCAAAAAAGAATTAGTAAAACTTTTAAGTTAGAAGTCTAAAAAAAGGATTAATTTTGGATGAAAACTAAATATTGCAAAAAGTAGCCATTATATAATTATGAATGATTCAGATTAAATAATTAACAAAATTCCAGATTTTAAAGCTTTAATCAAATTAAATTTGACACTTTCAAATACTATAGATGAAAATGATTCCCTGGAAATAGAGTATAAACAAACAAGTGTCATAACAAAAATTTCTTTCCCAGTCAGCATGCAGAGAGATCACCAACATATGCAGAGTTCTGTTCTTGCTTGGGTTGTTTAGGGCTCAACATCCAAGGTAACAGAATCTTTAGTCCTGCTTCACTGCTCTGACTTGAGCATTCTGATTAAAGACTAATAGAAGTTATTTAAAACAAAGACTTTGATATTGTAAGTCCTTCTGCATTTCTGTTTCATCCTTCGGTAGGAGTTTAAAACACACAACTCATAGGTTTGAAAAATAAAACTGCAGTTTTCAGAGTTGTGTTTACGCACTTGATTGCAGGCTCAATATCTAAGCAACTTGCCTGCCCTAGGCATTCAGTAAATATTACTATTAAAAGAGCTGCAAAGACAACGTATTATATAGTCAGGTATTTCATAATTACAACATTAAAGTCTACTAATTTCCAATTTAAATGCTATTAATACAGAATGCACCACCCCCAAGCATTAGTGCGAAGAAAAACTACAAAACAACTTGAGTGACAGAATCTCTTTTTACAAAGACCTCACCCTATGATCCGAGCAAAGTATATGCAGATGCCATTGTGTCTTCCAGAAAATACTATCTCGGGACCCATCATTCCGCTAATGGATGTACCAGGGTGAGACAGAGAATTTCCAGAAGGAAACATGGGAGTTGACATAGCAGCAGGTTGTAAACCTAGGGTAAAAATAGGTAAATATTACTCATTTGAATGCCAGTAAGCCTAGTTGGGGAAAAAAAAAAAAAAAAAAAAAGAAGAAAAGAAGGTGTTACCTTGCCCAGATGTCAAAAGGCTAGGATTAGAGTATGGACTATCAACAGTCAAAGGGGAACCTAAGAAGGGAAGAGAAATAAAGGTAAAGTTGTTAAACACAATCCAAATCCCGCCCCTCCTCCCCCAAATCTAAGCCATAAAGTATCTGTGCAAAAGCAGCAAAGTTGTTAAATCAAATACTTTAAATGTTTTATTTAAAGTATCAAATTGCACTCATTCCTTATCAACCAACACTCCACAAGTGAACCAAATGGATACACTTCCTTTAAGTGCAGTTGAAGCAGCATGTTTTTCCCCAGCATTCATGTGTTATTTATTGCACACCATCTGTTGTCTGCATTGGATATAATATTGTCTGCATACTTTTTGTTGTTCCTCACCTTCTGAATGCTGAACACTGGTAATATTACTTATCATTTTTACATGGGGCAGATGGACAAACACTACAGCAAAACTGCTAACTCAAAACACTAAGTCTGAGACTGTCCACAGCCTCAAGTTCAGCCATGAATACTCAATCTCCTCCTGCAAATTAAGTCTGAATATCTAACTTAAGACCTCAAAATATCAGGAACATATGTGGTCATCTACAAAAACGTCCACATACCATTAGGAAGCAAGATTATGTATCACAGAAAAGGCAAGAAAACCGGCACTCTGAAAATTTAGCTTTTATCAAAGAATCAGTTCTTGCCTAATTTGCTACATTTCTCTCAACTTGGCAACACACAACAGCACATAGGATAACACAGTGCCAATGCATTCTCAGAGCACATTGTTGTGTGCTAAGCAAAGCACAAACTCACAGGAAAGCAGCATGCAAATGCATGACTAGACTTTGAACAGTGGGAAGATGGAAATAAGTTAAAGGCACCTGGCCTTTTAATGCTAACATTATTGTAATGCAGTTTCACATGCAAAATTATGAGGTGGTTTAATGAATTTCTGTTAGCAGTGTCTGACCCACCACATGGGACATCCACAATATCAGAATCTTAATTTCACATGATAGTTCTCTACCCTTTGAGCAAACCGAGAAAGTAGCAGGAGAAGAATGGTGCCATCTTCCACCTGGACCTGTTACTGAAGCAAAATGGAAACATCTACTTTGATACTAGGTTTGAAAGAGGCATTTATGACAGAATGACAAAAATATGCAAACATTTAGACCTGGGAAAAGTACATTTACTCCTAAAATGAGTCCTCTTGTTGACTGTAGAGCTTCCTGTCATTTCCCCCACAAATTAATTTCACTCTTAGTGTGCTCCTAGCACCTGTTCTTCCGACAGCTGCTGTTCTCTCCAACTCAGATTTAATTTTACATTCTTATGTCTTTTCTCAGCTCTTGCCCATACTGTTACTGTTCTGCACCATAAGGGCTGGAAAGTGATGCCACTGATTCATTAAAACTAGCCACTGTTCTTCATGTTTTAATAGTAGTTAAGAATTCTGAAAAACAGGGTCAACTGTTTTTCCTAAACTTCATCCTAGTTCAGCACATTTTTCTCCAACACTTAGGAATTTGGGTATGTGTCAAAATACGGTAATGAAATGGAATTTCTCTGAATTCCAGGCAAACAAGTTTATTTCCCAAGTCTGTTGTGTAAAAATTGAATGCCACATGTCGATAAAGGTAGAGGATCTTATACAATAATGAATTCTTGATAAAAAATAATAATTAATTTGATTCAGTATTTCTATCAGAGTTTCAAATTCATAATTAGATTCTCTCTAAAAAACTCTTCAAATCTGGAATTGAGTAACGTATATTAAGGGACAGCAACTGTAGAAATTTAAGTGAATCTGAGACTACAAAAAGGCCTCCACTCCAAGAAGCATCAAATTCTGAGGAGAAACAATAAGCACTTTTCTCCATTGTAGGTGGCACTGAAGACTGAAGCAGAAACCAAATGCTAAAGACAGAGTTTTTAAAGGGAGAAATCATTCCAAATGACTAGCTCATTTCTTGATCAAATTTCTTCTTCCTTCTCATAAGCAGGAGCTTTAGAGGCATGACAATGACACTGTAGGAAGATACTGTTATAGCTACACAGCAACCAACTAAGCTTTGTGAAGTCTGATAAATATATTATTGATAAGTTGTTCTCCAGCTGTTGAAATTACTCTGGAAGTAACAAATGTATACATTCTTCACAGTGTCTTAACAGAGTATATGCGATATGGACACATAATTTGAGATAACAAGACCCCCTTACTAAGTCCAAAAACCACTCAAGAGAAATGGAAAAAGCTCTTGTCATTAACAAGCCAGCAAGTGAAAAAAACAGTCTACTTCAGACAAAAAGAACACAAGTACTTGTGAGAAGACAAAACACAACACATTCAAGAAAAAAAAAAAAACCTGTCCGAAGCTATGAAATGCTTGCTACATACCTGTAGAAGCAGGAGAACCCAAAATAGGTCCAACGTTGCTGGGAGGAGGCATAGCTGATGGAAATCTCATTTGTGCTTCTCCACCATACCTAAAATTTGCAAAACCAAAATTTCTCAACACAGCCCATTCAATTTTCATGCCTTAGAGAATTAACAGCAATTTTGGGGTTCCTTTAAAATGGGGAATAAAAATCCCCATGTAGTTTTAAAGAGAAATTTACCAATTTCATAGTCAGGCTTATGCTTTAGTATCTTTTCAAGGTTTGCTTCTACAGGGAAGTGGAAAGAAAGGTACGGTTGAGATGACCCATGGTTGTCCTTCCACCTTCCACAAGTAATTTCTATTCATGTCTATCCTATAGTGTTACACGAGCACTTTGCTACATCTTCCCTTGTTAACTCCAGAGTTAACATCCACATTTTGTCTCAGATTTTGTGATGAAATTGAGTTTAATAAAGAGCAACTGTTCACAACCTACTGAAAACAGCTGGCTAACTTTAACACCTGCACAAGTTTTGGCAAGGAACGAGTAGGTTTTTGGGAACATAACACTCCAAGCTGCACATTTTATCATCACTCTCAACAGCCGTATCTTACCAAAGCATGTTTTCTTGTGAGGATAGCAAAGAGACCCCCAAGATGGGGTAACAAGAACCTCGTGAAGTTCAACAAGGCCAAGTGCAAGGTGCTACACCTGGCTTGGGGCAATCCCAGATATAGCACAGATTGGGGAAAGAACTCATTGAGGGCAGTCCTGTGGAGAAACACTTCAGGGTTCTGATGGAAGAAGAGCTGGCAATAAATCAACAGTCTGCCCAAAAGGCCAACACTATCCTGGACTGCATCAAAAGAGGAATGGTCAGCAGGTTGTGGAAGGTGATTCTCCCCTTACACTCTGTCCTTGTGATAGTCCACCTAAACACCCTTACTGCATCCAGCTCTGGAGTCCTCACTACAAGAAAGAGTTTGGACCACATGTAACAGGTCCAGAGGAGGCCATGAAGACCATCAGGGTGCTGGAGCAGCTCTGCCATGAAGACAGATTGAGAGCTGGGGTTGTTCAGCTGGGAGATGAGTAGATTCTGGGGAGACCTTATAGCACCATCCAGGACTTAAAGGGTGCCTTATAAAAATCAAGGAAGAGAAACTTTTTACAAGAGCAGATAGTGATAGGACAAGGAGAAATGGTTTTAAACTAAAAGATCAAAGAGAGTTAGGTTAGGTATTAGGGAAAAGTTCTTTACTATGAGGTAGGTGAGGCACTGGAAGAGGATGGCCAAAGAAGCTGAGGATATTCCATTCATTACAGTATTCAAGGCCAGGATGGATGGGGCCTTAAGCAACATGATGTAGTGGGTGGCATCCCTCCCCACAGCAGGATCGTTGACACTACACGATCTTTAAGGTCCCTTCCAACCCAAACCATTTTGTAAATCTATGTATATACCAACTTATTTAAGGCAGCCAATGAAAATACACATATTTGCACCATATCAAGGATATGCAGTACTTAAGATACACAGATTGCAATTTAATCCTCCGGAGTGGAACCTCATACTTCGTCACTCAAATTGTACTGGAAAAAACAAATGAAACTAAACAACAACAACCACAGCTGAAGCAAGCAACCAACCAACAAAAAAAACCTCACAAAACCCAAAATCACTGCCACCAAAATGTCAACACTTACAACCAAAAGTCACCAGGCCCTGAACTGGTAGCAGGTTAAAAAGCCTGTTAGAAGTGTTTAGTGGCTGTAGTGATCCTGAGCATAATATTCAGAATGACACACAGAATTGAAACTTACCTGAAGAATGCTCGGGTAGCCCAGGCAGACACTTCTCTATCATATGCAGCATTAGAACAGGCCAAAATAAGGCAAGTGGCACAGGCCTGATCCTCCTAGAGCATATTACACTGTTAGTGGGATGTCTTATCTCAAGTAGGTAAGAAAAGCATAGAAGTTATATTCCTCAGTAACTAAAACAGTAAATACTTCCTGCATAATTTTATTTAGAAGCCAGGGCAATCAGCTCTTCCCCATTACAGACGAACTGAATCCTAGCAAGTTATTCCTCTGTATCAGGTAAATTTTAGCTATACAGCTTTTGCAAACTCAGTGCTATTTCTGGTATGGAACAATAGCCATGCCTGACACCTAAGTATCAGTAAGATTCATGCAATTTCTACAAGAACATAAATTACTATTGTGTTTCAAGAAAAAAACACCTGTACAAATCCGTGTTCACATATTCAAATAACATATCAATTATGTCCTATCCATGCACAAGAGAATAGATTGTTACAATGAACACTCACTACAAATACTACACACTACTAGTCATATTAATAATTGTAGTCCATAATAACCAAATTTCTACTTGTTTGCTGTTTACCTTAAAGAAAAACAGCTGCTAATAAAAAAATACTCAGACCAATTATACACATTACTCCTGGCCTTCAAAATATAAAAACCCCTTGTAGTAGTTGGAATTCAGCTTTTTGAGAAACTCTCCTCTCCTGCTCTCAGATGAACTTCTTTCTAAACTAAGAATGGCATTAGACTTCTGCATACAAGATCTACAGGAATTTCAGGGAAAGTGAATTACATGTTTGTTTTTAGATATCATAAAATGAGAAATTATTTCTCTATACAATTTAGATTTATGTAGACAACAGAAAAAGTTACTGCTTTAACTGCCAAATGAAACATTGACCAGAAAATTGCAGCAACAACAAAAAGACTACAAGTCTTTAATTTTTCATTATACATCAAACGCGCTTACCTGATGCAACTTAAAAAATCTCTCAATCTCTTCTCCATCTCCACCTGTATTGCTCACAAGCAGATGCCGCAGCTGATCAACAGGTCTAAGTTTATGAAACATAAAGCTTCCCTAAAAGTAAGGCAAAACAAGTTACAATGAAGTTGTCTTTACTGTGTTTCATCCCAACACATTCATGCCCATGATGTTTATCTTCAGCATTTGGAGTTTTCCTCTGTTGCACCGTTGGACCAAAACGTACCGGGCGCCCAAAGCCCAGTTACCATTCACTAGTTAGTCTAGGAAAGACAAAATATGGCAGTGGCTATAAACTCTCCATAAACTGAGTTAATTTTGCTGTTCTTAGCCTAACACAAAGCATAGAATATAAGCATATGCAAGTATATGCAGAAAAGAAAGGCTTTGTGTATCTTGCAAATCCGGAAAACTGTTTGAAGAATTCAAGGCATGGTAAGACTTCACATTAATCACCTTCCCTGCATTCAAACTAACTACTGGAAAGGACTCAATTAACGCCCTCAACAAAACAGCTACTATTAAACAAACGCAGCTTGCAGGCCTAGAGTTTCCAAGACATTAATATTTAAACATTATTTGTTTTAAATAGCCTATTGGTCAATACTGAGTGCCTAAAATACTGCTAAATGTAATCAGAAAAGTAGGAAACTTCACTTCATTTTTTTGTGGGTTTGTTTTTTAAAACCCACTCAAAAAAACCCATTTTGGGACTTTTCCTATGACAAATAAATTATTAATTCAAATTTCAATTGCCAACAATATTTATTTGAACTGTATTTTCTGGGCAGACAGTGACTGTTTCAATTTCACATAATCAAGAGCATAACTGAAGCTAAAAAAACTTTCCAGATGGTTTGTATCTGCAAGTGTTTCTGGAGAGCAACAAAAACTATTGATATACTGTACAAGAGAAGTTGGTCTAAAAACTTTGACTAAATTTAAAATAGATACAGATAGTTCCAGCAATCTTCTTCCCTTCTGTTTCATGTTCACAATATAATCCTTAAAACATATCTAAAATGAATCATGAACGGGTTTAGATAAGTTGTCCAATTTTATACTTGTTCTTCTGATTACCTGTACCAAGAAAAGTAACACTAACCTGGGCTGAAAGCAGAACAAACTTCTTAGGTGGCAGCATGTGTTGCTGCACAACAACAGGTGAATCAGTAATGGGAATAAGATCTTTATTTAGTGGTGTTACAATCTTCTGAACTTTAACTTCATCGATAGCAGAAAGAGCCCAGGAATGTCCATCAACACGAGTCGTCATCTGAAGAACAGATCGGTATTACCCAAAGTTTGGTAACAGACATGGGCTTTGCATTTAAAATTACACAGAATAGAATCTGCTCTTCACATAAGAAAACCTGAAGAAAATAAGCAAGTTCTTGTACTGTCCAACAGAAAGTTACCATGAAATTTACAGCTATATATATGCTGATGTTTTTAGGAGAAAGTGAATAATATATGGCTTCTTTTGGGGGACAGGCATAGCATTTTACATTTAAATGTAAAACAACTTGCAAAGTAAGGCTGCTACAATATAAACAGCAACCAATGATTTCTAAAAGAATCAAAAAAAGCTGCAACTTTTTTTCACAAAAGTTTACAAAACTTTCACAGCTGGCAGCAGTACTTCAAATATAACTTAGGCAGAGACATATACTAGTGAAGACATTCCATAACATTATGTACGCTAACAAGAAAGAACTGCTGCTCAAGAACAGGCTGCAGTTTTGTTTGGGAAAACTAGCTGCCTGTTACTGTCAGATGCCTTGGGAAGAAAGAGGTCAGCACTTGGGGTACTTATGTCTAAGTTTTTGCAGGGAAGGGATCTGAAACAATTATAAAGTTCCTTTGTAAGTTATTAACTAAAACAGCAGATAAATAAAATCCTGATTTTGAAGGTTTTAACTTACACAGTCCCTCCATTCACTCCAACTCTGCTACTCCTTCAGTAACAGTATTTTTTACATGTCACTCCTCTACCTCAGCAGAAGATTTGAAACTTCTTTCAGAGACGAAATACATGTTTTCCCTGAACTGACACATAAGGCAACTAACCTTCTCCAAACCTCTCTTACAAACCCACTTATATAACAATCAGGAGAATGAAACTCAGAATCCCCTCTCATGAAATAATGAAGAGATTAATCATGTGTTGATTTTAATGAAGACATGGCATATAAGTTTAAACAAGGAATCCCAAAGTTTCTAGCACCTACATTTTAAACAATATTTATCTAATTTTATCCTGATCAACAAACACCATTATGGACTGAGGACCATGCTTCTCTGTGCTTGTGCACAATATGCAGCAATATTCTCAAATATATTAACTAGAAGTCAAGTCTTAGAAGTTAAGGCAATTGTTTTTGACATATAGCTTGGATCAAGCTAGACAAGTATGTTTGAACTAGGCATCCCCGCTAAGAGAGACTCATTCAGCTTTGTGAGAGTTTTCGAACTCCTCATGAAGTTTTCGGAGATCTACTTATTTCTTGCAGACAGTATTATTCAGGCATCTGTTATTAGGAAAGAAAACATAATAGTTAGATGTCATCAAAATCATGTAGAAGTTTGCTTTATACCTGTGTTTCCACCATTGGCTTTTGAAAAGGGAAAGAATCATGATTGACACACCACAGGATGTCATGATCTTCATTTTCTGAAGCTGCCATAAGCAGGACCCCTAGCAAGAATAGCAGTAGTAAGTCCTTATTAGAAGCAATCATCACGCATTAAACGCAAACTCATTAATTCATTCCTAAATTAGCAAAACTCAATCTTTAGGTCATTATCATAAGATGCGAACAGCAAATAGTATCTCCTGGGTTTATATGTCATGTGGTTCTTCAAAAGGTCACTTTTAACACCACTTACCATATAAAAGATAAAACTGATGTCTAGGCAGATCAATGTAATACTGACTTTCACACACAAAAAATAATCTCATCTGAGCCATGTTCCACTGCTTACCTTTGCTATAAAGAGCTCTGTGAACCTTTGCAGGCTTCTCTACATTCGAAGAAGCTGAAAATCCAGGTGGCAAACGGACATGAACCAAGGTTAACATGGAAGGACGAGCTGTTGGATGTTTAAATTGTGAAGTACTAAAATATAGTCGGACACCTGAACAAAAGATAAAAAAGGTCACAAACTGTGCAGATACCATTTATCAGTTTAAATAGAGGGGTATTAGCACTGCTTTTTTACCTGCATGTGTGATTGCTAGTAGTTGACAGTCTATGGATTCAGAATTTTCAATCACTGCTATTTGAACAATAGGCTTAAATACAGAACGATCAATTGTTCTGAAAAATAAAACAAAAAATGCCAGTACACTTTTAATCCAAAGAAATAGATAAACATTCTTCAAAACCGTATTGTGAAACTATTGGGCTTAAAGGAAGCCTCTAACACTGTAATTGTCATGAACATACCTGGCAATGCTCCCTGCAGCAGAAACTATAGCGTTTTGTGAAAGAGAGGTAACTCTAGTCATTCCTTGACCATCTTGCCCCAAATCATAAACCTGCAATTCAATAATACAGCTTAGGGATTTATGAATGAATTAATAAACACAGCCTCACGGATCAAGAAGCAACTCAAGCTGTATTTTTATTTCGTACTCATGTTTCCATAGAATTGAGGCTACTCTTTCCTCAGAAAAGAAGTATTTCAAGTCTTCAGCACACACACTGCTACAAGAAGCTAAACAGGAATAAGGGCCTGACATAGCTACAGAGAATTCTCATGTATTGAGATAAACTGACAAACATACCTGTATGTTACTACACACATTAGTAACAGACCACAGAGTCATAAGAAGTCATGTACCTGCAGTACTCCTTTTTCTGAGCGAGTGTACAAGATATTTCGAGAGTTGTCAATAGCAATTTGAACTACAGGATCTGGAGAGTGGGGAAAACAGGAAGAACCAGCAAATCAACAATGGACTTGGGAAAGCAAGTTTAGGACAGAATACTATAAAATAATTAACTGTAAGTTAACAAAATGCAGTTTTGTTAAAACAAGACTGCTGCTGTAAGTGATTTAAAACAGCAATCAACTAACACAACGGCTAGTAAACAACAACAAAACCCCAGAGCAAAAAGCTGTATAACTTCAAAATAATTTCTCACTAAGCAGTAGAAGAGGGTCAGATTATCCACTTAGAGCTTTTCCATATTCATGGTGATCCCACTAAGCACATATTAATTTTGCGCTACAGATAACTAGCTTTAGTCAGAAAAGTCAATTTTTTCAGGCTTTGCTATCTATATCCTGAATTAGACACACAATCTATCTTGATGTGTGCAATTCTGTTATAATAATCAACCACCGCAAGTATCATTGCCAATAACTAAATGCTCTGAGAAAGCAAAATATTCAGACTGACTTCTTGGTAGTATTATTTTAAAAGTTTACATTAAGTTATTGGCTAAGTCTTTAACAGCAGTACTTACCATCCTCTGAAAACGTGAACTGTAGCAATGAAGGAATTAGAAAAGACAGCGCACTCTTCGAATGATTGATTTTTCTACAGCGCTGGCTAAACCAGCCTGCTTCAGCCTACAATTTAAAACAAAAACAGCATTGAAAGAAAAAGCAAAACAAAATCCAAACTAGGAGTGATATTTAAGAAGTCATTAAAAGGATGAGTACAAAAACAACTAAAGATCTAACCACAAACTATTCATTTAACTGAACAATTATGTATTATTCAATGGAAAGAAAACTATGATAATTAAAAGGAAAATTTTGCATTAGAAAAAGTGTGCAGATGTCACAATTTGAATTTTTTAAGTTGCCCAAAACTGCACTGCTATTTTCCACATAATTACTACATCTTCAAAGAAAATGTATATACCCTAAGCTGTTGTACAACCAAGCCATGCAACACAATTATAGAAGAAAAAATACTGCAACTTAACACGATTTAGAACTATTACTGTTGGGATCCCACAACAGTGAAACAATGAAAAAAGCCTGTGTGTAAAACCCACAGTCACCTGGTATGCTACTTCATATAAGCATCCATCTTTTCCCGCCAGAAAGATCCGCCCATTGTCACTGGATGTGATTGCCAGGATGTAGGTGTTGTCAGTAGGGAGTGAATACAGAGGATCTGGTAGCAGCTGCATTCCTCCAGACATGCTGTCATTGAGCGAACCAGTGCCTTCAATAAACAAACAAACACAAATCCTCTTTAGTTTTTAAGCTGGTTTAATAAATACTACAGGTCTGTGGTAAGAAACATTTCAGAAACCAGAAAAAGTTACAGCAAATTTCACAGTTACTGTACACATTCGGAAACAGCTTTTGTCCAATGTGAACTGCAGAGTAACAAATCCATTCTGTGTAGGTTTCCAAGGAAGGAAATAAATTGTTTTTCATTTCTATAGATTGTTTTCTCCTCCAAATCACAGCAAGTCCAAAACAGGTTTCTACTTGTTTTCTCTTTCACATCAACATATTATTAAAAAAACCAAAGTAGTATAATTCTCTTACTTTCACAAAACAACTTTTTCTGTTAGTATATATGGCATAAAAACATGTTATCAGGTTCTCAAGTTTTGTGGTTGGAATACAAATGCCAACCAAGTTAATGAACTCTATTCACCAGTTTCAAGATTCACGCTCCTGTCTTTTCTCCCTCTTCAACATGCTGTTTAATTAACAGGAGCACCTGTTTCGAAAGCTCTTTTTACACCAACTTGGCAAGTAAGAAAACTCAATGCTTCTCACAGAGTCCATGACCCAGCAAGTGTACACACTATGAAAATTATCTTCCCTGCTTGTAACATGACTTAAAGATTTAAAAACTAGCAAGGCACTTGGCACATGGGGGTTTCTTTAATTTTTTTGATGCCTACTAATAAAACTGATGTGTATTTGTTAATACACAACTGGGAATAGGGGGAGAATTACCTGACTGTATATTAGAACAATGAAGCCCTAAAATCACAATATCCACAGGAGTAGCCAGAACAAGTAAGTGTCGTACATGAGGCTGGAAGATACCTAAGTGAAAAAAGAAAATTTTAGTTTGCACCATGCTTCTCAGATCACAATGATGCAAGCAAATAAATCCATTGGAAAGCCACATCAACTGATTAGACAGAACAGTCATATGTAAAGCCTAATGAGCTGTGAAATTCTAGAATTAGAAAGCAGTATTAGCCAGCAGCTCAACTTCCATTTCATGAAATACAGGATATTTAAAATGGCATTTTTCTTACCAACATGCTTCTTTTAAACTCAACTCACTTGCCAATTCAACTTTGACTTTAATGTTATCTAAGCAGTAGATACTGAAATAACTGTGAGGGCTATAAACCAGAATCTCATGGAAATTACCACTTGAATATGTAAAGTTATAAACAGTACAAATGTTAAAGCATGATGTGGCAAGAAAATGCAAGCTTATCAGTGTAAATAATTGTTAAACTATACATTATTTTTGGCTCATAATTCATTTCATAATGTTTCTAAAATCAAAACAAACCCATATATCCTGTGTGTACATATAAACACACACATAAACCACAGATCTTCACATATAGAATCATGGAGGCTGGAAAAGACCTCCAGGACCACTGAATCCAACCTTGAGACTGAATGCTACCACGTCAACTAAATCATAGCACCAAGTGACACATCCTTCTATTAAACATATATGCATGTTAATATCTAGGCATATAAAAAACCCAAAACATATTTTAGTTTTTATATTACTTTATCCTTCTATAGTATTATTGGTATGAAATATAAATGCATCTATATATAAAGATTAAAAAAATACACAGAAGGTTCAGCACTGCCCAATTCTAATCTCTGTCATAGTATTCCTTACCTGCCTTTGGCTTTACAAGGCCCACTGCAAGAATAGTTTCACTGAGGCCATCAAAATAAGCCAGATCTCCTCTGTCAATAAATAAACAAAAAACTGCATGAAATTTGTCATACAGCATCACATAATAACATAGTAAATAAAATCAATGTGTATTCAAAAATCATTAATATTTTGAAGCCATCTGCATCTTTCACTTTCAGTGAAAGCAGGTCATTTGAGTTGCTTGCAGCTCCTATAGTTGAGTTTCAAACCTGAAATCCAACTGTAGTATTTTATATTTTTGTATTTTATTAATTCATACAGTCTACTCTGAATCATACAAGGCAGCAACTGTTAACTGATTACCATCAAGAGAAGGAAATCACATGGGGTTTTTACCCCCATGGAAATTATCTAAAACAAAAATTCCCAACTTTCTCCCCACTATCTATCACTAACAACATGCAGCTCTGTTTTCTTTGGGGAATGTATTTAATACACTCTGACACAATGTAAATGTAGCTAATCTGAACTTTATTCTTTTTAGGAAATGCAACAATAGGTACAAAGCAATTCTTACTACACAAATGCTTCCTATGTGGGCAAACAAAGAAGCAAACAAGCAAACTATAAACTTACCAATGCCACTTCAAAATCTAATGAACTTATTTTCAGTTTACGCATCCATAAAATAAGCAAGGATGGAGAGCTTCAATTACAGTACTTCAAAATACTAATGCCCTATTACTCCCCATTGGGGGAATGGTTGGTCACTCTACATGCATCTCAGTACTTACTAAATCTACTTATAAAAGTTAGCCAATTAGAGTAATTTGTATCTACTTTTTCAACATAAGCAATGCCTTTGCATAAGTACAGCAGTAACTTTAGGATATTAGATAAGTCTAATCTGAAGCAAATACATTTTCCTTTCTCTCACCTGTAGATGATTTGGCAGCAATATTACTAACTCTTACAGAACCTTAAATACTATTCAAAAGTTTTAGTAAAACCCAAAAGGAATTAAGATCAGTTAAACTGAACAGCATATCTCTATGCTGCCAGTAAACAATATTCCACTGCTGCAGTTGCCTAATTCTGGTATAATACCAAAAAAACAACATCAGGAATGCATTCTCTACATACCCATCTTCATAGTTCCACATAAAGATGTCACTGTCAATGGTCAGCCAAGCTCTGCTGATCTCTGGAAATACTCCCATCATACAATTGCACTGCATATCTGAAGCACTGCTGATGTAAGGATTAAATGCATTTTGGGTAGCAAAGGCAAAATCCTCCTCAGAGCATTTAAAAAAATCATTAATATACTACACAAACTGTATACTTGAAAATTCTCCATACAGAAACCAATTCCACCAACAACTCTACACAAGTGCACCTCGTTACCACTTAAGTGTTTTTAAGAGAACCTGAACAACATTGAAGTTTTTTGCTGGGAGTCTGACAAGAAGACTGGGGAAGAAAAACATGGAGGCAAGAAGTTTGTTTCTAATATTACTTCTCACACAATCTAAGACATTTGTTTTCATAAGGATACGTCCAAACTGCTCCACTAGCTCTGGTGGAAGTGGGACTCGGCGGACTGAGCTGATTTCCGGAAGATTGGGTATTGACAGCATACCTGGTCCTTGTAAAGGATAATCCATATCTGACATACCAGATACAGTAGGGCTACCTGCAAGTAAGAACAAAAAAAAAAAAAAAAAAAAAAAAAAGGCTTAACTCNTTGATGCTGCGGAGACTTTAAACATATAAGTATCACTACTCACAAGATATGTGTGGACGAAGGCTTCTGTAGAGCCAAGCCACAAACAATACATCTAAGTCTCAAATCAGATGAGAGCAAACAAATTTGCACACAAACTCTTATCATAACTCACCTGGACCCCAGCCTACTCTTCACCCCCTTTTTTCTGTTACACCTTCCAGTGCTTTTTTCACTGCATCGCCATTCACATGAACAAGCCAGGAGCATACTCCTTCACCTAGAAAGGCTGACTGTACTCCCAGTACCAACGTAAAACACCCACATACCTCCACTGTTTTATGTGCTATGTATCCACAACGCTGCAAGAGCAGTTACACTGTGGCGATGCACATCACTGCACAACAGAACACAGATACTCTTTGTTTTCATCCAGCCACCTTGCATATATATGACTAGAATGTCCCTTCAGAGCCCATTTTGCCAGGCAGTCGGCACTAATGGAGAAAGAAATGCTGCCTCCACGTGTTAAGGAGAACAAAACAAATGTCTGAAGGGAGAAAGTACACCTTATCTCATAAGTGTGACACAAAGCTGCAGACAAAAAAAAAGTCAAAGAAGCTTAAGAGAGCTTTCCAGGCTGCTTGTAACTTAGTCGCGGTGGTGGGCACTTGGTTAGCATAAGAGCGTTCTGCACGGGACTTCCCAATAGGAAAAACAGAAAATTAGGGCCGTTTTCTTCACCTTTTAGAGGGACATGAGCCACTTGAAGCCCAGTCCTCCTGCAGTGCTCACATGCACAACTCTCATCCGCGCACTTAAGCGGACACCGCACGGCCCCCGGCCCACCCCGCGACGCCTCCCCACAC
>VWZT01011997.1:102383-142760 GCA_013397055.1 Pachycephala philippinensis
GGAGGCAGTGGGCAGAAACTAATGCACAGGAAGTTGCACGTGAACATGAGGAAGAACTTTAACGTGCAGGTGACCGAGCACTGGAGCAGATTGCCCAGAGAGGCTGTGGAGTCTCCCTCTCTGGAGCTGTCCATTTGTTTGGACACAACCCTGTGCCACGTGCTCTGGGATGGCCCTGCCTAAGCAGGGAGGCTGGACCAGATGACCCGCTGTGGTCCTTCCAACCTGACCCGTCCTGGGATATGCTCTAACGGGCTGCCTGGAGCTGCGGTGCATCACCGAGGCGTCCTCAGGGCCACCTGGGGGACAGGCATGGTCTGCTGTGCAGCCCCTCAAAGGCACAAGGTGTCCCAAGGAGAGGAGTGGTCAGCGGCTCCTGTCCTGTGTGTGGCCCTGGGCAGTTTCCTGCCCGCTCTGCAGGCCCAGCAGCTCTGGTCGGGCCCCGGTGACAGCCCACTCAAAGAGAGGGTCTAGGATCACACATATATCATACATATATTGGATCTGTCAAAGGTTGGACTCGTCAATCTCAGAGATCTTTTCCAACCTAAATAATTTAGTGGTTATTTGCTGCCAGCCTGATGTGATACTGTGGAATGACAGTATAGGTCAGAGTGGTGCAGACATGCAGATTTGGAAAGAAAATCTGACAAAGACGAGCAGCTACTGGAGACGGTTCAGCAAAGGCAGTAGTAGTAGTAGTAATAATAATGATAAGAAAAATAAGAAAATAATTATCCTCATAAACGAAAAGATATAAAATATATGGTATAATACATATTTTAGGTATGTAAGATATATAATGTATGTAATNCTCTCTTACAAGGAAAGCCTGCGAGAATGGGGCCTGTTCAGTCTGGACAAGAGCAGACTGAGAGGGTATTTTATTAATGCATATAAGTATCTCAAAGGCAGGTGCCAAGAGGATGGTGCCAAATTCTTTTCAGAGGTGCCTAGTGATAAGATGAGGAGCATTGGTCATAAACTAAAACACAAGAAGTTCCAGCTCAACATGAGGAAGAACTTAGCATTGAGGGTGGCAGAGGACTGGAACAGAATGCCAGGGAGTCTCCTTCTCTGGAGACATTCAAACCCCACCTGGATGTGTTCCTGCGTCACCTGTTTCAGGTGACGCTGCCTTGGCAGGGGGCTTGGACTAGATGACCTTGAGAGGTCCCTCCCAACCTGAACAATCCTGTGATTCTGTGATTTTGTGCAGAGTGATATAAGCCAAAACTAAGCTTACATCAGGCACCTCCAAATCTGAGCCCCTCAAGATCTGAATAGGGGTTTGAGTGAAACTTTGCAATATTTTTGTTTGTTAATCAGTAACTGTGGCTGGACAGTTACAATTATGCAGTTGCATTGTGAACATTGTACACTTGGCTAATCTTCTGTTCTAAGGAAAAGAGAAGACACTCCCAAGGCGAATGGGCTGGCTGAACAAAAACCACCAGAAGTGAAGTCAGCAGGACTGAGCAGTAACTGGGGGAAAGGTAATTCCAGGAGTGGGTAATCGTGACCCATTAACCAGCTGCTCGAAAGAGATGCCAGACTCAACTGGAGGAACTGCACCTGCAGACTAATAACCATGACAAGCCAGATATACAACCAGCAAATAGAGGTTTTGAGTACTAGTTAATAAAAAAAGTTATGTAATTTGTAACCAGTTGATGCCTTTGTTTGTTAGAATATATAAATAGTGTAAAGCTTTGATTATCCAGAGGCCAGCCTTTTGTGAGTTAACACCCAGCTCCCTACTCTGCACAAACAAGAATAAAGAAAGAGGAATAGAAATGCCTCACCTCAGTGTGCAAACTGAACACTGGATAATGAGCCCATGTTCAGAACAACATGGGGACTCCCAAGGCATGCATAATGCTTCTGTTCAGAGCTAAGGTGTAAAAGCAGAGCAAATTACCTTCGTATGGCACTGGCCTGATGTGGCTGCTGATTTTCCAGAATTTGGGGTGAAACATCAGTGTGACTGTATCAGATTTTTAACTTAATGAGGCTGGGACTGTTAAGTGATGTGTCTGCTCTGAAGAGCATAGGCATTCCCAAGATGTCACAGGAAATTTTGGGACTGGGAGAAAATTGGATTTCCAGAGGGGTTTGGTTTATAAATGATGTTTGCTGCCTAGACTGCACTGACTCTTTGCTCCTTGGCTGGTCCAGCATCCATTCTGGAACGCTTCATTAATGGCAGAGGCACATGGCACAAGAAAGGAAATCCACCCTCACCCCCTGCTTTCCAAACGAAGGTTCATAAAGTTAAACCTCAAACCCTGCAGGGTTTACACCATTGTTGTGGTCGAACCCCAGCCAGCAACCAAGCCCCAAGCAGCCTCTCATTCACTACCCCACTCCCCAGGATCAGGGAGAGAATCAGAAGGGTAAAAGCTGGAAAACTTGTGGGTTGAGATAAAGGGAGTATGATAGGAAAAGCAAAAGCCACACACAAAAGCAAAGTAAAACAAGGAATTAAGTCACTGCTTCCCGTGGGCAGGCAGGTGTTCGGTGATCTCTGGCAGAGCAGGATCCCATCACGCATAATGGTTACTTGGAAGACAAACACCATCACTCCGAATGTTCGCCCGCTCTTCTTCTTCCCCCCAATTTATATCCTGAGCATGATGTTGTATGGTCTGGAATATCTCTTTGGCCAGTTTGAGTCACCTGTTTTTGCTGTGTCTCCTCCCAACCTCCCATACACCCTCAATTTCCCTGCCAATGTGGCAGACTGAGAAGAAGAAAAGGCCTTGGCTCTGTACAAGCACCGCCCAGCAACAACAGAAACATCTCTATATAATCATCACTGTGCTCAGCACAAATCCAAAACACAGCCTTGTACTACCCACTGTAAAGATGAACTGTACCCTAGCTGAAACCAGCACAACAGCAAATGAGGAAATTCTCCATCTTTTCAAGGTTAAGAAGCTAATGCCTAGTCACCAGCAGGGTTCCCCAGGGCTCAATTTTAGGGACAGTGCTCTTTAATGTTCTTATAAATGACCTGTTTGCAGGAATTAAGTTTGATGATATTAAACCAGGAGGAGCTGTTGACTCCCTTGATGACAGAGGAGCCTTACAAGAGATTTGGACAGAGAGCTGATCAACCACCAATCATATAAAATCTTAACAAGTGCCAGATTCTCCACACAGGACAGGGAAATCATGGTTGCACAGAGAAAACTCAGGGATGAGAGGCTGGATTGCAGCTCCATGAAAAGCAATCTGCGTTTTTGGGTTGATGACAAGTTGAATACGAGTCAAGAGTGTGCCAAAAGTGACAGCCAAAAGGGCCAACTAAGTGGTGGAGTGCATCAGGCACAGCACTGCTGGCCAGTCAGGGGAGGTGACTATCCCATTCTACACTGTACTGTGGGGTTGCACACCCCATCTCGAGTCCTATGTGTAGTTTTGGGCACCTAAATTTAAGAAGGACATCACACTGTTAGAGTGTGTCAGCAGTAGCGGGGCCAAGATGATGAAGCGTCTCCAGGCAAGATTTAAGATTCTGAGGTCACTTGGCTTGTTCAGCTTGGGGAAGGCGAAGGGGGAGCCTCAGGCTGTGGAAACCTTCCTGATGGGGGGCAGCGGTGGGGACGTGCTGATCTCCTCTCCCTGGTGACCAGCAGCAGGACAGGAGGAGATGGAATGAAGCTCTGCCAAGGGAAATTCAGGTTGGACATCAGGAAAAGGTTCACTCTGAGAGGGTGGTCGGTCCCTAGAAGAGGCTTCCCAGGGAATTTGTCACGGCACCAAGCCTGGCAGAGCTCAAGGAGCGTCTGCACAACACGCGCAGAAACATGGTTTAGTTTTATGTGGTGCTGCGAGGACCACGGATTCCGACTCCATGACGCTGCTGTGTTCCTTCGCTGGGAAGGAAATCCGGCTGTCCCCGCCCGGCCGCTTCCTGCCGGCGCCTGTTGTGGATCCGGGGCAGGAGCAGCATGGAGCCGGCGGCTGAGGGCGGTGAGCGGCGGCGGCGCCGGGGCTGAGGCGGGCCCAGCTCACCCGCGGCCCCCGCTCACCGCCGTGGTTTGCTCTCCCCTCTCGTTGCAGAAGCAGAGATGCTGGGGACACCCGACCCGGACCTGGCGGCCACCATGGGCTTCTCCGGCTTCGGTGCGTGGCGATGCGGCCGGGGGGGCCGGGGGCTGGCGGGCGGAGCGGGGGCGAAGCCGTGGGGCCTGTCAGCCCCAGGTGGGCCTGTGTTCCAGTCTCCGTTTGCTTCATTTCCAGGGAAGAAGGCTCGGACTTTCGACCTCGAAGCTATGTTTGAGCAAACGAGAAGAACTGCAGTGGAAAGGAGCAGGAAAGTCTTGGGTAAGAAGTGCGAGCATAGTCGGCTACTGCATTTTAAAACATGTTTTGGTTTGCTCCCTCACGGTGATGTTTGAAGTGTCTCGGACTGGCTGTGTAGAGAACAAAACAGAAACTCAGTTTTATTCAAGGAAGGCCTAAACAGCTTGGGCCTTGATGAACAGTAAAGTTATTAATTTCCTGATGTTGTCTGAGGGTGTTAGAGCAGTGTGCATGTGCGAAGGTCCTGTTGTGAGGCACAGCTTGCAGATACAGGAAAAACACACGAACTCTTTCCTTTCTTCTTTTAGTTAGCCGTGTATTTATTTTGGAAGAGAAATTGGTATAGACAGCTTTAATCTAGAGACAGCAAAGGCGTGAAGACGAAATGTGTGTCTTAGACCAAGGAGCAGGTATTATAGCAGTCCACAAATGTGTGTCTGCCTTCTGCTGTGCTGAGAGTGGGCACTTTTTGAGGGTGTTGTTTAGAGAGTAGCAGGTGGAGGAAATTGTGTCCTTTGTTGCCTGTAATCAAGTGAGCACCAGTCCAAACAAGGTCTTCGAGGACACTCATGCATGTTCTACAAGTCCCTTTGCCAGCCCGGTCATCCATGCTTTCTCCTTCCCCTTGGCCATTCTCCACATGTGGAGAATGTGTGCCTTTTGTTTTACTGTGATGCCATGTTTTTTATTGTTGTTATTCTATACAGAATTGGATCAGACCTCTTTGGAGCCTCATTGACTTTTTGGACTTTAGGACACTATGAAATTCAAACATACAAGGGATTCCAAAATTCATTTTGGACTGTGGTTTTCTTTTTTGTTTGTTTGTTTGTTTGTTTGTTTGTTTTGTTTTTTGTTTGTTTGTTTGTTTGTTTTTTTGGGGGGGGGGGTGTGTGTTGGCTGAATCTAAACACCCCAATGTATGTCCATTTTGGAAACCTTTTTATGTTTGATACTTGTTCAGGTTGAGCTTTCATTCTTTTTGAGGAATTGTTTATTTACATCATATTTTTGTTTAGTAGGGAAATTCAGTAAATGATTGCAAAAATACAATGCTTTTAAGTCAAGATATCTTGACCTGCATCTTGAGTGTGTCCTCTCCCTTGCCCTGCAGCAGACCACCTCCCAACCCCCTACCAGGTTTCCAGGCTTATACCTGTAATGGAAACACAGCATTTTTTTGTTTGTAAAGTTGATAATTTTGCCAAAAATTATAAGGCTTTGTGTGTAATGCAGCTATTTAACTTAGAAATAAATTTTAGTGTTGAGCCTATAGCAATCAAAAATGCATATTTGCTGTAGGGATGGCTTAATGTGAGCACTTTATTTTCAGATTAGTTGAGATACACTCCTGATTTTTAGCGTTTTGGAATCACTGTGATAACTCTGGGATATGTCTCCTCCGTTACCTGATTTGTGAAACTGAGATCAAAATATGTTTCCTGGTTCTGTATATTGCAGCTGTTTGTGTTTCTCTTTAGAGGAAAATGTTTCCTAGCTTTGCTGAAAACATGTTTTTCTTTTTTTTGTTTAGCTAACAAACAGTGAGCAAAAAGAAAACACAATGTTTCTTATCTAGAAAGACAGTAACTTTTCACGCCTTAATTGAAGCTTTTTGAGAACTTTTAGCAACATAGTAGCCATACTTGTAACCGCCATGATTACTTAATATGAGATGAAAGTTTTTGTTTGCTTTGATTTTATTGCACCTTTGCGCAGGGATTCTTTTTCGCTAAGTGAGGTAGAAATGAACTACTAACGCAAACAATACTTTGTGCTTCTTTTCAATAAATGATATTTAAAATTCTCTAATATACACATCTATATATTTTAAGTGCACTAATTTAATTCCTTGTGTTATGAAAACATCAAAATTTCTCTGAATTGATCATGCTGTTTTACCATAGTGTTGAAAATAATTGAAATATCAGCTTCTTTATATGGTCAATTTACATTTGATAGTGTGTACAAATGAACAGCTGGGAGGTGTTTACATATTCCTTGTCATGTTTTGTTGAGTAAACATTGCAGTAAGCAATGGAAATTTAATGTACATGAAAAAATATTTTCAGGTTAAATCCTTTATTTGCTGTTACCTTTTCAAGTATTTCACCTAGGTCTGAAAATGGAGAAAAATCTGGCTTACTGTCCTCAGCAAGCCAGTAATTTTAATTCTTTTTTGATTATTTCTTATTTCTGTGCTCTCCCTATTCAGAGGCCCGTGAACGGGAAAAAGAAGATCAGACTGAAAAGGAGTTCAGAATTCCATGCACTGACTCATCAGCTTCAGCATCCAGTGCAACAAGAGCTGGGCCCACATCAGCTGAAAGGTACTTAGACAGGGTGGGAGATTCCATGTAGCACCTTTCTTATCTGAAGAGCGTGTTTGCTTGTTTTGATAACATGAGTATCATTTAGCTTGTGTGAATATGTCTTGTTATCTTAAGTATTCCAGTGGAAATACTGATCTTAAATTTAAAAAAAAAAAATTCTTAAAGATATATCAGTATTTGCGAATATTGACATTAGGTATACTTAATAGTCAATTTTGCTGTTTCCTCCTTGATCTTGTTTTGTATACTTATTAAAAAATAACAACGATGTTATCTATGTATTTTTTGAAAGTATTAGGGCAAATACAATGACAACATATGATGACTTTATTAGCAGCTACTGTGCCCACCTGTACGTAGAATATACTTGTTCATGTCTGATAAAAAAGAAGGCGAAGTATGTGGACAGTCTCTGTCTGCAGATTTTATGGAGTCATGGTGAGGTAGAGAAAGTTTTTTGTTTTGACTTCAGTCAGAAATTTACTCTTAAACTTTTGTCTGTTGCTGACAAACAATATATGCTATGGATTTTACAGTTTGAATTCTGAAATGCTGGGAAATCAAAAGTAGCTGAGGGCAATGGGGACCACGCAACTCCATTGTGTGGCAGGGCTGGCAGACATGAGTGCACTGTACATTTTTAGGTTTTTGTATCTATGGAAGTTTAACAACCCATACAAGACTCTAGTAGACCTCTATATATGCATGTTATGGGCTAATAGAGCCTATATGTGGTAGATTATTATAAACAACAATAGAGAATTTGTAGAGTTGTTGTAGAGTTTCAGACTGAACAAATTTTTGTTAGAAAATATAGTTTTTGCCTGTTGCTCTTTGGAAAACCTGTGCACTCTCATTGAAATAATTGATTGCACTATATACTGCTCTCTGGATCCTGTGTTAGGTCTTGTGCTCGAGGGAAAAATATTCTGTGCTTCCATTTGCTTCTGATGATCTTTTATATCCATTTGGTGACATAATGAAGGATGACAATAATTTAAATGTAACATGACTGTGTATTGTAGATGGGTGACTCCGATATACATAAGCAATTTAAACAAGTGATAAGGTGGAGAGCAGTCAGGCGATACAGAGGCTTTCCATAATTATCGTATTCTGCTAATTGACTCAACAGGATAGAACTCCAGGGACTTATTATAAGGGAAAATAACAAATACGTTTCAGTATACTGAGTTATTAGGTAGGCTCTGATAACTCCTCAGAGTTCTGCTCCTAGTAAATTTTCTTTGTTTTTCTTTTTGTTTTTACTAAGCATTGAGAAGGAAGGGTTTGACATGAAAAGCTCTGCTGGAAGCTTTATATTTCCTTGTAAAAAAGGATACATAGCTTAGTACTTAGAGGTAAAAACAGGAAGCTAGAGACAGAGGCATGCCGTTGTGACTCAGTAATAATTCAGAGGAACAATTCTGCAACTGACTATTTAAGTCTGAAATATAGGATTTTCTAGTTCTTTTTATAACAAAGATTTTAGTTACTATAAACTGATCTAATGTGTATAGCATCTTTTATTCTCTGAAAATGGCAACACTTTACTGAATTTTAATTTTTTTTATATTATCCAAGTTTTTTTTTAAGTTATGAGAATAGCCCTTGTACTAATTTTTCAGTTGTTAAAAACTCACTCCAAGATTATATGAAATACAGCCAATGGTTAGTTTTGCTCCTGAGATATTCTGCTGTAGAGAAATATTTACAATGGTTATGGTACTTAATTTATGCATACATATAATAATTATGCTTTGTGAAATGAAAGCATCTGCTAGTGTATGAAAAGGAAAAACCTGAGAAAATTGAGTGAGTGATGTGCAGAGAGTGAACACATGGGGGGGATATGCCCACATACTTGCACAACTCTCAGAATGTTTTTTATTATTTCTCCTCTCAGTATGCCATTCGTGCTCCGTTACAGCTTTCTTTTTTTTCTCTTCTTAACAGCTTGTTTCACTTACTGAGGAGGTAATGAGGGAAAGCAAAAAAAAATTCCTTACACTTTTCTGAATCCTGGGAAAGGGGCTGGTTCAAAATGGTTCTTCTTTCTTTAGAGCCCCTGGTAGATTAAGACTGTAAGACTGGAGGTTGAGGGGAACACCACTTGTTTTGTCCTTTCTGTCAGCACCCCTCCCAGCTGCTGTCAGAAAGGCAGATGTGCTTTTGGTCTGGCTGCATTGGTGTGTGCTTATGTTTGACTTTATCCCTGTCAGGACAGAGGATTCCTGTAGCTGTTGCTGCAGTATTTGACTGTCCCTGCCCTGCTTGGGGTGCGGTGAAAAATCGCACTGCAGCTCTGGCCATGTCACATGCAGAATGGCTATGCTGCCCCTCTAAATACTGAAATGTTTGATTTAATCAATTTTTTTCCAGGCAAATGAGAGAATGATAAAGGTAAATAGGAAGAAGTGTAAATACTTTTCTTGGGTGTCTGTAGAAAGGTCTGAAAATTTAGGATTCAAGGATTGGAATGGCCTCCTTGAATCGTTATGTTGTATACATCCTTCTCACTGGCACAGTGTATATTTGGTTTCATTCCAAAACTAATTAAATAGCTTGGCTTTTTTTCTTTTCAGGTCAGAACTGGTTTTCGTAGTTTTTTATTATTTTCCTAAATTTTTGTTTTTGTTTTTTATTATAGTTCTAAAGTGATAACCTAAACTTTAAAAAAAACCCAAACAAAACAATACCTCTGTAGTTTAATGAAGAAAAAAGAAGACTATTTTTTGCGGCCTGCTCACTTAAAAATTCTGAAAATGTAAGCTCCCAAACGAAGTCTGGAAAGTTGAGCCTCTCTCTCTGTATAGACTTTTTGCCCGTTTGAGCGGCGCTGCTCGGGAACTGCCAGCAGAGGGAGCACGGCTATTTTGAATAAATTGCACGAACATAAACACAATAACTCAACTTTTCAGAAATTTCCCTGTGCCAAAAATAATGTGTTTGTACAAACGATTTGGGCAACAGCAGAATGGTAATTTAATGTAACTTTTATAGTCTAGACTTGTGAGTGTTTCAAAAGATGATGGTGGGCCTGCATTCTGTTAATGAAAGTTAATGTGTGTTTTGCTGCTAATTTTGGTGTCTACTGATTTACAAGAGTGGTCAACATCTTTTATCTGAAAATTCTTCAAACAGTAATGCTTTAAATTATCCCTGCAGAGAGGCAGTGTATGGTGAAAGTGAGGACAGCTCAAATGATGTGCTGGGTGGTCCTTCCATGCAATCCCAGAGTTCTAAATGTCCGGGTGAGGATACTGATGATGATGATGATGAAGAATTCATTGGGCCGCCACTTCCCCCTGGGTTCAAAGACAGTGATGATGACAATGACGATGATACAGAGGAGGAAGATAATGTAAGTAGTTTGTTTCTCTTTAATGTTTTAATCCTTTGAGTGGGCTCTGATTTTTATGCGTGCTATTCCTTTTTGACGGAACTTCCAGGTGACGTATCTCTTGTTCAAAATGCAGGTTTTCTGTTTTTCTAATGATTATTCATCAAATGCAAATAATTATTTTTCTTTAAAAAAGCCAGGATTTAAAACAAAAATCTGCACGTGAATCTCAAGAGAAATGCAACGTCAATTAGTACACATTGTTTACTTTTTTCATTTCATGTTATGAAAGAACTAGATAAATGAATATTTAATATGGATATTTTAAATGGTTTATTTCCCAAAGCATATGTAGAATTTTCTTACAAGAAAGAGGAAGCAGAGGCGGGCTTGAATCTAGAGAGAAAAACTGTGCCAGAACTGTTTTCAGAAAACTAACTGTGGTAACTGAGGGCTTTTTGTTTGGTTGCCTTTGTTTATTTGTGTTTGTTTTGATTTGGTTTTTTCTAAATAAGTGCCAGACCTGTTTGTTGTTGAGAATACAGATTTTTCTGTCTATGTTGAAATCAAGAGAACCCCTAACAGCCTAACTTTGGTATCACAGATATTCAGTTAACCAACTTTTCTTTATTTTGTTAAAAGGCATCTGGATCTGGCACTGAGTGATGTGGTTTAGTGGTTTAAGGGTTACAGTGGTAGTGCTGGGTTGGACCGAATGATCTTAAAGGTCTCTTCCAACCCTGATGATTTGATGATTCTGTGAAAAGATTAATGGTTTGATGTTTGTTCTTCAAAACTGCCTGGATTGGATATTTTGTGGCATTGGGTTTTGTGTGATGGTTTCCATGTGTAACAACGATAGAAGTCCTGTGAAAACAGCCTTACTTACTGCTGTTTTGAACCATCTGGTAACAGAAAAAGACCTGTATGTCCTGTATGACCATATGTACCTATATGCACATATGTTACACAAATGTAAACCAAACTCTAAAAAAACCCCAAATTTCCATGTGTCCTAAGGCTTTTCGTTTGATTTTTGTTTCGTTTTTACTGGGGATTCAGTTTGTTTGTTCTTTTGCTATAACATCTCTTATCTTGCGTATTTTGAACTTACGTTTTAAAGTTTAGAGTTCTCATTTTAAATGCTTGAGAGGAACTTCTTAAGCCATGACATAACTCATTTTTAGAGTGAGCCTAAACTTATGTGATCACGAAGTTTTCTTTTTTTTTTTTGTTTACCCACAGGGGATAAGTGATGGGGAATTCTGGTGTCTTAGGTATTTATATCACTTTGTCTGATTCACTTGATTCACTGTTGCCCATGGATTTCTTTAATTATCAAACTCTACGTTTTAGTCTCATATCTCCTTTGATTGTAGCTGTACCTCACAGATTATTTGTTCTGTCTCAGGCAACCAAGGAGAGATAAATCCGGAATTCTCCTTGAGAATGACGTAAATCTTAAGTTTACTCATTGTTGATCTGTGTCAGGAATTCTCTTAACTTTTAGCTGTTAGGGCACTGTGGAATGAATCTGTATTCCTGAGGGCATCGTAGACTCAATGGGTTTCAGTTGGTATGGGTCATGTTATATTAAAATCACTATTTCTTTTCTGCTGACTTCTCCAGAATGCCAAAGGCAAAACAATGTGCAGAAACAGCTGACTTTATTTTAGCCTGTCTTTCTCAGTGGTCACTTTGCTGATTGGCTGTTTTAATTTCTAACAAGACACTCATATTTATTTTTTATTTATATGTATTTGAATAATGCAACAACTGGCTTGATGCAGTGAAGTTGCTGGAGACCAGAGTTGAAAGACCCTAATGAAATGTTTCAGACAGAAAGGTAACTTGCAGTCTGGTGTGATTTAAGTTTGTCTGAACTTAAGACAATAGTTACAAAACAGTCTAGAATAGATTTGGTTGAGAATAAGCAGAGCAGCAGAAATATGAGACTTGTGGGTTTTCAGTCTAAACAGTTAATTTATAACTGGGGAGATTCTGTGTCAGTGTGAATGCCAGAGGCCTTTGGGGTCTAGAGCCTTCCCTTACTGCTGCTCATGAACTCAGTTATTTTCTTTCCTGTGAAGGGAATCAGGAAGCAGCTGTGCTTTCCTGGTTTCCTGTTGATCGATTGGTGATCACAGTATGATCTTGCGAGCCCCAAGGAAGGCAGGTGTTGCAGTTATGAGAACCCTGTGATTCCTTTCTCTTGCCTGTACGTAGCCTGTGGTTGGTATGCATGGGTGCAGAACTGAGACAGGAGAAACTGAAAGCTGAATGTTTTTTTTCCCCAGATGTAGTGTGAGACTGTCTCTCTTTTATTATATTTTGCTGCTCAATTAATTTATTGAAAACGCAAGTATCTGTGGTTTTGATCCTGAAGGAATCAAATTTTTCTTTGGTAGTTCTAGGTGTTGCAGTATATAATTTGTAGTGTGAAGTCTTGTGAATTTTGTATGACAAATAAAATACACCAAAATATTGGCTTCACCCTGACATTTTCCCACTGTCTCTCAAGCCTGACTTTAGATGTGGTTTTTATTATAGGAACATTGTTTTTTCACTATTGCTTGTTCAGTTGTTTTTGCTTTCTTATGAAAGACTGTCAGCAGAGACATTTGTCAAATCAGGTTTGCTGTGAGGTAGACAACTTTTGAGTCCAGGGTTGGCCCAGGACTGCCCAGCTCACATATGTTATTTTACTGAATAAACTTTAAGGTGAAAGGCATAGCTGGTGGTTATTACCTTTGATGGGAACCTTTTTGTACCTTCTTGGTGTTTTCATGGGAAGATGACTAACAGCAATTAATTGCTGAATGTTTTGAATTGACACTGTTATTTTTTGAGTATTATGCATTTTTGTAATTTGCATAAATTACATGTTATACAAACCAAACATAATTTTTTTAACAGAGCCTTAGATATTGTGTTAAGTGTGTGAATTCTGACTTCAGGTACTTTTTTCCACAAATTTATGCATGTTCATTTGATAAATGCAAGTCTTTGTGGTGCTGTTTTAAAGCATTTTTCTGTGCTTGATTAATAGTGCCTTATCAAGTACATTTGAGGGCAACAGGTACACTTGGTATTAATTCCCTCTGATACTTTCCTCTTGGTTTAGTATCCTATTCTATATAAAAGGCTTGCATTAACTTGGGGAGTGAGGAAAATAAAAGCTGGCTATTTGAGTGGTAATCAGCACTTGCTTTTCTGTAGTGCTTTTTCTTCTAATGGTGTAAAAACCTGGTGGGATCATCAGTATCCATTTTTCACGTGGTTGTAAGCTGAGAGGGGGAGGGAGGAAGCAGAGCATCTTCTATAGTGTGAAGTTTTTCAGGATTGATCTATCCTGTGATCTAAACCTTTCTAGAAATCTTCAGGAAAATCTTTAAAAGAGAAAACAGCTTATTTTACAAGAGGGCAAATGCATAATAAGGGCAATATTGCATGTGGTAAATTTTGAATCGGGAAATACGGTAGAGTCTTGGCCAGCTTTTTTCCCCTGGCAAAATGCACTACCTGGTATCTGTGCACTGAAATCTGGCTGGAGAGGGACAAAGACTAGCAAGAGCAGTCGTGTCAGAATTGGTAGGTAGACAGCTTGAAATCTAGGACATAAACATTTTTCAAGGGAATGGATGGCACGTATTAGAAAACTTTAGTAAGAGAGTGTGTATTTGTTAATGCTCTCTTCTACATGGTAGAAAATTAGCAATGTCATTAAAAAATGTGCTGAGATCTTTAATAAAACTTAATGCGGTGTTAGCATCTTGTGACACTTTTCCTGGCTTGAGGCAACAGGTAAAGATGATTGTTGAAAAATTTACTAGATGGATTTGCAAGGGTTTACCTTCTGTTTGGAGCTGAGTTACAGTTCATTTTCCTTTGGAACAGAGAACTGTTTCTCCCTGCAGCACCAAAGGGATACTAATCATGTTGTAATTATGTCCCTGAGACAAGTACAGCCTTGGGCCTCTTCAAGGCTCAAGGCTGTGCTCTGATTTGGCATGTTTCCAAAATGATAGCGTAGCTGTATCTCAGGTTTTAGAATTATTTGGAGATATTTGTAAATTTTTTACAGAAGTTTAACAGGACATACCAGTAATACTTGTTCAGAATTCAAGGAAGCCATTTCCTGCTGATTTAGATGGAGAATTTAAATAGACTGTAATTGCTCCAATTAGAATTTGGCTATGGTACCAGACTAAAAATTACGGTGTTGTAAAAATAAATAAATGTTATGGGAATTCTAGTCATCCTAAGGATTTGTAAGATTTAGACTGAGAATTGTCTGTCCTGTAACTGCTGCATCTTATTTACCCAGTCATGTTTCATCTTGTCTAAAGAGGAAAACATATAATAAGCTGAACAAAGCATTTTTTGTGTATGCAACAGAGACAGAAAAGTGTGGTTTTGAGGGCAAGAGGCATTATCTTTTAAATATTTCTAGTTATTGATAAAAAATAGGTAGCAGTTAACCATTGCTTTCAATTTGCTTGTGTGTTACCTTCCTGAAGAAAATGCTTTTTCCATATATGTGCATAATATGTTCTTAGGCCTTAACAATGAAAATGAGGTAAATGTGTTTTATTTATATTAAAGTTGGAACAAGTTGTAGCATTTTTTTAAGGATCATTGATGTGGTTACTGGTGGTGCAAAGAATGAGAAAGATTATCTCCAAAGTGATAAAAACGGATTTGCAAACTTCACAAAAATTAAGAGAAAGCAAAATAATCAGTCCCTGTCTTCCAGTGTGAGAGAATCAAACAGAAGCTGTAAAGAAAGGAATACTCAGCTTAAGAAACAGAGATCATCATCCAGAGAGGAAGCTAACAAGGTAATTCCCTTAGGGAATGTTGGTCTTTGATAAAAAGACGTGGGGTATTTGCTCATCTCCTCTTCAACCCAGTGCCCCAGAGCTCATGGTTACCAGTTGTTCCTAGAGTGTACTTGCAAGATCTCTGTTGGTTGATTCTGCAGAACTTAGTAAGGCCAAGCCTTCTCTGCTGTATATCACACCATGCTTTTTGGTGGATGATGTGAATTTTAATAATTTTGTAATACGACAGAATAGGAAAAGTTTTAGAATGTTTCCTCTACAGATAGGTACTTCGGGTCCTGTGAGTTTGTTTACAGAAATATTTTGTGAGAATATTAATAGGCATGTATTTGTTGACTGTGAGGTGCTTCAAAGTTAGAGAGAGGTGATTTATCACATTAAATAAAATGTGATATAGCATGTAATTATTTTTTTTACTGCCCTTTTAAATGAAGTTCAGAGATCTTATGTCCTGTCTTTACTTTTTATCAGCTCCTTTAGACACCCTTTACCAGGTCAACTTTAGCTGGTGGAGGCTGTAGAAAGCCTTCTTTAGGAGCTGCTGGTACCACTTCTGTATCTGAAGAGGGAGCTGTTAAGAGTGATGCAAGGTGTTCTTCATCTTAGGGCCAGATATGCTGTGGCTGTAAACCTTCCACAGTTGAAACATGGGATCCTCATGCTCATCCCTCCTGAGACCCTTGATTTCTTTATAGCCAGAAGATTTTGTGGAAGCTAATGTCCTCTACTGCCCTTGGAGGGATAGTAGAAGTCTAATTTTTTTTCTGCCAATTATATTTAAGGCATGCATAACCTTGAGATTGTACAATTCTGTGACATACCCCTTCAGAAAAAAAAATCTGAGTCTTTCTAAGCACGTATTCTTCATGCTTATCTCAGTCACAAGATCGTACTTTTGATACAGCAATATTTAACAGGAATGGGTAGTTGGAAATATTAGAAAATTCTGTACATGCAGTAGCATATGAACATTCTATGCTGAATATTATTTTCTTTACTTCCACTAGAAGTTGGGATCTTTGGAGGTGAAGATACTGAAATTAACTGACTCTTTGAAAACCTAAAAAGCTTACAGTCAAAAGGAAGTGGTGACTGCCTCTTTACATGATGCTTGATGCATTTTTTGGCAGTTGCAACAAATTTCCCATATACTTTTAAAAAGAAGCACAGATAGCATATTGTTTCCGTCAGTGTTAGAATATATAAAATACTTTTAAATTTGGCCAGGGAGCTAACAGCAGGGGTCACACTGTATTGGCATCACTACGGAAAACACAAATGGAAGATAGCAGGTTTTCTCTGTATCTGGCATGTGAGTGTTGTCTTTTTGAAAAGCTGTTTGTGCTCTAAACAGAATAAGGAGAAATACAGGTACAGAGAGCTGTTGCTTGAATCAAGAGGAAAATGAAGTGGATGATATTTGAAATATTTATGGTGGGGATGAATAAATAATTTAAAAGGATTGCATTTGAAGGAAGAGTGTAAGTGACATGCAGTTACATTTCCTCTCCAAAACAAGTCTTCGCAGGATTTTTGATGAACAAGTGATTTATGTTGAACTATTGGAACTGCAGACCACTCCAATGGAATCCTTGGAGAGCAATTTTGTTGACTCTAGGAATGTCTGCTGTTTGTTTAAAAGACGGCTTTGGATTTTTATGAATGGGAGACTACCACATGTATTGTTTTACAACTGCTGCAATGGCATCTCTTATTTGCAGGTGGGCACTTAGCAGTATACAGGGACTATACATACTTGATGCTAACAGTATCCAGATCACACAACAATCACACTGAACTTCCTTCCTTTACTCTTCTTGCTTATCCTTTTCTTTGTATTTTAAAGCCTAATAAAATTATTTTCAAATTCTTAGGATCTTGGATAGTATTTTACTGCTTTACCTTGTGTGCTATTTATAAATGTTTATTTGACGAACTATTGTAACTAAAGATTAATAAATATTCAAACAACCAAATATGGAAAGAAGAAAGACTTTTATCTGATTTCCTTTCATAAGCCAATATAATTACTTTCTCCAGAGGACCTGAATAATCACAAAAAACTAATTGTATGTCTTTTTACTAACTTAAAAAGTAATTGTATGACTTTTTGTGATACAGTTCTGAGGCTTTTGTAAACTATTTAGTCCTTTATTCTACTTAGAAGTATTTTAATTTTGAACATTATCAGTTTTAAATCTGTTGGTTTGTAGAAAAATGTCTTGAAACATCTCAAAGTACCTACTTAATGACAGATAAGGAAAAGACTTCTTTTTCAGTTTTCTTCTAAGATCCTGCATCTGTTTGTACGAGAAAATTAGTTTCTTAAGCAAAAGTTAACATTCGTATAAGCATCATGTGCAAGAATAGTAAAAAGGTGATATGTAACCCTTATTCCCAATACAAAATAAATAGTTCAGACAAGACCTTTATGTAGTAGCATTAGGGAGCTTCCAGTTCAGTTTTCTAAAATAGGGCTTAATGCAAATAGGTAATAAATAGCCATCTCATGAAGCTCAGGTTCATCATTTAAGGTTGGAGGATTAGATTTTCAAGTAAATATTGTGTTGACTTCAGTGGGACTGCAGACATGGACCTCCAGTTTTGTAAGTGGGACTGAGTATGCGTCCTCACTGAAAGTGAGTACCTTTGCTTTTTCACTATTGATGAGACAGAAGACACAGACAAAACATAGTTTGCATCCACCAGAAAGAGGGTGATTTGTGACATCCATTTTTATTTCCTGGTTTAATTAGTTAACCAGTGTTTAATACATGAAAGCGTATGGTATGTTGCAGCAAAGTGTGCTCTCAAGGGGCAGATAAGAAACTCGTGAGCGGAGCAGTCTTCATAGCCCTAGTACTGCCAGCTAACATCAATACACTTCTTTTCTCCTTTTTTTTTTTTTTCTTTCCCCACAATTGCATAGAGGGGCTGTGAAAACACCACACATGTACACCAGCCTTCCTGCAACTTTTAGTAGTCTTGCATAGTTTCTGCAGCCCTCTTTAGCAGCTAGCTTGGAACTAGTTTTCAGGGTAAGTAGTACTATGTCAAGATTTTAATTTGGATTATGTGGATGTGTGGAATTCATTCCAGTGAGCATTCTCATGTGGTGAAACTCAAGGTCTTAAATAAGGGTTGAACCCAGTCACAGTGGCCTTTTGCAGTACAGATGACCCATAAGGTCATCTTTCATATAATAATGAGTGTGAACCATGTAAAGAAAACTATGAGCTGCTCCCCTCCCTCCCTCTGGTGGGAGACATAAAAGGCAGAGATCACAGGTTGAGATAAGAACAATTTACTGGAAACAGCAATGGGATATGAAAGCAAACAGTAACAGCAAGAGTATTAATAACCAAAGTGTACAAAGAGAGGGTGATTCACATGGAATATAGTGATATTTCACTATCACTTACTGTAGGGTGTGTATTTGTAGATTAGTTCATGTGTCAGAAAGAGTTGATAACCTTTATAAGAGTTGCGATGTCTTATGAATCAGGACAAATTCTATATTAATGTCTGCCTCTACTAGCTTGTGTGAGTTGGCTGTTCTTTTCCTATTAGTAGTACAGGCAAACCATGGGACTTAATACTTTTATTTAAAGAGGGAAACAAAAAAATAAAGAAATCAGTTTATGCATATAGCCTTTTTCTTTTTTCTCTCATGTTAAAAATGGAATTGTCAGCTTTGGAAGATTAGTTGGAGGATGGAGAAGTTACTTAGGATTTATGCAGCTGTGTAAGTGTTTCTTTCTCAGCTCAGTAATCTTAAAAGTTTCATGCATCATCTGGACTTATAATGGTTTATCTTTTTCTAACCAGCCTGTTACTTGGGGTGTTTTGGAACATGCTGGTCTCTTCAAAGAAGGCAAATGTGCGTATCAGGCTATGTGTGGCATCTCTGGGCATCAGCTGGCTTTCAGTGCCAACAGATTTGTAACTTTTTGCAGTACAAATAGTCAGTGTATGTCTCTTGCAAACTGATCCAACAAAGTAACTGCTCTTGTCTTAGATATAAGAATAAAGATATTTCTCAGTGACATTCCTTCTTAAAGTGCATTTGCTGCCTTTTCTACTGAGTACTAAAAATGTCAGAAATGGAAATTCAGAAGAAAATTTAAGTAGCTTAATCATCCTCAGTGTCTACAAACTGCACATGCCTGTTTTATAAGATCACTGTGACACAGAGTGCTGAATCATTTTAAAGACAATCCCTTCTTGGTCTACAGTGTTAAGTCTTGGTCTTTATGAGCATTCTATGCCATTCTAGATGCCTTAAGACCATCTAAAAATATTGATTTTTTATCTCCATTATTTTTTTCTGTAGAAAATACTAAAATTCTGGAGAAGATGTAAACCCCCATGTACTAATTGCCTTTTTTATATCACTTGTGTATTTTTCATACATTTACTTTTCCTCATGTTTAAAAAATGCTGTCTCATATGGATGACATGCATGGGTATGCAGGCACACAAGGTTAAGTGTTGGGTCACACATAAGAGTGCGATAATTTTTGTCTCATTAAAAGTGTATTATCCAAATTTAAGTTCTAGAAATAACAATGCCAGAGTAAACTTCACAGTATATCTCATTAGAAAACAGTTTAAAAATTCTGACATGGATTTTTTTCCTGTCAATGGTATAATAAGTACTTGTTTAAATAACTTCATTTGTTTTAACTTGGCATTTATTACATTTCTTTTCACAGAGTCCTTCAGAGTTGTTTCTCTGTTCTATGATGAAATGTTGCCTTATCTAGCATTTTCTTTGGTGAGGACAGCCAGTTGGTTTGGGGCTTTTTTTTTTTGCTTTTTTTTCTTTTTGTCAAACCAGTACTCTGTCATAATTGATTGCTCTTCCTAAGGCTCCTTTTAGGGATCAGGCATTCTGTTGATCCTCTCTGTCCCATTCCTGCTTGTATCCCTATCTCTTGTGACTCTGTCATATTTTTCTCCTTTCTGTAAAGGAACTTATGAAAAATGTATTTCTAAAATAACAAATGTTTATATTTGTGACAGTGCAAGCCTATAAGTAGTAAAGTTTCTGCATTGGACAACTGCAATTTTAAAGGCAGATGCTTTCAATTATCTGTAAATTAATGGTGTGAGGCTTAGTCTAGTTGCTGTCCATAAAATATTTTTCTTAGGGAAAACAATTATGATACATTGAATAGACAGTGAATTTATGAGAAGGCCTAAGGTGATTTCTCGAAGTCTTTTTGTCTAAATAAGAAACTGCATTCTGTGTTTCAAAGAGTGAGCAGTAGTAAAATAATTAAATGCATTTTCAGCAGAAATATTAATTCCCTTGAGAAAAATGAATGTCACTAAATCTAAATCAGCTGTAACTATGCTATTTATAAGGCTATTTTACATAAGGATCTGCCCAAGTCACATGATAGTTATGAAAACTAGTCCTATCCTGTAAAAAAAATAATAGCTGTCGGCTGTAGTTTAACTCTGTAGTTAGTTAGTTTAATGTAGTTTAATGCAATTTGCATTAGTTTACCTCTTGAGAATCATCTCACAGTGTAGGAGCTAATGGAAGCTGCAACTCTGTCTAATACTTTTAGGGAGTAGCCTCATGATAGACTCTGCCACCAAGTTTGAGTGGGTGGGAGAATATCACAGAAATTACCCAAGTTCACTGGGAAAATGTTGTGTCTAGCTGCATCTTGTGGATGGGTGTCTGAAGAAGAGTTAATGTTACTCTGAGTAATACTTGAAAGTTTTGAAAATTTCCAAAGCATGGAGAGAAAAAGAAATGGAAAATGTGGGATTGCAGATTCATGTTTCCTTCTGATGGTTATGTATTTTTTAAACATACTTGCTTTCCAAGTATAGTAAGAAGATTTTTCTTTTTTTTCTGGAGTCAACCTTGGCACTTCTTGTGTGTTCACCTTTTTGGAATGTTAGTTAGTGATATTTTTTTTTGAGCATTTTGAAATAAATTTATATGTAAATGAAAAAGTATTTTTATGCTGTGTTTTCTCTTATGATTACATAGCTACTAAGGTAATTGGCTCATTTTCAGAACTAAATTGAGCAGGAGAATTTCCCAGTAACTAGAACTTCCTAGAACTTCCTTTCGTTTTGGTTCAAAGCTTCTTGTAGGTATTGAAGTTTTTGTAGATAAAATTAAATCAGGAGTGATTGTGGCACAGATCATCTTAAAGAAAGATCATTGGTGGGTTTAGGCTTTTTGTGTTAGGAAGTTTGTCTTGCGGGCCGAGAGCTGATGTGAATCCAAACATGTGCAGGATGTTTCTATTTGAAATAAGTTAAATAAATAATATTTAATTTATCTTTAACCTGCAACAACTAATCTTTCATCAAAGAAAACAACCCAGCTTTAGATTTTGTAGGGGCTGTGAAAACACTGTGTGGCAGCCCCTGACAATGCACTGCCTGGCCTCGCTGTGTGCCATTCTTCTTACTAAAAGGCATGCAGGAGGCACACTGACAATAATCTCTCAGCTTGGCACTTTTACAGTGAGAAGGGCTTACTGTGTAAGCATTAGGCTTAACATACCATACCTTGTTGTAATTACAAGTTCTAAGAAGGTCATTTCAGGTCTTTCATCCTTTGGGGTGGATAGGTTAAATTGCATGCGGTTCACATTATAGCTTATTGGTTATTTGAGTTCTGTAAGTGCAAGTTTGTGGATACTTGAACAGTAAATATCATCTTGGAGCAAATAGGTAACCTTATGAAAAATTCCAGTGTCTTAGACAGATCTCTCCCACTCCCTTTATTGTGCAAAATTTTAATAGTGCAATTTCTATCTGCCTGGTCCCTGTCACTATTAATACATACTTGTAAGTCCTTGATATCCACAACCAGCTGCAAAAATCTATTTATATGCATTTGCTCACTCTTTCTAGCTTGTCCCCTCACCTATGGTCCGTGCTACTGGAATTGTTCAGTGTCATAGTGACTGTGAGGATTTCAGAATGCATGAGTAACTTAGAGTGTATTTTAATAATTTTTGTACCTGTTTGTCTCTTAGATTGTGTTTTAAAAGCAGGATTCTTTTGCTTTCTCTATTTCCTTAATTCTGTATTACACTGAAATTCTAATGGTAAGTGGTTCACAGGTAGGAACAACTTACCCAGTATCAGGGTTTCTGCGTTTTAAAGGTTTTCCCATTTCAGTAGATTGCCCTACATAGTCATTTCTGAAAGAATTGATTTATAAACTCCCTAATTTTAAACTCCCTTTTTGAACTCCCTAATTTTGCTCCTTAAATAAAGGAAGTTTCTCCCTGCCTGTGGTGGTTTATCAAATTTCATGAGAGGAACCTAAAGACGAGGCGTTGCCATCATTGTCTACACAGAAATCCATTTTTGCTATCTCAGACTGGATATTACTTGTGGTAGCTAAATGAACTGAGGATCCAGAGTATCTGAAATGTATGATACAGAAGGCCAGGTAAATTCTGAAAGCAAGCATGTAAAGAAAAGTGCCTTCAAGTGACCCGTACTTTGCAATTTTTCTGTAAACAGAATAATGGCATTGAAAAACTCATAGCAAAAGAGTTTGATTTGTAAGCATATCTACTGTCCATTTTGTGTGGCTCTCAAGAGGTGAAATGTAAATTCTTAAGAGGCTTGGGAAACAGTCAAGTCTGGGACAGCAGTAGGTGTTACGTGAGATAGCATTAGTTTCAGAACTAAACCATGTCATTTTGTGGATCACACATTCAAGGGGGATGTCAAACATGAGGTTAATGTGAAGAATTTGGGCTTACAGAATGAATTCCAGAAACAGGACTTAAATTCTGCCCAAGTACAGCAAACTATGCAAAATTGGGAATCCTTGTTTTGGCTTCCTTATGAGTTGTCTGGAATATGTCCATAACATGGAATTTGAACAAATATGAGTGAAAAATCTTGGACTGCATTTGATTCAGATTATTTTATGGGTCATATGTTCCTTCCACCACTTCATCCTTTCCTGTGAAAAGCCAGTAAGTGTTTATAAGCTTGCTGCTTCTCTCACGCACATTTTTGGCGCATTTTGTACTTTTGATACGCTATCTCTTTTGATAGAATAGCATGTTGGACTTGCTTGTTACAGGGGAAGAACTACTAGAGGATTTTTGAGCTTGCATTTTTAATGGAAACAGTAGTTATGGAATCATGCGTTCCCTAGGAACCTCACCAATCAGTCAGCCAGGAGGTATGAAATACCATGTATCTGTTTTCTCAACAGCAGCAAGACTGCGCTTGTAACATAAGCATTATACACAAAGCTCATTTTTTTTTTTCCCCTGTTGTGGGGGTTTTTTGTTTGTTTTTACATCCCAAGGATGTAAAAAAGGCACGGAGAGCAGCCCTGCCACGAAGGACTTGGGAATGGAAAGCTGGAAATGACCTGGCAATGTGTGCTTGCAGCCCCAAAAGGCAAATGTGTCCCAGGCTGCATCCAGAGCACTGTGGGCAGCAGGGGAGGGAGGAGATTCTGCCAGTCCCCAGCAAAAGAGGGACATAGACCTTTCAGCTTGAGTCCAGGGAAGGGCCACAAAGATGCTCAGAGGGCTGCAGCACGTTTGCTACAAGGAAAAGTCTGAGAGAATTGGGACCTGGAGAAGAGAAGGCACTGAGGAGATTTTGCTGCAGCCTTCCAGTACCTAAAGAAGCCTCACAAGAAAGATGGGGACAAACATTTTAGCAGGGTCTGTAGTTATTGAGCAAGGCGTCATGGCATTGAGCTAAAAGAGGATTGATTTAGCTTAGGTATAAGGTTTTTTAGTCTGAGGCTGGTAAAACGCTGGTACAGGTCACCCAGAGAGAGATGGTACATGCCCCATCCCTGGAAACGAAATTCAAGACCAGGTTGAACAGAGGTCTGTGCTACCTGATCTAGTTGAAGATATCCCTGTTCATTGCAGGGGCATTGGACTAGATGGCCTTTACAGGTCCCTATCAACTAAACTGTTCAATAGTTCTTTATAAATAATAGGCGTTAATAATGGTTTCTGTCTTGGTGGAATCCGAGCAGCTCAATGAACAAACTTGCTATATTTACTGGAGTATCAGGGTAGCATGCCTGCGAAATGGGACATTTTATGCTATTCAAAACATACAAGCACAAAAGCAACTGTCAAATTGAAAATTTTACGGCAGATATGTAGTAGATATGTGGCCTGAAATCTGGAGTTCTTTATATCTATGGACTGTGCTTTTCTTTCTTGACTCTTGCAAAGAAAGTAGTTGTAGAGCTTCATCTGAATATCTGAAGTTGCCATTTTTGTACTAGATTGGTATATTTTGGTAACTGTCTGTTAAGACCAATTTGAAGATGCGTGTTGTTGTTAATCCGTTTCAACTAGGTTGACAAATTTATTATGTATACAATTAATAGCAATTTCATTTGAGTCATATAATCCAAACTTAAATTTTAGATTGTAAAGAAAGATTTTTCCTGTAACTCAAGTAATATTTGTATAGTATGGAGTATCAGCAGCAACTCCTTGTGAAGATCAAGAAACCCATTGAATAAGGACAGGTGTCATAGGTTGTATCTAATCTACATTTTCCATGTGTTACGAAGGAAGAAAGATGTATGAGATCTTAAATAATGTCAATAAAAATCTGTGAAATGAGGAATTTTGGTAAAGTATGATGTTGAATTTTTGTGTTCTTTTTCCACGCACACAGCTAAAATGTTGTCTGTTGTCAGAACAATGAATCTTTATCTTAGTCTGGGTTAAAAAGTGAAAGCATTGCTTCTGTATACTCGTATACCTCAGGCTCCTTGAGGAATGACTATAATAAGTGTTGGATTTAACATGGGCAACATTTCGCTGAAGGTTGTGTTGAGGTCTTTGTTCTTTTCCTGTATAATCCAGAACTGAGCTATACTGAAAAATTATAGCTTGATTGCTTTGTAGAAATCAGTGGCTCTCTGTCTAGTTGTGTGTCCTGTCAGGTTTAATTGTAATCATTTGGAATTTTTAGACTACATTACATGTATGGAAATAGTATTTTTGATACAATATGCTGGAGGGATGTCAACATATATACGGTATATAACCGTAGTAAAATATACCATATAAATGCATAAAAGACAATCATGTTTCGTAATTGTTGGGCACAACATTTTACAATTATTTGCTCTATAATTACAAATAAAACCAGGATATTCACAATAGTTACCATTTTTAACCTAGCGCTTAGTACTTGCCTTGAACATTTTGAAAATTATTGCAGTGTCGTTGGGTATTACAACCATTTTAGCAATATGAGGTACATAATTTGGACTTTTATGCATGGCTTTCTTCTGCCATAAGCTTTAGATAAAAGAATATGCCTGGGTGAAGCATGAAGGAAGGTGTGTTTCTACCAAGCATGGACCTCAAGTCCATACAATATAAATGTATCTTTTCCTCTTTCCAGATGCATAGTTAAAGTCACTTAGCAATTTATTCTCATGTCACATTACATAAAATTGTGCAGCTATAAGAGAGCTTAAATGTTAATGTTTTGAAGGTAATTTATGGGTGGCATGGGAGAATTAGTAATCGAAACAGTAATAGAATTGGAACCAGCTGTGGAAGCTACATAGGAAATTGTTCTTCCTTCCTGCAGTAACAGAGACATGCTGTAATTTTTAACCCTCATCCCCCTACCTTTGCCCTGTGGTTGCAGATCTTTTCATGAGTAGCTTACAAACACATACACACACATACACTTTTAATTCCTTAACCTAATTATTTGCTAAGTTTGTAAGTCATTGTCACTAGATGGAACAATCTAGTTTTGCATAAATTTCTGTCTCTCAGGATCCTGAAGTAAACATTTGAATGAACAGGTTTTACAATAACAGTTGGAGAACTGTTGAAAAGTGGAGTCTGTGGACATCTCTCTCGAGCTGTAATTGTTTAGTTTGCTGACTGTATTGTGTTTGTTGAGAACAACAGGGTCCCTAGGGAATGTGAAAAACTTCACCAACATTGCTGAAAACCTAATAGCACATTCCTTGAAAAAGGTATTATTTATTCAGATTTTTTCAGATGAGGAAACTGAGGTATGTAGGAGTGAAATAAATTGCACAGTCAAAGGTCAAGGTTTGGTGTACACCAGCGGTGTATTGTTTTAATTTTGGTCATTAAACCACAAACAATTTGAAAGAGATGGCTTGCTAATGAGGTTGCTGTTATACTGGGATAGAGGTTGTATCATCCTGATGCTAATGAAATTTTATGGTGATATGTTCAACAGTCTTAAAATGAGTGTAAGGCTCTTTTTTGATAAGAGAAAAAATGCATTTTATTTCAGTTGTAGTAATACCATATCAGTTTTAGATAGCAGTGCCAAATATTGATCATCTATTGGTTGTGTTGTTTTTTTTAAGTTTTTATGAGTCCAGAATTAAAATCTCAAGTGTATTAATGCTGATGGACTTAATTTCACTGCTTATGCAACTTGCAAAAGAAGCTTTAATACTTATTCTGCTGCATATATTATTTTAATGTACTTTCATAAAAGTGCGTGTAACAAAAATGGGTTTTTCCTGCATGAATTACAAAGGCTTAATAGTATAATTGACTTTTTAAATATATGGAGGGGAGGAATATGTTTTTGAAAAAACATGTTTACCTTTGTACATGTTTCTGAATTGTAAGATACTTCATAAGTACTTTTATTTTAAGACAGACACTGAATCTAGAGAACAGTAAAGCTATTTCAAAGAGTGAAAAACATCTAAGTGTTCATGGTTTTTCTTGGTGAGTCAGGTGAAAGAACTTCATGCTCTTTTTTCCCTGAAGTTTGCCAAATGGTGATAATGGTAAAGTGTCTGTATAGTTTAGGTAAAATATGTTTTGTAGCAAGTTTAATGTAAGTAATTAAGCGAACTGGCTAGCAGGCTGAAAAACGTTATGCATTAACAAATGTTAAGTTCATTCTGGTTGTGCGTCCCATGTTTTGCTTATGGATTCTTACATGGTTGTCTTTTATGGCATATTCCTTGTGGTAGAAATCCCACATGGAATCTGTGGTACAAAATTCTACACAAGCTGAATGTAAAGTACGTGAATGCCTGTTTGCATCTGAGCTAAACATTTGTCACTTCTACTCCAAAGACTTCAAAGTTCACAATTATTTGTCCTTTCTGATTTCATAATTAAGCTATGGTTTGAAAACCTACCAAGCTGAACAGAGCTTTCGGAGTTTGTTTTATTTTTCCTCATGATCTATGGTTGTGTGAGCTGTTTTACTGTTGCAGAGTAAATGGAAGTATTCCATTATATTAAAACAAAGTACTCTATTCAGCTCTAAAGAATAACCTTAATGAAGGATATGCCTGACTGAAAATGCCAGAGCTTTTTTTTAATTCCTAACATGGCAGCTAGCAGTAATGTTTTATATTTTTTTACTGGGGTAAAACCATGGCTTGACTGAACACGGGTGCTTTTTGGTGGTATGTGGCAGTTGTACATACTGTTTCAGCAAATATGAAGTATTTATATTTATACGTTTGCAACTGAGAAGATAAAGATGAAACAGATGGCTGGTTATGTGAGTGGAATGTAACTGGAACACTCAGCTCAAGTAAACCTGTCTCCCAGAAACTGCAGAGGAAACTTGAATGACTCCAGGCAATTTTAGATTTAAATCAGTTTTATCAATGATAATAACTTGTTTTAGAAAAGGCTCAAGAGAATTTCTTTGGTATACATTGTGAGAACAATTCCCAGGTCATAACTATTAATATAAACTATGACTTCATAAATCAAAGGCTTGTTACAAATTTAGAAACTTATCTGAATGAGATTTTGGAATCTAGATGAAAAATAGCAACCTTCTGAAATCTATCTAAAAGTAGCCCCCAGAAGACAGATCAAGCAGGCATTCTGCTGTGCTTTAGAAGTATGATGTTTATATCTAAAAAAGGTGCTTGCAAACATGCTGAAATTCTATTTGTAATACCTTTTCTAAGCAGCTAAGCCATTAGAGTATTTTCAGAAAAGGATGTGCTGGAAAGTGGCATGAAAGGGAAGGGGAGAGTTAATTGATGTTACCTATTGTGTCATGCCACAGTCTCTGAGTTACCATTTGACCCATCATCTGATGCGTATCTGACCTATAATAACATTAGAAATTTATTATTTTTAGGCAGTCGTGTTGGAATAAAGATTTAATCTAAGGTCTTTTCCCTTGCTGGTTGAACCTGACAAAGCGCTTAGGTTCAGATCATAAGAAAAAATTACACAAATGTGTGAATTAGGTGATGTTGGGAGGAACTAGCCACAGTACTATTTCCATATTGAATAATTAAATTTACTTCCTGTAGGTATTTGAAAGGAAGTTCATCTGCTTAAAGCACCTTTTAATTCTTGAGTGCACACTGAAACAATACCTCTTAGTTCACTAAAGGAAAGAATAACATCTCCATGATCCTATACTTAAAATTCAAGATGTAAGTTCTGCGCTGTTACCTAATTTAAAGGCTAACTGGGAACAATATAATTTTGTAGGGCCCTTCCAATATTTCTGTTAATTTTTAAGGTTTTCTGCATTCATCATGCAGTTATAGTTATCTATAACTAGTTAACTAATAGTTATCTATAACTAGTTAACTAATATAGTTATCTATGTTTTTCCATGAGTAACAGATACTTTGGGTGTTTTGTGGGAATGCCAGCCCAGATAATTCATACCAGTGTTTGCATGCATCCGTCTGTTTTCCAGAGTATTTTCCTTTATCTTCAGACCAGAAATTTAGATAATACAGGCACACATGCCCTGATTCATGCAATGTAATCAAGGCACCTGTGTTAGGAATTCAGATGCTTTGCACTTTCCGGAATAATCCATGAAGAGGAGAGGTTTCCAAATGATTTTGGTTTTTTGGTACACTGATTCTTCTTCTTGAGTTATTTGCTTGTTTTTGAAGGCTGTATAGGAAGTCTGAAGTAAGTATTTTCCGTATTTAGATGCATCACATTTAGAAACTCAAATTGTATGAATCTGGGCCAAGCTGAGTTTAATACCATGCAAGTTTGAATGAGAATACATCTGTCAATTCTAACACCTAAAAAGAGGAAATTAAAAGTTGTTGAAATGTCCTTTCAAATCTGTATGCTTCGTTCTGCATGGAAGTTTGTGGGTAATGCACTCCTGTAAACCCGAAAATATTTATGTTTTCTGTTGCTGTAGAACAATGTCTTCCCCATCTCTCATATTGCGGTTTTTCATACTCTGTCTTTCTCTTGAGTGTTCACTTGTGCAACGTTAGTGTATATCTTACACGTTTATTTTCAGTTTAATTTACAGCGGAAAAGAGTGAAAAATTGTGACTTGGAAAACCTGCCCATTTTACAAGTAATATGGTTTTAATCAGTGCATGATTGTGGAACAAAACATTACATCAGTGTGTGTTTGTTTGAAAAACGAGGTTAAAAAAGAACAGAAAAAATAAATTAAAACACTTCCTACTGTCTTCACCTTTCACTGCTGTCATGGAAAATTCATCTGGGTGCCTAATAGCTTAAAACATTTATCTAGTTTGAAAAGAGGAACGAGGGATGTTTTCTTCCAGATTTGTGAAATACTCCCCTCAACACCCTTTTATCTTTCTTCAAATAGTGTTTCAGACTTAATATTGAAGAATGGAACAGGATTCCATTCTCTCTATTCATCATCACTAAAATAGTCTCTTAATTTCCTTCACTTGCATATTGAAGTTGGATGTGAGATAGAAAGGAAAAAACTGCTTGTTTGTGGGCCTGAGGTTAATTCCAGTACAAGAAGGTTGTGCAAGTGTCCCCCTGTGAAGTTTTATGGACTCCTATAACTTCTTTACACTGAAAAGAAGCATTTAGGTTGTATATTAAGTGATGTATGAGAGAGAATACTTGACCTGTACACTAAACACATTTTGATAAAGACAATAGCAGGCAACAACAAGCATGAATTGAAGCTTTCTGCTATTCATATTAACATGTGGTTTTGCCTAGATACTGCAGCAGTTGGACCAGATTTCTTTGGTGGTTGAGATAAACAGTGGTTTATCTCCAGAATTCAGTGGTTTTCTGTGGTATTTTATGTCTAAACTTTGCAGGCTGCCCAGGGAGATTGTGGAGTCCCCCTCTCTGGAGATATCCAAAACCCTCCTGGGCGAATTCCTGTGCCACCTGCTATAGGTGACCCTGTCTTGGCAGGAGGGTTGGCCTAGATGATCTCCAGAGGTCCCTTCCAACCTTGACGATTCCATGATTCTGTGAAAAGCTTGTGTTATTGTACCTGTCTGCTTTGGGAATTACTGTGTCAGATACCCCATTCTTTCTGTTGTGATTGTTGATGAGTTGTCTGCCCTTATTTTTGTCCTTAAAATGTTTCAAGAGCATTCTCTTTTAGTATGTAACATGATTTACAGAATGAACATTTTTATTAGGAGATACTAAATTTTTCTTTTTAACTCTTTCCTGTCATCTTGATTACTCTTCTTAATTGCATTTGTGGTTTTGAACTCTTTGCTGGAGAAAATAGAAGAGAGGGAAATTTGTTAGTATCTGGTCACAAGGCAGATTTCAGCACTCTCAGACTGTATGCTGGTGTACAACATAAAAACCTTTCAAGGGGTCTCAAACTTTCCTGCTCTCCCTACCTTGCCCCTCAGCAGCGGGCATTTGCTTTTCCATGCAAAACAGTCATTTTGGATAGGATGAGAATAAGCTTTAAAGAAACTTGAAAGAAAACATGAACATGATGTATTTAAACAAAAGGCACAAAAATAGAAAGTTCTTTTTTCTTAATTGCCAGAAGGCCTGGAATTTGAATTATTAAAACATGGCTTTCTGTAGGGACTCCTTTCTTTTTGGGAGTTGGAATTGCTGCCGTTTCTTAAGTAGATGGAGGTACTTTCATTACCAGTTGTTGCTAGGGTTTGTTGTTCCTCTTCCACTTCCACCAGCTATTCCTGCTGCCCATTAGGATTCCAGTCATTTCCATCTGTCTTCAAATAAGCCAGTAATCATTAGTGTCAGACCACTTCTGTGATACTTGCTCTGCAAAACCTGTAGTTTCACCAGAAATGGAGAAATCTCTGTAAAGTGTAGCTCTTGCCTCCTTCTCATCACTCCTGCCCATGAACAGACAGCACCTTTCCTGTGGAGTATACCAAACCAGAGACACAAAAGAGCAGGGTGTGTTTACACTTGGAGCAGAAGGGGTTTTTTAGTGTAGTAGAATCACAGAATTACTGAATGGTTTGGATTGAAAGGGACCTTGAAGACCATCTCATTCCAATGCCTCTGTGACTAAATCAGGTTGCCCAGAGCGCCATCCAGCCTGGTCCTAAAAACTTCAGGGATGGGACATCCACAGCTTCTCTGGGCAACCTGTGCCAGTGCCTCACCACCCTCACAATAAAGAATTTCTTCCTAATATCTAAGCTAAGCCTACCCGCCTTTTCAGTTTAAACCCATGCCCCTTTGTCCTAATGCTACATGTCCTTGTGGTCCCTCCAGATTTTTTTGGGCCCCCTTTAGGTACCGGAAGGTGCAATAATGTTTCCTCAGAGCCTCTCTTCTCCAGGCTGAACAATGCTCTCACCTTGTCCTCACAAGAGAAGTGACCCAGCTCCCTGATCAATTTAGTGGCTCTCTTAAAGATATTTAAAATAGGTAGTAGTCAAACCAGCTTTAACCTTTTCTCTTGCTCAAGGCAGGCAAAGTGCTCACCTTTTAGTTCGACTAGCTGTAGTTTTGCATTTTTTTTCTCCATGCTGTGCCATAGCTCTGCTCTTGCAAATAAGTAGTATTTTCAAGTTTCCAGGAAGCCAGTGTTTCAGGAGAGAACTGAGAATATAGGAGCTATCTAGAAAAAGAAAGTAATATTTTCTTCCAGGGCAGCATATGGTCTTTAGATCCTCAAACAAGGCATGATCCTTTATAAGGGCAGTTGCAAACACAGAGAAAAAAGAAGTGTTTTTTCTCTGTAAATTGTAGTATTTTGGGTACCTGTAAAAGTTCCTATTTAAGGGTCTGCTGTGTTAAAGATTACCTATAGCTTGCAAGTCTCTCTTGTACAATATAGTTTCCATTTAGTGATATATAGACCTCTGCAAATGGGACAGTAGAGGTTCTTTTAGGCATAAAGGCATCATTTTCCCCTTCTCTGTTTGGGCCATGAAAAAGTGAGTTATTTTGGTTTATTTGATTTTTTGGTTTTGTCTTTGATTTTTTTCAAGACACTCTGGAGAGACTAATCTAGTTTCAGCCTCTGGTTGCTAGTGGCCTGTTTCCTGAGTATTGTTTGAGAATAAGGGAGCTCCCAAAAAGAGCAAGGAAAAAAATCCACAATAATTACTGACAGTGGTGCAGTAAATAGAAGATTGTTGTTAGGCACAGGAGTTTAGCACTCAGCTAGGGCTGGAATTCCCTGAAAAAATTGGAACTCTGTGCTGCAGATGTGATGGTGATTTGCAGTGTCCCTTTGCAGAAATTACTTTTAAGGTAAGACTATTCATTTGGAGAAGAACTGTGAACTCACAGAATACTCTGTTTCACAGATTTAATATATATTAATCTTATGTCAGCCAGGGAATTGAGAATTTTTGTAAAAATATTAGGAGATATGTCAACACCATAACTGTTTTCCTCTGTTTCTGCTGAAGGAGAAATTTAAAATACTGTCTTTTCCTCATGTGCTTTAAAAGAAAATAACAACAGCAACAACACCCCCACCCCCACCCCGAAATCCTCTAAAGATTTTATCTCCTCTAGTTTTAATTGCAATACAAATTTTGCAGAACAATGTTAGTGAAATTATGGAATCAGTTTGTGTAAACTTAACATCTGAAATCCAAGCAAAAGTTGGAGTCCTGGAAGTGCAGGTACACTCTAGGCAAACACTAGCTTTTCATTTTTTTCAGACTTACAGTAATATTCCAGTTTACATGATATCCAGATGTTCAAATCAGCATACATATATTAACTATATTTTCCTTTCAGATTGTGAAAAAACTGATTTTATGGCATTCTTTATTCTTTGGAGTTTAATAACTGGAAAAGTGGTGGTTGCATCTGATTATCTTGTGTGGGTATAGGCATGTGCTGTAGCACGTTAGAGATACAGCATTCTGAATTATTTATGAAGTTCATGGTTACCTAAAATAGAATAAGCCACCTTGGTTTTTTGTAAATGTTTAGCTAATTTGAAGATGTTATGCCAAGATATGTTCCTGGATGTTGTTATCTTAATTTTTTGTTTTGAATAGTCTAAACAGTTACTTTAGCTGTCAGGCATCCCTCGGACACTGCAGAGCTTAGCAGCAGTAGCAGTCGCCAAATGTCAGACTTTCGGGCTCAGGATGTTTGATTTATCAGGTGGCAGAATATATTCCTATCTGTTCTTCTTCCCTAAACTAAGTAGCCAGAATACTGTTCAATGTGAGTGTGGTGTAAAGCAAAAATGTTTTCATATTAGTGCTTCTCTCTTCTCATGAAAATGGGGATTTAATTATTGTCACCTGAAGGAGCTAACAATTAAAATAAATTAAGTTTGTTCTATTTAATTTTGTTTATTAATAAATTAATCTTTTTTCTTTGAATTATTGAAAGAACTTTTAAAGTAGTTAAGATACCCTTTGAAACTTAAATTCACTGCTGACACAATATAGACTTACAATACCTACCTTTGTGGTAAGGTACATGAAATGAAGAATTCTATAATATTCCAATGCAGAAAAGCAACCTTGCAGTGATTAAGATAAGAATGCAACAGATGGTTTCTGTGAAAGCCTTTGATTCACAAAAATAGAACATCTTTTGTTGTGGGTGATGGCTGTTGTGGGTGAATCTTGGAAACTGTTTGCTTTTCGCACGTTGGTTTTTATGGAATGTGCTTGGATGGCAAGTGGCTGTTGAGCAGTTTTTTGCATCCCAAGAACAGTAAATACCAGTTTATAGTGCAGGGAATGATGGAGCATTGAAAACTTAATTTGTATTATAATTATACCTTTGTCTGTGTGCTTTATAGCATCAGTTGAACAATAAACTCATTTTCATAATCACAGCTTCACTTGGGAATTTTGAGTTACAGCTGCTTCTCTGCTTCTAAACCACTGTGTCTGTGGAAATGTCACTTGATGCTGTGTGGGCCATACCTTTTAGGATGTCATATGTAGCTATTGCAAAACCTTTGCTGTTACCCTGTGGTGGGCTGACCTTGGCTGGATGCCAGGTGCCCACCAGGCTGCTTTATCACTCCCATCCGCAGCAGGATGGAGGAGGGGAAGAGAGGAAGATGGAAAAAAATCACGTGGATCAAAATAAAGGAAGCATAAAATGAAGTAAAAGTGCAGGCCACATGTGGAAACAAGGGACAGCAGAAGATTTATTCTCTACTTCGCATCAGCAGGGAATGTCTTGCCGCTTCCCAGTAGGGCTTCCGTGAGCAAAGTGGTTGCTCTGGAAGACAGCTAATGAATGCACATGCACAACATGCCCACCCTCCTTAAAGACCATCTCATTTCAACCCTTCTGGGCAGAGACACCTTCCACTAGACCAAGTTGCTTAGAACATCATCCAACATGGCCTTGAACATTTCCAGGGATGAAGCATCCACAGCTTCCCTGGGCAATCTGTTCCAGTGCCTCACCACCCTCAAAGTAAAGAATTTCTAAAGAATTTCTAAAGTACTAAATGTACTTCCGTTTAGTTTAAGTAAAGTTAGAAGAAGGGTAGGTGTGGCTAAACCAAAGATAATGAAAGCTTCAGTTTTATCAGAGAAATAGAAGATGGAAGTGATAAAGAAGATAAAAAAAGTATGAAGGAAATCAGCCTGATGCTATAGAGACTTTTCTGTGAAGCATGAAAAATAGTGAAGGGATTGGCAAAGATGGATAAGGAAAGAGATTTGATATGTAGTATAAAATGTGCCTAAAATTATTTTAAAATCATACTTTGGCAACAGAAAATTATAACAAAGATGTCAGGCATCAAGAGGATGGATTGTGTCTGTTTTAGGAAAGTGGTGCCAGATAAATACGCATTTTGAGAGTAATGATTCACATGACCTTTTTACAAAGTTGCTCAAAAGTACTTGAGTACTTCCATTACATTTCTTTCTGTGTGAATTAATATCTTCCAAAGAGAAAAAAAAAGAAAATATTTTCCTGTTTTTGTCTTAAGATGGTGTCATATTTTTAAAATAATTATTCGTCATATTTTTGGGAGTATATCAATGAAAATAAAAATGTGAAATCAGTCTCTGGTTTATGATTTTCCCATTTCTCCTCTTCACGTTACGACTGATGTGATGGAAACCTTTCTTGCTTTTACATATATATTGCATTAGTGGGTTTTTTTGGTGATAGCACTGTTTTCACAGAAGTGAATTTTCTTCTTTTCCAGAATCCTGTCAAGAAAATTCCAGATTCTCATGAAATTACACTCCAACATGGAACAAAGACAGTAAGTGTAAACATGTTTTCAACCCTTCATGCTTTTCTAGAACTGTGTCAGTCTGTGAAATAAGTTAACAAACGCTTACCAGCTAAAGTTCAAGAATCGAATTTTTTCCTTGATTTGTTATTTTAGTCGGTCTCGTTTCTTAGTGCAATTGAAAATGTGTTTCAGGACCACCTCTTCAATTTCTCGTAATAACCTAACTATGGCTCTGTATGACTCAATTGTTTCCTCATTTTCATCAAGTCTGCTCTCTGTAATTGTTAGAGTTCCTCTTCTAGGCTAGACCTTCCTAATTTGTACACAGGGGTCTAATCTAGACCTTTCTTTGGTCATGGGTTTAAAGGAGAATGTTATTGCCAATGACTTTTTTTTCTGCTGAGTACTTCGTTCTACTTCAATCTTTTTAGTGCCTTTTATATGCCATTCTCAATTTCTTGAGATCTTGTTCTTTCTTGTCTTTGAGTAAGTCTTTTCTAGATTTTATCTCCACTACTGCTCCTTTGCTTTCTTTTAAAGAACCACAATCCAACTTGGAAGTATAATTTTTTTTTTCTCTATATGTTTCTGTCTTTGTATAAGCACATCTTCCAACACAAATTCAATTGCTTTTATGTGCTGATTGATCAAAGACCTGTAAAAAATGCATTGCCATTACGGTAAACAAAGTGGAGTGGATTTTTCTACACACAATGCATGCAACTGCTTTGCATATTAATTTTTATGAATACTAGGTTTTGCAGAGTAGTGTACTAGTGCAAATCAGTTTCCTGTTTTACGTGTGACAGTAACTGCTTCTGCAGTATGTTTCCTGAATACATGTCCTAACAAACTTTGTTAGGTAAAATTTTTTGATTTATTTTTCTTTATATTAAACCAGTAAATCTTTTAATGGCTTCTTAAAGAATAAGCTCATGTTATTTTAACTAAAAGACCTTGTAAAGTGGAAGTTACAGTTTTGGGAGACTTCTGAGATATTTTGACTGCAGGAGAATGCAGCTGTCATCACCCAGAACAGAGGTGAATTGTAATGTGGGATATATATAGCACAGTTGGATTAGACTGGATGCAGTAAATGAAACGTGTAATTGAAAAAAACATCTCTTCTGTAGAAGGGCTATCTTTTTGGGGTTTTTTTTTTTTGTTTATTTTAGGACAGTGAAACCACTTACCCATGACCTTAGATACATAAGGATGAGAGTTACTTCCTATCTTGATTTTGGTGTTTTGCCCCAATGTTTTTAAATACAGTCTTCTCATTATGTTCATACAGTGTACTGGATTTCAGCTAAACTTATATATCCCATCTGTACCTCTTCAATCTAGTGAATGTGGATTTGATGATGACTCTATTCCTGTGCAGCTGAGAAATTTCAGAAAAGATTTCCCAAGCTAGAGAGTCTTTCCAGAAACCTGATTAATTTCCCAGTTGTCTTGCTTGTACAGTGTAATAGGAATTACTGTTCCCAATGAAACTTCATATATATTTTTTATTTCTCATGATACTTTTGACATATAGGTGGGTACGAGAAAGAATATGTAATCTATGCTCTCTATTATGCCGTATCTCAACTACTTCCTCATATGGAAATTATTGAATGGAATACTTGAGTGTTCTGATTAATCTGGAGGTGCCCAGTTTTTCTGCATGTCAGAAATCATGAATGAAATCGTTAGGGTTCAGAATTTCCATTTAAGTTGTAAAAGGGGCATATTCACATAAGAGATTACACATTTGAAAAGATTTCTGCAAGTAAATGCCTCTGAATTACAGGAGGACATTTAGATTAAGGAGAAGTCAGTTGCCTGGTGAATAGCATCATAATTTCTGCCACATCTTGGTTTTCTTGAAAGTACTGTTTTCAGACAGTTGGCTATACTAGGGCGTTGTATATTTGAAATACTGTGAGGTACCCTCATTACAGAATCACTGAATATGCAGAGTTGGAAAGGGATTGACAAAGATCATCAAGTCCAGCTCCTGGCCCTGCACAGCACCATCCCCAAGAGTCACACCCTGTGCCCAAGAGCATTGTCCAAACACTTCTTGAACTCTGTCATTCTTGGTGCTGTGACCACTTCCCTGGGGAGCCTGTTCCAGTGCCCAACCACCCTCTGGGTGAAGAGCCTTTTCCTAATACATTTTATCCAGGACTCTGTGAGAGACAGTATCAAAAGCTTTACTTATATCCAAAAAGATCACATCAACTGGGACCTCTCTGGATTCCCAAGACTGCTTGAAAATCATCAAGAGAGACTTTGGAGTAACGTCAGCCAGATCTTTGAGGATTCTCAAATGAATCTCATCAGGCTCCATGGATTTGTAGGGATCCATCTGGAGCAGCAGATCCTGCACAGTTTCAGGATTGGCTGGGAGTTGATCATTCGCATAGTCATCGTCTGAGAACCCCTTAGTCCGTCAGAAGACAGAGGAAAAGAAAGCTTTAAACGTCTCTGCCTTGTCTCTGTCCTCTTTGTGGGGTGCCCGTCCCCATCCTGTAACGGGCTTATATTATTTCTTCACTGCCTTTAACCATTAATATATTTGAAAAAAATTTGTGTTTTTCCCCTGGTTCTGGGCAACTTGAACTCCAGCTGAGCTTTGGCTGTACAGATTTTCTCCCTGCAGTAGCAAGCAGCATCACTGTATTCTTGCCATGTCACCTGACCTTGCTTCCACGGGGCATACACCTTTCTTTTCTGCCTTATTTCCAAGAGAACATCCCTGTTCAGCCAAGCCGGGTTCTGCCTCACCTGCTTGATTTCCAACGTTTGGGAATTGCCTGTTCCTGCCTTAGGAGGTGATGCTTTAAAAGTGACCAGCAGAGAGCTGGTCAGGAGCAGTGGGAACCTAAAGGAGAAGATGACTAGAAATGAACCTTTGATAAAATAAGGAATAGTTAAGTGAACTTTGTCTATGTGAAACTGGAAAAAGAAAACTCAAAAGAAGCCCATGCTATTTCATGTAAAGAAATCTAAATTCTAGGAAAGAAAATCTTAAAGAATAAATTTTATTCACACATGCTGTTTTTATTGGGACAATTGTTTTCTGTAGGTTACTTTTTCCATGAACTTGTTTCCATGTTTTAAAATGTTTTCTGTGGGAACTATTCAACAGTTTACGTAAGTTTTAAAAGTCTCCATAACACAGTGTATATAGATGTATACTAAAGCTTAGAAAAAAAAGTGCAGTAGTAGACTGATATATCTTTGAGACAAGTTTTTTTTTGGTGGTATTTCTACGTGTCTGCATTAAATCATAGTTCCAGTCAGTACCTTTCATGTATACATGTAAAAAAGATACATATAGGTAAGCATCTTCTGTGTGAAATTATTGTCATTTTTGTACATCCATATCTTGAATTTTTAATACAATTTTAGACATCTGAAAGTAATTCCCCCGAGTTCTTTTTTTCCCTGAAGACATTTGGTGTTGCTAACCTGTAGTTATGACACTATTCTCAGGTGTTACTCTCCACTCAGAAATGAAGGCTTTTCTGTCTTTTATTATGTATACGGTTTTTTTGTTGGATTGTTTTTTTTCCCCCCACATGGTTTTGTGTGAGTCTGAATGTTCTTGGTGAAGTATAATATTATTCTTTTTCCTTCAGGATTTTCTGGCTTATCTCGTCAAATGCTTTTCCTGGCATTTTATAGAACATTATTATTATCATCATCATCATTATCATTACTACTACTACTACTAATACTACTACTTCTTTATTGTGTTGGGGACTGTCTTTCTTCTTACTGAAAGGATTCTTCAACTTGATGCTTACCTGTCTTATAAATGTGGGATGACCCATGTTTTTGTCCCAACGGTTAAAAGTAATTTGCTGGTTATAATCTAGGTTTTTACTCATGGATTCCATTAAAACCTAAGCATGAATTCCATATGAGTTTTATCTTTTCGTGAAAACTTCCTCGGGCATTTTAATATTTTAGGTTAGGTGTAATTTTGAGTAATTCTAAAAATACTCGTTTTATATTCTTTGGTACAACTTTTCAACACTCTCCTATGTAGATGACTTAATTTTTGAGAATTAATCTCTTGGTACCTAAATTAATTTAGCACATGGTCCAGCTAATCTTTTACTAATATTTGAAATCATGGTAGTAGATACAATATTTTCACAAGTGAGAGAGGAAAAGAATTATGGAGGTAAATGATTTTATATAATTATTTTATGTAATTTCCAGTGAAATGCCTTCTGTTGTCTCATTTCTCCATATGGTGATTTGAACACTGCTATTTATTTTAGTATATGAAATACTCTTTATTGTACTATAGAACATAACCGTTCTTTGAATAGAGAATAAAAATAGATTTTCAGTGAAATTCCCGTTTTACTTTACCTATGATTTGAGAATAACAGATGAGAGTAATAAGCATTAGCATTCTTTCCTCAAAATTCTGAATACCTCTGAGCAGCTGGTTTTGCATATAAAAGAAATGGGGTTTGAGAAATTATTTTGACCTATTTTGTTACAATGGTATCTTTTCAAAATCTGTGATTAAAAAAATCAAGTTTCTAACCTATTTTATTCTTTTTTTTTTAAGAAGAGAAATTTAACTAAGCAATATGTATATGCACATGAGCTGTCTTGAATAAACGTAGAACCTTAAACTGGCAGATGTTAAACTATTTTGTCATCTTGCTAGAAATATTGTTTGTACTTTTCATAGAAGTCTAAAGTGCAATTTTCTTCATAGAAACAGAACTTAGCCAAGTTTTGCAATGAGATGATTAGGAAGTAAACACTGTAAGCTATTTCTCCTCATCTGTCTTCAGTGGTTTATTCAGACTGTGTAATTTTTACTTCCATTCTTCCTACTCCTTCAAAAGTACTCAGACTTTATTCAAGGTATTGAAATTTCAAAATGAAAATATAGCTAAGATATTTTAGTAAGAAGCAAGTGCACTGGGTTGTTTGAGGCATGGGCTTGTTTTTTTTTTTACTTTAGTAGCATTTTATGTTTTGATGACACCGTGAAGAATTGTACAAAAAAAATAAAAAGCTCGAATGAATTATGATTTCTTTTTCTGTACAGGTTTCTGCTTTGGGGTTGGATCCTTCAGGTGCTCGTTTGATAACCGGTGGATATGACTATGATGTA
>VWZT01011998.1:0-54098 GCA_013397055.1 Pachycephala philippinensis
GAGGCCACGCGAGCCACGGGACCAGCGGCACCTGGCGCCCAGGAGCGGCCCCGCGCCGGGAGACCACCCCCCCCGCCCCAACCCGTCCCCGGCGCCTGCATATGGCACATGTTTATGTGTACATAGACACAAAAGTGAAATCTGGAAGAAAGGAAACCTAGCAGACAAGGTTTAAGCTTATTTTCTTGCAAATGTAAGGATTTTACTTTTAAGATAACTAAACCATTCCTCAGTTAATGTGGGGTGGTGACTTTAAAAGTTCATGCCTTGAAGGCTTGATACGGACATTCGAAATTTGGTTTATATGGTGAAAAAGATATTGTGTAAATTGGTTGATTTTCTACTTTTTTTCCTGCTTATTACGACAATAAAAGGAGCATTTGTATTAATAGAAAAATCCTTACTTTAACTTCCTGGAGAAAAAAATGTATGAGAAGGAGTCTGGATCGTTGCTACTTGTTTCTAATAGAAAATGTACTGATGTCCTTGCTACATGCCATAAAAATGGTACGAAGATCAGGAAAATTCCTAATATTTTTCACTGAGTAGAGGAAGTTTTGATTATATAGGTCACACAGAGAAGAACCGTCCTCATTAATTCCCTTTTTCTTTTTTTATAGGCTATCCAAGAAATTCTGGACTGGTAGGAATACAGGTAGGAATGCTGACTGGCAGGTGATTAACTGTCATACTAATAAAGGAAAATCTAAAAATATTTAAGAAAGCTCTAACAAATTCTTGAAGAAGAGCAAGCACAGAACTACTACTACTATAGAAGAGCTACACAGAATGAACATCTTTCATAAGGTTCAAAAAATCTCCATTCAGTAGCTGCATAACTTGGAGGAAGGACATGAACTAAGGAATGTAACCACTTATCTCTGTTTCCCAAAAAAAAAGATAAAAATCTCTGTAACTGGTCAAAACTTGTATCCTTCATGCATCCTTGGTAAAAGTGGTTGTAAAATATTGCCACAAACATCCTTGTCTACAACTTGCTAACATGCAACACTTCATATATAATCTTCAGAAGGTAAAGCTGACTTTCCTGGTACTTGGAAGTTGCTTGTGAACTCCAACCCTTTCTTCCTCTTGCCAGTATTTTTCTGCATTAAGGTACAGCCCTAAGAACTCCCGTTTTGCAGTTTTTCTTTAAATGCTTGGAGTCAAGTGGCTACAAAGGATCTCTTCAATTTAACCAGTATTATCCCAGTCAAACAGTGATGGAAGTGAACCATGCAGTTAAGAAAGCAGAAAATGCATTAAAGTAAACAAATAAATAAATAACACATTTTGCTCTCACCATTAATAATACTGACTTCTGAATGCCTGAGAGGATAGCATAAAGCTGTCTTTGCTCAGAGCTGAGCAGAAACTGCTCCTCTGTAAGTATTTCACACTGTTAGTGCAGGAGAGCAATGCAAAAAGACTCACTCATGCCCGATAAATACAAAAATGCCTGCTCAGACAGTGGATTTGTCTCAGGAGTGATTAGGGGAAAAAAGCAGGCAGAAAATACGTTCTAACAAAAGCCAACAAGGATTTTCAACACTGCTTCTTCCCTGAGCACTACAGCATTAAAACAGGCTTGCATAAGGGAATGGGAAACAAGAAGGAAAAAGCTCCTGGGGTTACTGTGTAATGTTTAGATTTGTATTAATGATTGACATAACAGATTGAAATTGGGAAGATGCTCCTTGCATGGCAGTATTTACTAAAACAATACAAAAAGGTAAGGTGACTTTCTTGTCCAGAACTGAAAAAATGAAACTAAAAATGAAAATAGAGAAACAAGATAAAACTCAATGGAAACATTATTATGGCTTTGTCTAATTTGCAACTTTCATCAAATCCTGACATATTTGTAAAAACTGAAACACAGATCTAGACACAGTAAAAGCAATAAGAGAAATTCATCACTCTGTGCCATTCAAAGCACGATGCTGCAAGGTGTGTATTTATACACTATGACAGTGCACACATGATAATTTTTGTAAATCAAATAGTTATATTCAAACATATTTGAGTCAAACATGTAGCCTCACATCTTTAATGCTCACCGAGTTGGCTTTGAGTATTCCCGTTAGAAATAATTATTTATAAAACTTTGTGTCTGTTAAACATACAATGTGTAAAAATAGATACACTAACTGGAAACAATTCTAATTTATATTCTGTTCAATTATTTTGGTTTACATTTGCTATGTTGCAAATGGTCAACATATTTTTTTTCATTAATTAATTCAATCAGTCTTGCTTTTGTTTTGTGTTTTAGCTAAACAAAGTCTAAAAAGTTTCCAATGTTGCTGTTGCTGTGTTTCCAAAACATCCTGTGGTATGTCCGATTCACTACATATTTGGCTATATTTCATGCACTTTCTTGCAATGTTCAGTTTCAATGCTCATGCAATGTTCTTTCTGGCAGCAAATGTCTGAATTTCCTTTCTAGATTCTCTGGTATTGGTTCACGGCATACTTAATTTGATCATGATACAAACATAAATATTAAATGTGTATATTACACATACCATATTAATCTTGCAGAAAAGTCTGGGGTAAATATGTTTCAGAAATGTTTACTTTCTTTAACTACCTAATTTATTTTAAAAACATATTTCTTTGGCTTTGTTTGTGCCTATTTGGTGTGCATGTTCCATAAATACTTTTGTAAATGCTGCTCATTAAGTGAGTAGTTACAACTGCTAATTTTGCTCAGATGCTCTTACAGTTGCAGTAAATATAGTTCATAATTTATATACCATGATTAATCCCTCATTCAATTTGCCATTGTTGCAGTTCTAGCTTATGATCCTCTAAGATATCTCCCACTTATTTGTACTACAATGCAGTGCCTCATGACCTAGACTGGACTAAAGCAGTGAGGCTAAGCAGATGAACCAATGTCTGCACAAACAGATCTCGCTTTACTGCAAAAATTATCCAGTCAGAAACAAAGCAGTGGAAAATAATCATTACATACCATTTGTGAACCATCTGCAGGCCAAGTTATTCCCTGAAGAAATTAATGTATCTTTCAAGACAACAAGTATGAGAGATAAATAGGACCTGCTAGTACAATTCACATCAGGGAGGAATCACAGCAAACAATGAGACAGAATCAGGTAAGAATCTGCAGGCTGATTTTTAGCTCTTCAAATAGGGTTTAAATTAGATACAAGTAGATAATGTATTTTATACCTAGGATCAGAATTCACATAAACCAAGTGAAAAATTAATCAATCAGTCTGTTGCAATGTTTTCCTGTTCTTCTAAGTAGGAAATAGACACTCAATGAAAAATATTCTTTTTACAAGGAAAGGTGACATTCAGTTCAAAAAATGAGAACGCTTTGTAGTATTCTTCTGATGGGGTTTACTGAAGTATCCTTGTTTTGTATGGGAAGCAATTTATTGCCTGTCTGCTTTTTAGGGCAACTTAGCAACAAATTGCAGAGGTAAAAAAACCTGGCATTTTAAGCCAACAAACAAATACACAGTTTTTCAGAAACTGTGTGTAAACACTTCTAAGGTCACTTTCAACAGAAGATACATTGATTAGACACAAAAAAAGAAAAAGAACTTTAAAGTATTAATAAGTCTGTAGTTAGCTTTCATAACAAACATTAGGTATTTCAGGTTTTCATTGTTACATAAAACTGCCTGTCTAGAATAATTTGCTTAGGTTTTTGGGAAGCAGAGCACTGGAATTCATGCTGCTCAGTACATCACTGTTTTGTTTTCAAGAGCCACACAAACTGTGTATATTGGCTGGGTATATTGACATTAGAACTTTGTAAGTTCAAAATATTGTAATGGGCACAAACCTTTTCAGCATCTACAAAACAAAATTCAGATTTCTTCTCTATATGAAATCTTATTTAAATTATTCCAAAATATATGTTACAAACTTTTACTTCAACTGGAAAATAGTACTTCTCTCCAACACTACATTATCCTTCAACTGAAGACAAAACCCAAAAAGAACAGGTGAAAAGTGCCTGGAAAGTAAAGATAAAAACTACATTTATAATACAAAAAGATAACTGCCCTGAGGAGATGTTTCAAGAGTGAAGGTCAGTTTTTGAAAAGCACTTTGAAGAGTATTTTGTTGTTAAAGAGGGTTGTCAGAATGCAAATGTAGTGATAATGCACATAGTGTATGTGCTCTTCTGCCAACAAAGGGGGGTATTTATGATTTATCACACATAAAAATACTCACCTGTCTGAACAGAAACTGTTTTTGTTTTTTTCTTTTTAATAATGTCCTCTAGGCAACCTGGGAATGATAAGATGTACTGCAATGTGCAATGGCAAGCCTGTGATTTCACTGGTCAAGGGAAGCCCTCCAGTTCAATAAAAAATGCTCAGAACAAGCACGCCCCACCATACTGCAAAGCACAGTGTCAATTCTAGAAGAGAAGGTAAATCCTGCACCAGTTTCCTGTACAAAAGAACAGTTCCCTAAATGGCCACACCATTGCATTAATAAGACTACTCTCTGTGAGGACTGGACATAACAGGTACAAATCAGGCTGACTTCCACAAAGGGAATTATCCAGCCTTTGGTGGCAGCATGTCCCAGGCACCAATTACATGGAATTATATGCAGGGTATGCAGGAGCAATACTTGACCCTCAAGCACTGTGTGAGCCGTTCACTGCTACCCTTAGACAGCAACAGAAAACTCAGCCCAAAGCGCTTGAATGCATAACACAAGGAGTGGGTGGGAGAACAGGAGTAATAAAACTGATTCCTTCTTCCTTGTTCATCCTGTCTCAAAAGCTCAGACGATTCTCAGAGCTCCTCCCCTGGGCTCTACAGGAGTAGAACCATATCAGAGCAGCACTGCACCACAGTCACCTGGGGACGCTGCAGAGCATAGAATTAATTTGGGGTAATCCCAGACTAACAGGTTTATGTGGCTTCCGGGACACAAGATAATAATATAGCAGTTTAACATGGTGTAAAGTGATCTATCTTTCCTTTCCTGAGATGGAGAATCAAAATACGAAGCTGGTCTCAAACCTTAACTGACTAAAAAGCAGTGAATTAAGTTGACATTAACTTCTGATGACGAACTGATAAAGAAACTAAGTGTTTACGGTGAACTGGAATCTACTCTTGCATGTATTTGAATTTGTTTTGGCAGCTTTTTTTATGGGGAAACACGACATTACTTACCGTATCATACACTTCTATTTCATTCAACAGAACTGTAAAACACTAATGTGTAAAAACATCAATGTTCCTACATTTGCTCTTCCAAAATCTTAGGTGCAGTTTGCCAAAGAAAAGTAAATTAACAACATATGAGGCTGCTATATTTCAATAAACTAGAAGTGAATGAGTAATTGTGATACCTTTTACAGTTTACTAATTTATGTTGTTGCTAAATCATAACAAACAGGATTTTTATTAAATTATCCCCTCTGACAACCTGAAATATTATTTTAAATCTCTACTGAGATCCTACCTCCAGTTACATAATTTTCAAGTCCTGCTGCACAATATTTCCAATAAAATCATCTTTAAAAATGTTTTCTATAGAAATTCATTCTTAAAATACATCCTAAATGGAATTATAAAAATCAATCAAACTTTCTGTTTGATGATCGACATTTATAGGTTCTATTGAATTCATGGGCTGTGCAGAAAGAGTTATTAGTTAACATTCCTTTCTTTAACACATGGTTCACGAATGAGGGATGTGCTGCCTACAAAGTGCTGGTAGAGGTGGCTAACTGGGGAAACATACCATTCACATGAATTCAATTTTTTGTTTTAAAATATTTTATAAAATTTCTGCACAGAAGAACGACAGGAAGGGAAATACAGGTGAAAATGAAAAGTGAATACAAAGTGAAATTTTGCTATGAAAATATTCTGTTGAAGTACTGTGACAAGTGTTGCTTTTTTAAGAATTAAGGCTAAATCCTACTTTCCTTATTCACAAAATCAGTTATAATGGTGTTCATGAGAATTATATCATTGGATTCAGTCAAAGTACAGGCTGTGACACATCAGTTGTTCTTAGGAACAAAAAGTGCCATTTAACTGTTACTGTAGTCAGTGCCCTCATTGTTAAGGACTAGTGAGAGGAGAAGAGAAAAATCCTGAGAGTTTTGATGCATTCAAACATATTATCTGAAATAAAAGAACAAAAAGCCATTTAAATCTTCTCTTACTATATGTCAGGAAGATTTCAATGATGAACCAGCATTCACAATCATTTCTATACTGTTCAACTTCAATATGAATGGATAAAGGAAGCATACACAATCTCTTCACCTTCAGAAATGTAAATTTGGAACTGTCCTTGTACGAAAGATATTTGATCATCCACACTGTTTGTCTTCAGCAGATGCTTTTGTATCCAAGCCTGCTCCCATGGAAATCAACAGAAATTAGCCAGTGTCTCAAAAGACAATTCAGGTCTTCACTACATTGTTGGACAAACATTTTTTACTTAAATCAAGAATGTGTCTAGGGGTAATCTTAATGATATGCATTTTTACTATGTGACTCTCTACCATTATTCATATTCTCAAATTAAAACTAAAATTTCTGTGAAATGAAGGGTTTTCATTTTTTATTAGCTAATGATAGTCTGTCAATAAACAATGGAGAGCTTAAAAATGATAAAACTTGTTTTATATGTTGCTCATTGAGTATTTTGTGAGTTGTGTTCTTTGAATTGATGCCCATGCCTCAGAGTATAAAAAGCTTAGCAAATGGCACATTTATTCAAGCAATGTCCAGCTCTTTTTGCACTTTTTAACATCTGTGTGTCCTCTTGATGACTTTAGCCTTTCTAAGACTAACAAGTGAATTTAGGATTTATAGTTGAGAAACAGCATGGTTGCTTCTGCTGTCAGTCTTTATTCATTACTCTAATAATAGGAGGTGTAATAAACAGCATAGATTTATAACTGTACATTTTAATTATTATTTTTGAAGGTTTGTATAATTGGGAGAGGTGATCATTGCTCCTTTCTGCTTTGGAATTTTCTCCTTCAGTGCCAGACACTACCGAGTTATTCAGTAAGCAGACAGCTTTGCTCTTTTCATCAGTGAGTCATGAAAGAGTTGACAGTGTGTTAAGGCCATCTCAGCTTCAGTCTAACAATCTGATTTGTTGGCTCAGTAGATTTACTGCATTTTGATTTTCCTGATAAATTCCATGTGAAACCCAATACCAGCTACCCTGACAACATCTTTATCTACATGAGTAAGTTCATACTGGTACAGATGCAAAGAGAAAGAGACTTATATAAATCTGAGAATTTTGTAATGAAAACTTAAAGAGTTTCACAGGTTTCACATGCAGAATTTTGTAATCCACAGATAAACTGTAGCTAAATTTAGAAGCGATATTTTGCTTTCCGACCATCTTGTTAATCTTAAACAAAGATATTAAACAATTGTATCTTGTTAGCATGTGTTAGCTACAAGACGACACCAAAAGTCCTTGCTTATTACATATAACCACTGTGACTGTAATTGCAAAAACTGAAAAGAGATAATTTAATAATCAACTATTACACAAAAAACCCCCCAAAACAAGCATAGACTTGGATTATGGAACAGGTACAAAATAAATATGTAGAAAACAGCTTGATTTCCTGGGGTGAACAGTGTATCAGATGGTTGCCCTAAAAAAATTGTTAATTTGCACCTAGTTCCTAAATTGTAAGGCAAGTTTAAAATGTGACTCTTCTGTTTACTTACTGAAAGTTCCAGCTTTCCTGTATTCCAGTTAAATAACATAATTACATTTTTTTCCTATGGTTTATAAAGAACAGCAATACACTTTATGGTAACTGCAAATCTCTGAGGTATTTTCTCCATGTAATCCTGTCTATGTGTTCTATATTTGTGAATTATCAAATTCTGGTCAACAGTGCACCTCATGATGTAACCTGACATATACTGTGCTTTCCCACCCAAGAACTCATTTGCACAGTACCATTTCAATTTCTTTTACATTTAATTGGTAATCTAGAAACCATTTTCTGATGTACTTCAAATGCACGTTTCTGAGAAAATTATGGTGTATAATAGGATTCCACTTGGATAAAACAACTTAAACTTACTATAAAATCCATTAATAAACCTAGGAGTAGCTACCACTCCTAGCAATTAGTTGAAGTAATTTACTCTTTGGACAAGTGTATTATGACAAAGGTCCACCTGTGGAATATAAATCACAGGATGTTGTAGACCTATTGATGATAGTCAGTAGTGACTGAAGTAAGTAACAGACTGGACTGACTGAAGAAATCTGTTAAAAGGATTTCAATAATTGTATCAGGAGAAATCTTTGAATGTTGGGCATACCCATTCTAAGGGTTCTGTTGCCTTTTAGCACTAAGCAGAGAGTAGAATGTCTTTCTCTTGCTCATTTCATGAACGGCATCACTGTGAATGTGAGACAAGTGTCTATTTCTTTCCAGTTTGATACAGACATTGCAGACAGCTTTGAAGAGAATGTAGCTTTATCCTGGGAAGATTGGGGTACAACAGCATGTTTTAACAGTTTGAGGCCAATCTTCATTATATTGGTGGGTTTCCTTAGATGTCTGAGTTTAATGATAATGTGCTCTGGAATTCCTGTGAAGAAAATGCCTCAGAGCTCTTGAACTGAAAGACTTGTGAAGAGAAGATATTGTGCATAGTAATTTTTAATAGCCTATGCCTCTCAGGATGTCTGGTGCTTACTAATCTTTCTGATCATCAGGAATTAATTTAAGGGAGAAAGCAACAAGAAGCGTAACTGTGGTGTGGCTTCTCTGAGGCATCGTAAATCTCAGAAGAATTTTACTCTTTATCCCAGAGTACACTGAAATACAACATTTTCAGAGATAACAAGCACGGATAAGCAAATTCAAAGAAACCAACTTATTCAGCAGTGTCCTAGAGATACAGAATATAGACCCACCAATCTGAGTTGGCTATTTCAGATGGTGAGAGAACTGCAGCTGGATTCCCAGAGAATTAGGCCATGCTCCCATCTGGCAGGATTTTGGGACCCAAAATTTGAATGGACTTCAGAAACTAAGGGAGCTAAAGTCACAGTTCTAAGGGTCAGGTGTTTAAGTGTCTGAAGAACTATACCTCAGTTTTGATTTGGTTATGAATACTGAAAATCCTTCACGGTCCACAGCCTAGCAGGAATTCCCCTCTTTTCAGTGCACTAGACTATACATTAGCAAGAAGGAGAACAGGTATCAGTGAGAATGGTAAGATGCATGGGATAAAGAGCTTTAAAGATGCTAACAAAGACTGGCATTCAGTTACTTCCCTGGGAAAGGAAGGTCTGAAGTGCCACACTAAGGTGGCTAGTTCACACACGGCCACCGCCGTGCCACTTTGCCTGCTCTGGGGGAAGGGAAGCAGGAAAGATTTTCTTGGTGCTGGTCCTATTTTACCACTTGCCCTTAGTACCAGTGATCTGTGACAATATAAGGACACACTTAGGATAGTTTTTAGGAAAAAAGTAAATATAAGCCAATAAGTACTCCAGTCATCAAAAAGAAATATAGCTGCCACAAAGCCAAATACATTTAGCATGCTTCCCCTGTGCAGATTTTATGCCATCATAGGACATAGAGTCTCAAGATTTTAACTCCATCAAGACATAGCAAAAGCATGTTAACTCCGACTAGATATTAAGCACTTTAACAGTAATGAATAATGTCAATGAAAAAGATAATTTACCATAAAATATACCTAATATTTAATCAGAAAAAACCCTTGAAACTAAAATCCCAGAAACTAAAACAGCACCATTTTTTCTTTTGTGGTGTGATAAGTCAGAAATCAGACCTAGAATCACAGAATCATAGAATGGTGTGGGTTGGAAGGGACCTTAAAGATCATCTAGTTCCAACCCCCTGCCATGGGCAGGGACACCCTGTACTAGACCAGGTCTTAGAGCTCTATCCAGCCTGGGCTTGAACACTCCCTGGGATGAGGAGTCCACAATCTCTCTGGCAACCTGTTCCAGTGCCTCACCATTTTTTTCCTGACATCTAATCTAAACCTACCCTCCTTCATCTTGAGACCATTCCCCCTTGTCCTTCTCCCCAGGGCTCATCTTAATCCATTCTCGGCCCAGCCTGTGCTTGTGCTTGGGATTGTCCCAAACCAGGCACAGGACCTTGCACTTGGCCTTGTTCAATTTCATGAGGTTCTTATGGGCCCATGTCTCAAGCCAAGATCCCTCTGGGTGGCATCCCTTCCCTCAAGCACACTGACCATACCACACAGCTTGGTGTCATCTGCAAACTTGCTGAGGGTGCCCTCAATCCCACTGCCCGTGTCTCCAATAAAGATGTTAAACAGCACCAACCCCTGAGGAACCCTACTCAACCTGCAGGATTAAAGTTTGTCACAAAAGCAGGCTTGGAGGTTTTAGGGCTGCAATGATCTCTGGAATATTAAGGTTGCACACATACCCTGCATATACTCTTATTCCGCCATCTAAGAACAGGTTTCAACACTAAGAAAGATAAATAAAACACTCTGAATCTGTTAGAGAATGCATAGCTGTGCCACAAACAGAATCAGGCAAACACCTGATGGGAAGCAGGTTCCTTAGGGAGCACAGCAAGATAGATAGTGGCCTGTCACACTGAAAGAAAATGGAGGTTCTTTCCTATCAAAAGACTTCATCATATTTAGGATACAGTTTAGTTTATGGGAGAACTTCTGGCAATAACCATGAAGAAAAGTGGTTTTTTTCATCTTGATTACTGTTGGGGATTTTTCCATTGTGTAAACAATAACTCATAGATATTCAGGCATCCAAAGCTTTGAAACAGCTTCGAGAGCAGACAGCAACAATCCAAACTCGTCATATAAACCTCTTGATAGTTATTATTCTAAGAAGCACATTGCCTCTGTTTTTGCCTGCATAGACTACAAAGTGCATGGAAAGTACTGAAAGAGCCTGAGAAGTTGCTGGAGGAGGGAATGCAAATTTATTCAGACCTTTTTAAAACAGCAGACAAGCACTTGTGCTAATCCTAGAGATGTGCTTGTTTTTCTAAACTGTTGCAAATGTTCTCTTAAGATAGTAATAAAAATTTAACTTTTAATTTATCTAGCATTACACACATATCACATAAAATTAACAATAGTCTGTATACCCTTTGCAATTTTGACTGTGTTCAGATTAAATTAGACGGGGCTTGCTCAAATGAATATTTTTGGGCCATAAAAAGGTACTTTTAAGCCCTCATTTTCAGTGGGAAACTGTGCTTTCTTTGTTTAAACATCACATATGCCCAGTTTTTAGAATTTGGTCTGAAAAAGCAGAGGAACTGATTAACAACAAAAAAAAAAGGCAATTTCTTCCCCAAGTACATTTTTTCAACAGCATGTAAGATAGGCATTACAACACTCTTAACACTTCACTAACAATTAGTCATCATGTCTTAGTAGTACATAATATAATAAATCCTATTTTTCTAGGATTTTGTTCACCTTTTTTCTTTTTAACATCATGTACTTTAGATTGCCTTTTTATATCAGATATTATTGGTTTTTTCCTTCCAGATGCTTAGAGGTTAGGAAAGGATTTTCTTTCTTTTGATTCCTCTCCTGGGAAAAGAATTCAGCAGCTTGTTAGTTTCCTCAGTACTCTCTGTATAACAAAAGGTGGCATATATGGAAGGCCTCATTTTTCTCTTAGCTCTACTGCTCCACACCTGCAACTTCTGTTAATTTCCTTGGGCACTGAAGATGTTCAGCAGCTCTAAGGATTGAATATATTCAGAGCAAAGAAATATCAGAAGCTCATACTGGAACCATGGAGCTAATAAGGACTGGAGTTCTAAAACAGATAGCAGTGAACTTAGACATAAAACCGAAATATTTCTTCCAAGTGAATACATCAAGAAAGATGTGACTTGTTAGAAAAATACCTTACTTCTCTTTTCTTGTGGCCATGTTCACAAGCTGTCATTATATTTTGCAAGCTGCAACAGAGTAAGATCCATTCCTATTCACATCTCAGTCTCACTCAGTCCAATTACTGTTATTCTACAATTAATATAAAAATATTTTTTGTTATTCTCATCTTCCATGTGTATTCTCCTCTTTTCTTCTTTCTCCCCCTTTTCTTCTTCTTTAATGCTGTATTTTATGATTTATTTGTTGTCTTTTTTTTCTGTGCACTAGAAGTTAATTATATTTTACATATGCTGGAAAATTCTAATAAAAGGACTAGGACTTAGAAAAGAAACTTTTCTCTTTTTTTAATTGATGGAAAATCTGCAAGCCTAATCAGGCAGCCCATTGAGATATATGCATCAACAAATAAATTCCCACTCATGAATGCAGCACAGCTAACAAGAAACTGCCTAGAAGTTTCAATTCATTTGGGTACCCAAGTATTTATATGCAACAGATTTGGGCCAGATAATGGCTTTCCAATACAACCCAAGGATTACAGAGTGAACCCCAGCAGGGCAGCTGATTCTTAAGCAATGGGAAATCTCCCACTGGATTAGAGCACACATTTTTTCTTTCACAGTGACAGGCAACAAGTGCCTGCCATGAAAATGCCTGAAGGAAGAAGGGGTTAATACAAAACCATCCTTTGCAGGTAGTTGCAACTTAGGCTTTTCTACACTGCTCTATAAATAAGCTGGCCCTGATGACCTGAAGAAGAGGAAGTACAAAGATCCTATTTAGTCTGTGAGCCTCTTGTTTACAGTGCAGGTGATTTTTCTGTTTATACTCTGCACCATCTGAATCCAGGAATGAAGAAAGGTGAGCCTAGTGTGAGGCTGCTGATACCAGGCATTGGTAAAAATTGAGGATGTTACCTCGAGATTAAAAGTATCAAGAGAAAGGATATTGATACACAAGCATAATACCTTAGAAAGAAGAAATATAAATGTTATTTTAAATAATAATTGCATAGTATGGGCCGTAACATTTATAATAAAGTCGGATGTTCAACATTGTTTAATAACTGACGTAAGGAAGAAATCATATTTATAAAGGAGATATTTATTTCTGAAGATTCAAAAAGGCATTGCACTTTTTTCTTTTGCATCTGAAAAGCATACATTGTACTTGAGGAATCAATTAAAAATAACAATAAAAAGGAGGAAACAGCAGTATCAGTTCAGAATTTCCAATCTCTCTGCAATTCGCTTCCACTTAAGAACATGACTGGTTCTTCAGAGCAATAACTGCATAGCATCTGGGGGACTTCACAGGATCAAATAACTTCACAAGTCCAGACCAGGCAATGTTTTTCTGAAAATGACATATAATTAAAGTGCATAAAAATGTGTTTGACTTATAAGCTAAGATATGGTAATAGGTCCACATTTTGAAATAAAAAAATGAAAATAAAAATAATTATCCTAATGCAAAGCAGGAAAACCACTTATAAGAAAATCAGGGAAAGTTTGCTGTGAAAAAAGGGACACCCATAACAGGATTTTAAAGTCATTAAAATATGTCTGGTGCTATTAAATGGTAGCTTCCCTCCCCCTTCATCAATAAAGCTTTGCTTTTGGGTTGAACTAGAGCAAAGAAATTAAGGATCATGTCATACTCGTTTTATGTTGCACATTCTACTACTGAAGCTAATTAACTGACTTTTCAAATGAATCAGGCCAGCTGGATCTGGTCATCATGTTGCATCTGGCTTTTACAATTTCCATTTTTCTTCCTAAGCACATTTTGTGAATCAATCAGTACAAGATTAAATTCATGCATATATTACATTTAGAAAAGGTGAATTTGTACTATATACAGCAAGTTTGATCTCCCATCTTGGAAATCATACAGATGTCTATGCAATTTTTAACTGGTTGGCATTTGGTAAAATACATCATTATTTAAATATTTCAAATTTCCTCTCTGTAAAAATACCAGTTAGAACGAAAGCATACATTTACTACAATTCAGTTGTTCCAAGTGCACCGTGACAAAGAATAAAGTGAGTTTTCACTTATGATATAATGGAGCTGTTAAAATGAAAAGTTTATGGTGGAAAAACACAGCTATTCACATGAATTGAGCTTGAACTTTATTTTAAAATTTTATTTTGACCATGGCCCAGAGCAGAAGCTGGAAGATGCTACCATTTCCTCCTGGCAAATTATTATTTGTGTGAAAAATGTTTACTGGTGCAGAAAAAGTATTACCACTGCTTTCGAGTTAACCAGGCCAAGCTCAAAATTAGTTTTAGAAGAAGCAGTGTAATGGAAGTCATCATGGAGTAAATGTAGTAGCATTTGCTTATTATATCCCAGATCTATACTTGTAAAATATATCCAGGCTGTATGTTAGTCAAATGTACCTCAGCTGACCCATACACTTGGAAAAAGTGCACCCTCTCTCATCATTGATCTTAATTAAGAAACAGTAAAAGAAAATCATAAACATTTTGGATCTAATTCAAAATTTCTTGAATTGTATGTTCCAAAGCACATTATTGGAAGTTCGAGTATTAACAGCACAATGTTTATTTAGCATTTCCAAATTTTTAAAAATTATTAAATTTCTCATTATGTTGTATAAATGAGATTTGCTGCACATTTGATTAATTTATTTTTTACTGTCTATTGACTAGTAATTACCATACAATTAAAAGAGCATAAACTTTACTGTTGCTGCTTTGCTGAAAATAAAAACATCTGTTGGGCATATGTTTATACTAAATGGAATGAATGCTTATACTTTTACAAATATGATGAGAATAATAATTCTGCAACAGAGACCTTTTGTCTGCGCAGTAATAAATTGACTGAAATATCCTCATTTCAGTGATGCAGCCTTTAGGTATCATAAAAGAGAATGCAAAAATACCTGCTCCTTGAGGTAGCAAAGACGATCCAGAAGTATCACAACTTCTATGCAAGGAGCCAGAACAACCTTCAACTGAAAGAAAGATTAGATATTATAACCCTTTTGGGAAAGACAGGCAAAATACTTCCAAATGGCTACATTTCCTCAGAACAATTCCACGAAGGTCAATAATTTTTTAGGGGTTTTGTTGTACAAATGTCACCTTGCTAATTTTCCCTATGGGATGGACATCTTCAAAACATATTATATTAAAGATCAAAAATACATGGAATGCCATAAAGTCAGGGAACGATGTTATTTTTTTGGTTTTCAGACACTGTCCAACAAGAAAATAATATTAAATGTAGCAGAACAATTTTAAAGAGGGAAATAATGAATTTCACTAAAAAGAGTTTTTTATGAAATAACTGCATGGAGACCAGTCTAGGTTTAAAAGGAGACTGACATTCCATTTTCCAGTGCAATAGTCCCTCTTGAAAAACAATCTTCCATGTGTTCACTTTATTACTTTACTTACACCTAATATAGTTTTGGAATGGGATACGCTCCAAAGTATGGAAAGGGGAACTGCTTTGTTTTTTGATTGCATACCACAGTGTAAGACAGTCCACCTCCACATAAAACTTAACAGGGCTTTGTTCTAGACTAGCACATATATACAAGGTAATAGTATTAATCCTGTAACTTTTACCATATTAAATGCTTCAAGTTCATCCATTCTGTGCTTGTACTTTTCATAGTAATCCATTATACAGCTGTCTGGGAGCTGCAAGGGATTAAAAAAAAGGATATCAGAGTCATTCTAGTTACTTTTTCAAGAGAACTTTATAATTAAATATTGTCACACTAAAAAATGAAATCCATGTTTTGTTTTTGAAATTAGCACTTTGCTAATACTTACAATTTTCCAATAGCAGTTTCTCAGTTCTAATTTACAAGAACTGTTCTGCAGACAGCATTTTGCATTGACATGAAATACTGAGATATATCCATTATTCAGAAAGTTCCAGCCATTCTGAAATGAGAATTACACTGTAAAGTGGAGATAACAATCTCATTTCCTTTCCATGTATCTTATCCGCTCCTCACTCCCATATCCAAGAGATTTATTTAAATAGCTGAGAATTAAACTCTGGTGTGAGAGTAACATGGATGGTATTTCGCATTCCAAAACCTACTATCGGATTCTGGAAATAATGCTTTATTTCCCTGTGCCTAAAATTACCCATCTTTAAAACAAAACTATATTTACTTTGAACTAATACATGTTCCCTCTCTTCTTTTCCCAATCACCCAATGTGAGATTGCCAGCACTGCCACCATGACTGTAAATGCTGCGATTTGGGGCTGAATTTGATACAAAGGCAGTTCAGGAACTTGACTAAGCCTTTTCAGCCCTTGCTGGCCAGTGCAGCACAGCACCATGACTGTGACCATGACTGCTCTTCACAAAGAATGTTCTCTATAGGGCAGCCAGACCACCACATCTCACAGCTTTTGAAGGTCATGATGTATCTGCCTTGCGGACCACAGTCCTGGACACTGAACAAGACACTTGAGCTGGCCACGTAAGGAACATGCCAAAGAAGTGGGAAGTAGGCCTGCAGCATTACTGGTGGTGGAGGCTGCTGGGAAGAGCAGAGCTGAAAGGGCCTGATGCACTTCTGCAGTACTGGGAGCTTTGCAGTGTGGCTTTTCTGCTGTGGCTATGGAATGAGCGAATCCAATCTTAGCAGAAAAGTAACAGCTCTGACAGCTGTGTAGATGTGGCACTGAGGGACATGGTTTAGGGGTGGACTTGCAGTGCTGAGTTTACGGTTGGACTTGCTGCTCTTAAAAGTCTTTTTCAGCCTAAATGATTCTATGACTCTCTGACAAAAAACTAGGAAAGCTGAAGTGCTTAATAAATTTTTGCACACTTTTATTAGAAGAATCATCTGAGAGCATGTGGCTAAACCAGTTCCAAAGAAGTAAAATTTTTGCTTAAAATAGGGAAAAAAACCAAGAAACATTTAAAAAATATGTAAGTTTTCAAATCAGGTGTGTATTATAAACTTTATCCCGGGACAGCCAAGAAGGGACTGAAGTGACCTCAGAACTACTACTCATTGTCACTGAGAAGTTCTCATAGTATGTCAGACAGATAGCAGATATGTCTTATAGAGCAGACAGTTCAGATTCAATGCACTGAAAAAATTGAACAAATAAACAATTTAAAACCACTGAAAGATAAGCACATGAGTAGTAATCAACATGAATTCATAAAGACTAAATCACAAGTCAGTCTACTTCACTTGTAAGGAGAGTAAAAGGATTCATGACAGAGAAAAACAACTGGTTCTCATCTATTTTGATTTCAAAAAGATTTTTGAAAACATTTCCCATAATAATTTTATAAGCAAATTTAGGAAACAAGCTTCAGATTAAAGTACTATAAAGTGAGTGAAAACTGTTTGAATGACCATAACCAGAGAGTGGTTCCTAATGAGCCTCTGAGCAACTGGAATGACCTGCTGACTGGAGGTCCATTATGGAATGCAGTATTTTCATTAAGAATTCAGACAATAGAACAGAAACCAAATTACCTAAGTCTGCAAATGTGCAACATGAAGGCATTGCCAGAACTTAAAATAACGCAGAAACTGGAGCATTGCTTAGAGAAGAAGTTTGAAACGCTGTACAGAAAAGCAGAAGGGACTAGGCTCAGGCAGAAATAATCAGCTGTTCAGGAAGCACCTGATTTGGGGAGCACCAAATGAGAGTCTGGAAGATAGAGCAGATCATAAGCTGAGTGAGAGTCACAGTTGTGCTACTGCAAAAAAAAGCAATCACCATTCTCTGACATGTATGGGAGAGCAGCCTGCAAAGCACAGGAAGTAATCCTTCAACTCTGGCAGTGGAAAAGCTTTAGCTGGAATACTGCATCCATTTTTGGGCATCAGATTTCAAAGAAAGAAATGAACTGTCTGAAAAAGCCCTGAGAGAGAAAAGAGATCAATGATCTAGAAAACATGACCTATGAAGAAAGACTCAGAAAACTGGAACTGATCAGGCTAAATGAGACAAGATTGAGAGTGGGCATAATAACAGCTTTTACAAGGCTATCACCAAGAAGTAGGGAACAGTTTGTTCACTGTGTCTGCAGTGGATAGGGTGAGAACTAATGGGCTTGAATTACAGCAANTGAAGAAACATTTTCTCTTACAGGTTAATTAAGGACTGGCAAGGTTGTCAGTCTCCATCACAGGAAGCTTTAAGAAGATCTGACAAATCTTATTTTCAGGAACGATGCATAATTCTAACTCTGCTTTAAAACAAGAGGAGATTAGAAAAACTTTTGTAGTATTTCAGTCATATTTTTTTAACTTAGAAAGTACTTCTTCCCAACTCCAAAGGTAAGGTTGAGTAGCTGATCTGGCAGTACTAATGTGGACTAATAAGAATTTTTTTGGGTCTTATTGCTATTTTATTTTCTGTGAAGCTGTGCAAATATTTTAGAGTTCTTTTTGTTTTTCTTTTCCCCTCTAAACAGTCAAACTAACTAAAATATATCAGTCATGAAATAAACAAAAGAGTTTATTTAACCTCTGCCCTATAAGCTTTTCATTTCAGCTGAGTATTAATAGGGTTTTAGTATAAGGGATTTTTGAAATTACAACGTATTTTAAATTAAAATACAAAGATCTATATTTGGAAAAATGTGATCTTGAAGCCTTTCTGCTTTTGCTTCCTTTATGTTCTCCATTTTTCAAGATGAAGCATTCAAATTAAAAGAAAACAAGCTGTGAAATGTTTGGCAAGTAAAAAGTGGGTCAAAAATGTCTCTTGGCCACTGCCATACTTGAGTATGTGCTTTTCCACTCCTTCCCTGCCTGTTACACATTCTGACTGAACGCATCCTGCTGTCATGGACAGACTAGGTGCTATTCCAAACTGTGCCTCAGATGAAAGTTTGCTGAGTGAACCAATTCAATGCAACAGCTCAGTTAGAAAAGAGAGGAAGTGTCCATTGAAAAGCATTGGTAGAGAAGGGCATGAAAAGTGTAACTGGTAGTTAGCCACGTGGGCAATTTATAGGAAGACAAACAAAACTCAGGTAACACTAGCTTTGTCTGAAACTGCAACTTTCCACCTGCCTTCAGTACCCAACACAGCCTTCAGCCCTCCTTCCAATGTGAACTAGGAGTAGTTTACTCTTTGCATTTTTGAAGAAGAATTGTACTTCCATATGCAATGCAAGCCCTATTCAGCTGTTGAAGTTGTCCCTGCAACTGTTCTCTGCATTGTCACTCATTTGTGTATCCAAAAAAAATTCTTCATATATATGCACTGAACTTTTTTTTTTACATTATGATGTTGATACTATCAACATGAAAAAACTCAAATACATGCATTTGTCTTAATAATGACTCTGCACTCAAAGATCTAGATTATGTTACTGACACTCAAGTGACCTTCATTTCATTTTGGCCAGTGTTTCCTCCCTACAGACACAGCTACAATGTCTCCTGGTCTTTATCAGGTTGTGAACAAAAGGATCTTGTCTCTTTGCATTGTGATGGTGGTGCAAGCTTTCTTTTAAACTGATTTCTTCGGTGATTGCTGTGGTCACTCAAATAGCTGAAACAACTGAGAGGACCTAGCAAGGTCTCCAGTGACCCAGTTGTAACTCTACCACACAGGTATACCACATGTACTATATATACCACATATACCATATATACCACATATACCATATGCTGGAGGTGGCACTGAAGATGAGCCACAGGACTGACTGATCTGTTGTGAACAAGGTGACACTGTCACAGAGCCCTGAGAGCATGTGAGATACCACACACCTGAGCACACCCAGCTTGGACTGCAGTCCCACAGGCACGCTGATAAGAGCACAGGCTGGAAGGAAAATGCTCAGGCACAAAGTGTGGGACAATTAGTGATACCACACCACATTTCTTCAGAGAGCATTTTTTCAGAGCCGTATCCTTCCCTAGACTAAGAGTATTTTGAATGAATGAAAGTCTCTTTTACTGTCCAATACTTCACATGCCCTCCAGAGAAGAGACAGCCTAAGGATGCTATTCCTCAGTCTGTCAGATGCAGTTCCTCTTTGCTGCCTCAAAGGGACTGCTTCTTCCTGCACTGACTGCACAATTCCATGTTTCCTCTTTCTTCCTGCACCAGCACTATCAGGAACACTAATGAGAGTAAAAGAAAACTGTAAGGCAATCCTTCTAGCAGAGCAGTGTCTTAGATCAGCTCAAAACACTTGGGAGAACATACCTCACAGGAAATTTTACAGCTTTTCCACGAATAAGGTAGTTAAAAATAATGTAATGTAATAAACTTTAAAATAATATAAAATAGATAATGAAATTACCGAGAGACTTAAGTTTAATTAGAACTTTGTTTAAAATGCATTTCAAATGAATGTAATCTATATTATTTATAATTATACCTAACTGAGATACAAATCACATCTCTTAAGACTCCTTGTCAGAGTAAATTGCTACAGTACCATAACTGGGATAGTATTTTGTCTATTTGAAAAACAGTTATGCTTAAAAACAGCATTAAGTCCTTACACTTTATAGAGTGCTAAGCAAGTGTTACCTGAGCCATCATTTAGTACCTCCCTAACTAACAAAGGAAACAGGAAGTCTGTGAGCTAAAATTCCTTCTGTCCAAGAAAACAGTGAAGAGAGTCAACTCTTCAACAATTGTAAAATGCATTAAGTGTGTAAATCCATGTAGTACATTTTTTGATTGCTTAGTCTCAGTTAATTGCTGTTTTAGGATTCAGGGAAAGTGGAGAGCATTGTTTTGGCTTTGGCTCCATGTTTGCCCAATGGCTGAACACAATCAAAAGTATCAAAATTACAAATACTCTTAGGAAAGACCAACCAGTTTCAGATAGTCACTGTCATTTCAAGATATCCACACTGACATTGGTTGTGGGGTAGACATTAAGGTTGTAAGAAATCTCAGGCTAGAAGTCCTTCTCTTCCCCAGTTTCTGCAAAAATTGTTTTTAATTCCCAGTACAGCTGCATATATTGAGGTAGTTCATGTCTTAATGTACTGTACAATTCCACTACTGACAGTTTCCCAGTCTTAAGTGGCAACTTAACTCCCAGTCTTTCAACACTTTTTAAAACAAGAGTAAAATTAAGCCACACAGTAAGCTTCATGTTATCTCCCTTCATTTGCAAACTGCATTTTATGATATGCCAGTAGTCACTGCTGAGGAGAATTTACAAGTCAAGGACAGTATATAGTAAGCTAAGAGAAACCCATCTCCACTTATCAAATGTAAAGAAACCCAAGCTTGTCTGACAATAAAATAAGCAATTAGTGAAGAAAAAAAAAAGTATTTTTGCAAAAATTCTTATTTTGGTATTGCCTACCAGCTTTAACACTAAAAATTAAATAGTCTGGAGTTTGCAAAAGCACCAAGTCAATAGATCCCAAAGTCTGTCAGACACACATCCAGGCCTTAGCTTTGTCAGCACTTTTTCCATTTAATCACCTTAAGCTAGGCCATATGAAAGATCTTTTGCTAATCCACCCCAGTAAGAACAGGACACCAAGAAACCTAAAGACTTTTGAGTTTTCTTTCTTAAAAACTCTAGAAATACATAAACACTTACATGAGAACTTTCTGCTCTTTGTGGCACTTATTGCCTTAAGCAGCAATCAAATGTGTTAATAAAGAGGCTTAATTTTAAATGCATATTTAAAGCAGCTACAAACAGATGAAATGTTCTGAGCTGCAGAGGAAGGAATTGCTCTCCCTGCTTGAAAGCAAAAAGGCTAACAAGTATCAGAGGGGCTAGCTACCCTAGGAGAGAGGACAGGGATGAATGCTCCATTCTCCCAAAAGAGGGTCCCCCATTCACGTTAAATTAGGTAAAACAGTGAATAAAAGGGAAATCTTGTGATAGAAAGAATTTCTCCAAAAGCTATGTGACCCTTAATGCTCCATCTGTACGGCACAGAGTCCATAGGAACAGAGTGAACTATGACAAAGAAAACAATCAGGAATAAAATACTGCTTTGGTATGTATCCAGACCAATTACCACAGCCCTGTTCAGGGATGTCTAGAACAGGCCCTCTACAAGAAGAAAGGAGCAGCCTCATATTCACAACCCTTTGCCCTCATGGGACACTTCAGCCACACCAGTATCTGTTGGAGGGACAGCACAGCAGGGCATAAGCAACCTAAAAACAGTGCCTCTACCCCTCTATTTTCCTTTCCACTTTTATTATCATACAGGGATGAAATTATTTTTAATATTCTGATAAGCCTAGTAAAAGACTGGAGACTTGCAGTTTCTTGACTTCTGTTTTTTAGAAAATTATCTTTGCACATGTAAAACAGAGACCCATATGGAAACAATTTTTTCTCATAGTTCTCTGGTTGTATTACACAGCGTCACTAAGTTTTAGCTGCTTTTTTAATATAACCTAAATAAATTTATGCATTAAGACAATGATTGCCTCCCTTTTTTTTTTTATGAATGACAAGGACATTTTGGATTATTCGGGCAGTATGCTTCATATATGCTTACTCCCCCCTTATATTCTTCCCAGGGCATCAGTTTTTGTCCACTGCCAGAGACAAAGTAGACTTTTGGTCTACGCAGTACAGCTGCTCTTTTGTTCATTTCTAAATAGAGCTAAAAACCAAATTCTGCATAAATTTCTCTTTGATTTTTGTTGTCTTTCAGAGCAAATGTTTAGGCTTCATCACAGTTCTAGCTATGTAAGTATTTTTTTTTCTCAAGAGAGGAATTTAACACATTCTCCAATATTGTGTAGATATAGTGCTGACTCCACCATCAAAACTGCAGGGTCAGAAGCGCTGTTGAGGGAGCAGTAACAACTTTCCTCTCAGTAGTATCAAAATAGCACTGGTTTTGTGCTGCTGCAGATTTCAATATAGCTGGGAAATAAAAAATAATATTGTTTACATCAGCATAAAATCCAGTCTTCAGTATGCAGCCAGCTGCACATAAAATGAGGAGAAACATGAGCAATAGTGAGCATTTACTTGAATCAGGTCTTTAGCAACCACATAAATGTGTAGCTTGAAGTAGTGTTGACAGACATCTTTGTCTCAGGGAAACTTGCATTTGTCCAGACCCTTTTTAGCAAAAGGCAACATATCTAAAATCAGACCTCTTGACACAAACTTTCTATGCTTACTGGTTTTAAAGAAAACAGTGAACAAATCTGCAGCAGCAGAGTTTAATCAATGATCTTGTGAACGGATTATTGCACAAACAATCCACTATTGCTTTTGTGTGACTGTACACACACGAAGAAAGACATAATTTTACTTCCAGCTGAGGTGAATGCATCTTCTTAGTGCTTATTCATACAGAAACGCAAACAGGTAACTACATTTGCTAGATGTGATTTGCTAACTATAGAATTAAATATAATCCTTTTAAAATACAGCAAACTTCAGGCATAAGTCCTTTTCTTAATGCTGTCAGGATGATTCCAATGTCATTGAATTCACTTGCTTATTTGGTTTTCCCTGTTTCTTGTAGTTCATGCTTTGATGTGCCTGGTAAATTTTAAGTGATTTGACATTTTGACTACAGGTTTTAAACATTACTTTACCAGGGACTACAACAACATTTACCTTAAATATTTTACATGCTTGCCACTCCCACTTTTCCTTTGATTGCACTTAATTTGTTAGCAATCTGTCTAGTACTCTCTAGTGTCTCCTTTGCACAACTTGTTCTCACAACATGGTTGTGATCTTCACACAGTCATATTCCATGCCTAATGCTATGTTGCCATCTGTTGACCAACTGAGCAGCTGTAGGACTAAGACTAAGACAAGATACTCAAGAACATAAATAAAATCTCCAAAGGATTTTAAATCTCTACTTTATATTTACTTCTTTTTCTCTATCTAACAAAGTTATTTAAAATCTTCATATATTTCCTTAACATTTACTAATTTAAAGGTATTAGGTCTTCAAATATATTATTCATACAGCAATATATGACATAAATCAGCTCAATGGCTTAAACATTGCATTGTGGTGCTGACTTCAAGAACTTACATGGATATAACAATTTCATATAGTCTCTGATTAGTGACTCACCTTTGAATCATCCAGTTCCAGCTTTTTCAGAGACCTTCTGACATAATCTATGAAGGAGGATGATTTGGAGAAGGTTTTTCCAACATGTCGATCACTGCAAATACAGTATTGAGGTGTAGGCTTTTATACATCCAACAACAGAAATTCAGGTATTTTGCATGGGAGAAATAAATCAGTTGGATGGCTACTACTGCCAAGTTAGTAGTAACAACTTTCCTTTTTCCCCCTTCCACTTAAAACAACCTAGCTAATACTTGAAGTAACTTCTAGATACAACAACTGTATAACTGTATTATGGTTATAATAAGGTTATTACTTTACCTAAAAATTTGGGAGATAGTTAAAGGTTCTTTTTAATTTCTCCACTAACATTTTTATTTCTCTATATGAATGACAAAAATCGTATTTCCACTGACACAGATTTCCTTCTATACTTCTATAGTACTTCCATAACCTACTATAATGCTGCTGTAATTTATTTAACACCAACCACTGGACTGAGCAAATGCCACTTTTGCTTGCTACCTTGTGTTCTTATCCTTGCAATTTTTATTTCACTAAATGATGCCAGAATTCTGTCCTGTTCACAACTCAACAGCTTGCATTTAAAGCCAGCCAAAAATGTGGGTTGTTTCAAAAAATATGTTAAAATAATGCACAAAAACTTAAAAAAACCTATAGGAAGAATGAATCCTAGCAGACCACTTGTATTTATTCTCTCCTCTGTGTTTAAAATATCTTGGAGAAACAACACACAAAGATTTTTTTAGTCTGAATTCACTTTCGTGACTGAGTCTAACGTTATTGCTCTTCCAGATGTGCAGTGCAGGAGTTAAATTTTCAGGTACAGAACTGTCAGCTACTGAATTACTTAACAAGAAATACACTTTCCACCAACCCTCTCAGTGAAAATCTGAATAGAAGTTATCTTAGTTTAAAACTTCTCCCCCTCTTTATTCTTAGTAAAAACCTATCTCCTTACCTAAAACCCAGAGCTAACATCTGAGGTCAACAGAAAGATTTCACTCAGTGGCAGTTCTAATACTGTTTAGCTGTCAAGGTCCCTCACTCATTAAGAATAATTTCTATTGTCATATTTAATATTAAGATGCACCTAAACATTTAAGATGCAGTCTGAAAATCAGTTAATGATTATGCTGTTACATCAATTCTAGGAAGATGAGCATTTAACATTATGCTCAGAAAAAAAAAAAAAATGGGTGAGAGAGGTCTATCCAAGGTAGCCATTGCATTCACTTAAAAAGTATAATCCTAATTACTTCCTCCAAATTATACTTCCTTCAAGATATGAAAAGTCTACCTCACACTTTTTCTTTTCCTTACAATTTAGCAGCCATGACTTTTTGTGTGATATTTTATGTAATTTTAAAATAAAGAAGCATTTCTTCTTTCAGGAACCTGACCTTCTGAAGGGTAAGCTGACTTGACTCTAGCAAAAGTTTTGAGGGTATCTGCATTAACACTTATTTCAGATCAGGAGTACACTTCTGAAGTGAATTTTCTGGTTTTCCCCACCTCTCATGCCTTGGCTCACACGGTGGAATAGTATCAGAGCTCAAAAAATGGGTTATTTTCAAACTAAATTAAACTGGAAGGTGTGCTTCTGGATGTGCTCCAAGTGCTAACAGGCATACATCCCACAGAATAAGATAAAATCTAATCCAACTGCAACCACAAAAAGAGTATAATGCAGATGTCAGGTCCTCAGCAGAAGCTCTCCAGATCCCATTCCTACAAAAAAGCAGCACTTGCCATTGTAGGCACAGGCAGTGAGCAGCTCTTTACAGCCATGATGGCCATCGAGCTGTCAGCAGTTTTTCTCAGGACAAATGGAAATGTCTTTTGCCTTCTGCACTATCAAAGCTCCAAAGGATCTCTGCATGACAGGGTAGCCAGGACTGTGCTAACCTTTTATTGCATTTGCTGAGTATCCTCAGGTGAAGATGTACCCATGTACCCAGTACCAAAGAGGGCCTGTTTCAGCTACAGGTAAAGGAAGGGCAATACATTTGTGATGTGGATTTAGGATGAGCAAATCTATCTTGCATTTTAATACTGATGTGTATATACAACCAGATGAGACTGATTCCTACATCCTTCTGCTTTCCAAAGCGTACTTTCTCTACAACATAGAAATGGAAGAGAATCAGATCAATCTTTGGTTGGTATTCTGCGAATTCAGAGCTTCCTACCTTTTGGTGACACCATAAATTTCTTCTATAATAACCTGAAGAACAGCTCGATAAAACAATGATTCTGTAGGCAGCTGCAAAAAATTTGACAACAGCAAGGATTTAAAATTGGCACTGAAATTAACATCAGAGCACAAAAACCAGTATTGGCTTCCTTCACTATTTATTGAGTTGTATACTTTACTATCAGTCATACCAGATTTAAGAGGACAATTTACTAATGTTCTTGCATCCAGTTAAAATTATGTTTTTGAGTTAGATTCTAACATAGCCATAAATGCAAGGAAAAAAAAAGAAACCCAGACTCTGAAGATCAAAGGTTGATGGAGGGAAAAAGAACAGAGAAAAGACACTGTTCATGATCCGAATTCTAATGTGCAAAATAAATAACAATTATCTAAGTTGTTCTGAAGACAAAAGGAGTAATTCCCTAGCTGAATCATCTGTGTTTAGACTGAATCATGCAGAAAGTATTATGCTAAAAAAAAAATACTGAAAATTTCACATATTTGTCTATGGAAAATCTGTTTGCATGAAAATACTTAATGACTGCCAATTAAAAATTCACAGAAAAAAGACTGCTGGGGTCAGTGGGATTACTGAATATGGAAAGAAGTCTCTCAGCCTTGCCTTTTAAATACTTGCACAGTTGGTGCCCATGATGCCTCAAGGATAACTTGCACAACAATAATTCAAAATATTTACAGGGAAAAAATATACAGGGATTAAAAATGAGAATGATAATGTTTCTAACAGGTTCAAGCTTTTGTCATAACAATGCCTATTTTTACATTAGTTGATAAAACATTGGGATAGAATGATCCAAACCAGGGATATCAAAAGGACATTTGCACTGAATTTATGTATTAGCTGAAAGATAGCAAAGGAAGTTAGGAAGGGTAGTTTAATGCCTTCAATTTTAAGCTGTGCTTTTTTTTCCTTAGGCTCTTAATTGTCAAAAGAAAACAGATTCACTAAGTACAACCACAGCAATAAAAATGTGATTTCATGATGACACATGCTATCTATCAGGATTTGACATAGTGTAGGCCAGTATTTCAGATTCCAGATATGCAGAAGTTCAATAAAAGGCCATGGATTAAGAACATTCAAGGGGGAAAAACACATTTGATCTTAGAATGGCTAAAATAAACAATATTACTTACCACTTGGCCAACTGCAACTCGCTCCAAAGCCTTTAAGAGTCAAGGAATTAAATTGCTGATATGTTTATTCTTTATCATAACATTTTATAAACACATTGTATAAAAGTCAGAGGAGATGACATTTTAAAAGATTAATGGTGTGACACAACATGATCTTGCACACTTTAAAGTGTTAATACCTTTAGGCACTCATACGCAGTTACTCCTGTTATTTTGGTTTATTTATAGGAGAAGCAATGACATCCAACTGTGTGGAAACAGATACATGGAAAATTTGCTTGTTTTTCTTTGTATTGTATAAGAATTTCAGAGGATTACTTTCTGTGAAAGTGCTAAAACCAAAAGCATTTTTCTTGAATCTAGTCCTACTGAAATACAAATAATTCACTTTGCATATTTAATTATTTAAAAGTAAATACTAGTTCAATGAACAATACTAGTTTCAGTCACTAGTACTCAGATAAACTGAACTGCTGATATAGAATCAAATAAAGTAACTTCAGAGAGACTGTAGTTTAAAATAATGTGCATTATTTTTCACTAGATTCTTTGTATTATAAATGCTGCTGTAGGTGTGAGACTACTTGATTTTTATGATCCATAGTGACAAAGAACGACAAATAATCAGAAGTGTTGAATATTCTTTCACCGTTGAAAAGACAGTGGGCCTATAAAAATTTCACCAGAGTTTTAAAGATCATAGTAGAAATGAAGACAAAACCTCAGTATCTGATTATCTGATACTACATCAAATTAGGCAGAAAAACCAAAAATGCCTCGCCACTTACGGATCATTGTCACCTTTAGTCCCCAAACTTCACTACAGTAAATGAGACTGCTTGTTACACAATCACCCACTCCTCCTTCTCCTTGTTATAGAACTAATCTTGTATTTCAGACTGCTCTTCAAACACAGTCCCCATAGTTGCAGTTCCTCCATTCACAGCTTTGGCCAGCTATCAGGTTTGCCTTTTGCTGTGTAAGCTCTCATAGCAGCATCAATCTGCTGCTGCCGAGGAGATGGATATGGGATCCAACACGTATTGTAAGGGTCTGAACTGGAACTCTTGCCCAACACCTCTGGCACCTGGCACTTCAACCAGTTTGAATTCTGAGTGTCATTGCTCAGCAGACTTTCTGCTAACCAGCCATCAGCCCTAGAAATGTGGGTGCTTAGTGGCTCTTTGCTGGCTCCCTTGTACATCCTACACAGCAAGGAAAAGCCTCATCATGAAAAATGCATATAGAGAATTACAAACATAACAGCAGAAGTATCTAGTTACACAGGAGAACTCTTTGCCTTTTGTGAATATTCAAACAAAAAGTTTTTAATTGCCAAATTTCTGTGATTTCTGAGAAATCTAAGATAGATATATATAGCACAATCAGTACTCTCTTGGGGGTCATTTGCTTACAAAATTTATCTTCCTACCATTGTTGAAAAATAGCCCAACCTTTTTCTTTCCAAAAGAAATGGAATAGGAGAGGAAACAGCTAATGTGTCAGCTGAGGACGGACTGGTATTGTATGACACTGACAAGAAGAAGAGAAAAGGCAAATCCCTTTAGAAAGCACTTTTCTTGTGCTAAGTTTTACAGCTACATCTCTAAAATGAACAATTCTTTTCTTTTACTTTGCCAAGGGTAACACATTTAAGGCTTATGGATACTAAACAACTGTCCTCCTATATTTTCTCCTGATAGCATTTAATTATCATGGTAGTTCAAGTTTACATAACCTCAATACATTAGTCTACACTGAGTCTTTAGTCTATACTCTTCTCTGGAACAGAGGTACAAAGCTAGCAGCAGAGCCTAGCCAGAACCTGATGTGATTTATCTGGATATCATAAATTAAAAATTAATAGAGGGAAGGAATAGAGGTCTTCTAACAGAAAGAGTGGTCAAAATTTTCAGTACCTATCTGTTTTTTCAAATTAGACTACAGCTCATAATCCTATCTTGATGAGGCTAAGTCTTTAAAAGTACTTCATCACCTGGTGCAAGGTTAAAAAAACGTTTCCAGACTCTTAAGACACATGGATTTTAGAGCTCCTCTAGTTTTTGGAATAGGCAAGGTTGTTCAGGTTTTAAACAGCCAGAACATTCAATATTATGAATCATGAAGGCATTGGAGGAGTTACTGATTGCAATCCTTCTACAATTACCTTGTTTCCCCATAAGCCCTTGGCCAAGAACTATTATCCCGAGGGGTTACCTTGTTTAGGTTTCAGCAAAGTATTGGCCTTTCTGTCCACTCTTAAAATACATTTCTGTCAATAGTCATTTTTTCATGCCTTCAGCAAGTATAAAATATATAAAGCTGGAAGGTCAATACTATTTTTTTAGATATAATTCATCATGCTTACAACATTAATGATGTTATTCTGTAGATTCTTGGATTAAAGCCATGGCTTTAGGATTAGAAGCCAAAAACAATGAATCCTGTAACATCTGGACAAAGCTCTCAGCAGGAAAAAGAAGGGAAGGGGAATCATACCAAGCATGCTGACATCCTGGCATTGCGACCACAGCACCAGCCTTTGTTCTTCAAGTACTGACACATGGGAAATCCCCACACTTGGTCGTGGCATTCTGCAATATGGAGGGGAAAAAAAAGGCACAGCTTTTCCTCTTACTTACAGAATGCACAATGGATTGAGCAAGATGAACAGTAGGAAATGTAGCAGAAACACTTAACCGTTCTCATCCAGTACCAAAACTTGTGGTGATGCTACAGGGTGTTTTCCCTGTAACAGATGTTTTTGGTTTATGTTGAATTTCTGATAATTTCACATTTTCCAAAACAATTTTAAGTGAGTGTCCTTTACATAAATACACTGAAAAAACAGTCAAAGGCACAAGAGAAAAGTTTGCAAATACTCATGGCAACCTATGCCCACACCATGAATCACAAGATGTAGGCCAGGCGGTTGTTCCATGCAGCAGAACTTCAGTACCACTTCTCATTGTCTTCTTATTCTATCAAAAACATCTTTTAAACATCACACAGAACAATGTGTATTTGTTTATTCCAGTTCTGAAAGACCATTCTGCTGTGAGGCAGAATGTTTGTTTTCCAGAAAAGAGCAGCTGCAAAGGCTCTTGCTGTTTCTTCAAAACACCAAGAAGCATTTGCATCACAATCTGTGCTCAGTTTCAGTATCATTTATATTTTGAATAACAATACAATTTATGTTTAACACAAATGCAAATGTGGGAAAACTGAAGCACAGAGATTACTTTATAGATGTTCTTAATATTCAGTTCTAAATGTACACAAACTCTAAATGTTTAGAATTTTCATTAGCACATTTGTTAGCTGATTTTTTAGTATGGTGAATAAGAATTACTACTTTCTTAAAAAAACCCCCACAAATTGGCTGAGATCCTTTTTAGCACAGGAGGGTGACTGGGGCATATTTCAGAATAAACCATGTATTGAGGTTAAAAAGAGAGGACAGCAGAAAATTTACCGATAGTCGCAGATACATACATGTAAGAAAAATTCATTCCATAAAAGTTAAGCCAAGAAAAAGAAAAAACTATAAAGAACCCTCCCCCTGCCCATGACAGCCTTTGGCTTTCTGGCAGTAGTGCCCAGTCTCAGCTGATCTCTAGAGAATAGCAACAAGCAGGCAAGAATCCTCTGCAGGCAACCTCACACTTTGCTCTCCTTTTAGCCCTGAGGAACACCAGAGGCTCTTAGGGGCTGAATACTGGTTGGAGGACTGTGATTTAAGAATAGGATTTTAATTATGGATTATTAGCAGAAGGACAAAGAAAACTCTTTAGAAATGGAGATGAAATTTGACGAAACAGATTGCAATTGGTTTCAGCACTAGAAATGTACTACGAATTTGTAAGTGTCTCATGACAAGCTCTAAAATATTAATTAAATTCAAGTCTAATTATGGAATACATGGAATACATGGGCATTTCTACTGCAGGGATGGCAATAAGAACTTATTAAATATATTTATTTTGCAAAGAAAACAATGACTAACATGGTTCCTATTGTACGATTCTCGCTAATATGTCTTTCTGACATGTATGTTAAAATATTTCAAAATAAAAATTTGCAAACTGAGTTAGAAAGATGAAATCCTTGATCTCTTCAAGCAAATCCCTTCTGATTTATACCCTGTCCTCTAGGCAAACTAATCATTCATTCAAGTTAAAGTTACTATCCTGTCAGCTACAATCTCAGTATCAGTACACTGTACTCATGCATAATTCTGAGGAATTCATGACACCTTTGAAAAAGATTATCAGGCAAAGCACCATCTTCATTTACATTATTGAAACTGTGAAGTAGGAGAAAAAGAGAGGGCAACTAAGGTTTTAAATAAGACAGAATTTTTTTGTGTATATCAAAACTTGATCACACATCTACAATATTGCTTTAAGTTCTATTGATTTTTTCACATCCAATCTGCTCTCAAGCACACCCATAAAATTTTAGGATTAATATATTGCTATAAAGATCACATATTTATAAGCTACACTTTAAAAAACTAGAAATTCTTTTAATGCCTCCAACTATTTTCAGATATACTTAATATTATATAGCTCACTAAATACCTTACTGTGCTTCTAACAACACAACAGCTGTTCTAAACTGCATAAATCTCAAAAAATATTCAAGAAACATTTTAAGTACAGCTATTCCATGGAACATTTCACAGTAAACAGCTAAAGAGTTCAACAGTGCATGAAGCAATCATGTTCCAATTCAGTATAGAGTACCCAATCAGACAGAATTTCTTCTATGAACAGTTAACAAAATGGGGAATTTCAGGTAATCATTTGATGAGCTGAACTGAAGCTATACTGGTGTGTAATATCAGAAGAGATTAGTTAAATAGCAATGACTTTACCTCTAAGCTAACTTCTAAAAAAGACTGAATCACCCATTAAATAAAATGCTGCAAATATCGCAATAAAACATCAGCATGTTTTTATTGATATGATAGTTATAGAAAAAATATAAGGCAGCACAAAAAAGATAAAGGTAAAATCCTTTCCACAGCTGCTAATTCTGTATGTGTACAAATGATGTCAAGGAATTTTAAGAGAATGGGACAAGCTTCTCCAATACCTTTAATACTAGGCCACACACAGATTTTCATCCCTAAGAATAATACTACAATTTTCAGTGTGCTAATGTTCAAATTTTACTTCACAAAGCTTTACAGTAAAATATGGTCTTTATAAAACAACAGGACACCCAGGCTCTACTTTTACTGGGAAAAATAAACCTGACTTGAGTTCCATGGGATGACCCAGCTCAGAAAGGTGTGGAGGCAGCAATGTTGGTGCAGCGTCGTGTTCCCCTTGGCACGCCTCTTCCAGCCCTGGTGTCCCTGGAGCTGTAGGCTTTGTGGCTCTCTGAATCCCAGCCCTAAACCTAATAGCTGCTTCTGGCTGATGATGTAATTCAATGGATCGAAATGGCATTTATTCTTCTGAGATTTTTCAGTGGAAATTCATCTTTATTACCGTCCTCAATATTTTTCCCATACATCCTACTTTGTCTCTTTGTATATATTGTGAACTTCATCAAAGTAGTACTAAAACACAAATAACCTTTTTCAGGTCCTCCAGAGCTTCTATCTTGCACAACATTGTAGATTTTCAGTCTACTTCTCTTATTCCAAACAAAATAGATAAACTACTAAACTGCCTTTTTCCTTCCTGGGAAAGACTAAATCTTCCTTGGCCATATAATTCGCTGTTCCTTGAATTTACATTTTTCAAAAAAAGTCCCCTGACTACGTAGGATTTTGCTGGGGGAAGCAGGGGGCAGTCGGAAAGAAAATGTTCTCTAATTCCAGGAACCAGAATCAGTTGTCACCAAAATAATTTCCAAAACCTAAACCTAGAGTATGTTTTAATTATTGTGCATTAAAACTTCGGCATTCTCAATTCTAACATTGTGCTCTGTACACACTGAAAAAAATACAAATGTAAGATGGTTTCAGGTTTTAATATAGTCTTGCTACAATTACTAATGAAAAATACCATAATAACTTCAATAGGTAATACTTTCATTTAACATCTGTAAAACTTACCTTGTTAATATTTTTTCAACTTTCATATTTTTTTCAGAATCAATTTTTATTGAAAACATCTGGGGTTTAGTGACTAGTTAGCTGTGTCACAAATTCATGGAAATGTTCCCTATGCAGCAATATCTAAAGATGCCTTGGGAAGGAAATTAAGCTTTTTGATCTGTTGCTTGGAAGTGTTTTCCTGTGTTGCCATGGTATCAGTGGTAGCTATTTTAAGGCACTGGCTGTGGAGTATCTTTGAAAATATACCTAGGCAACACATAAATCATCTGTACACTAATACCCTGAAACAGTGAGTAATCTTTCATATTTCAGTGGAACGGAGTGATATGAAGCCATTATGTTTGTGTAAGGAATCCTTCAGATAATTCAGTTTCAGAGTTTTTGTCCTCTAAATCCACCTTACTCAAGGCTTTACCAGGTTTCACAAGTCTGATAAAATTCTGTATGTGAATTTTGACTACCCTTTGCAATCCTTTTGGTTCCCTTAATTTTGTTTAATAGTTTTTAATAGTCAAAGTTTATTCTGCAAAAGCATTGCTGACTTCTTCCAGAGTGCCTTATTGAGAAGCTACTTTCCACAGCTTCCTGGAGGGCTTTAGAACTTCTCTGCCCAGCAGTGACCTGGCTTTGGAAATCTTTACAGAATCTGGAGTTTATGATTTGTAGTACTCAAGCCAACCTCAAAAAGAGCTTCTATCAGATAGCTATCACCGAAAGTATCTATACAACTACACCTATGTCGTATTTCAAACTACAGAATCACAGAATATGCTGAGTTGGAAGAGACCCAAAGGATCATCAAGATCACCTCTTAGCCCTGCAAAGCACCATCCTCAAGGATCACACCATGTGCCTGAGAGCATTGCCCAAACACTTCTTGAACTGTAAGGCTTAGAGCGGTGACCACATGTGCTGAGGACTATGCACATGATCCAAAGTGTTAAAACTTCCCCCAGCAGGGGAGGTATCTGGGCATTCCCACCTGAACCTGAGCGGATATTAACCCTTGAAGTGTTTGTTTCATGGCTTCCCCCACCCCTGACGGATCAAGACTGTGACCATCACTTCAACCAATGGACATTTGAAGTGCAACAATCAAGTGTCATCACTGGATACACAGGTGGTGATATCTTGCCTCTCCGCTAACTACTCTTACCCTTTCTTTCTCTTCCTTACATATTTTCTTATGCGATATTGTCATACTTTCATATTGTCATATTACTATAGATAANGATATTAACCCTTGAAGTGTTTGTTTCATGGCTTCCCCCACCCCTGACGGATCAAGACTGTGACCATCACTTCAACCAATGGACATTTGAAGTGCAACAATCAAGTGTCATCACTGGATACACAGGTGGTGATATCTTGCCTCTCCGCTAACTACTCTTACCCTTTCTTTCTCTTCCTTACATATTTTCTTATGCGATATTGTCATACTTTCATATTGTCATATTACTATAGATAATAACCAAAATCGCTACATACTTCCTTTTCATTGCAACCAAATTGTTCTAAAATATACATACCTACATATATACACACACACACACACACACACACACACACACACACCCACACCTGTCATTCATTTCACTCTAATCCCCACCAAGGGATATATTAACAAGAACCTCAGTTACCCCATCTCTGTGGTGGGTCGTAACAGTAGCTCCAGAACAAAAGCAACACTCATGTGTTTTTTCGTCAAAACAGAGGCTATAATACTGAAGAATTTCACCGGTTTCTAGACTGGTACTGATGTATTTGGTGGTATGGAGGATGAAAAGAAGAGAATCAGAATACAGAAACCCAAATTCCTTTTCAAGGGAAGTAAAATCTTTTTAAAAATACCTTATATTTGCAGTTCCTGTCTGTTAAGGGATAACCATAGTCCGGCTGGTACATTGCCCCAAAAATGTGTTAGCTGAATGTAAAATAAAACAGCTCTCAAAAAATCCTAAGAATATCTCCTAAACAGAGGCACAGAGTTTGTTTTAACCTAAAAATCATTAGCGAACCGATTTTTTCTCCAGAAAAATTGACATAATGGCTCACTGAGTAAATAAGTTTATGTAAAATGTCTCTAATAAATAGTAAAATCCTTTCTACTCTGATGTAATTGACTATCCAATGCAGCAACAGAGAAGAAAACCCCCAAAGGAATCAATTATACTAATGGCTATGTATATTTTATCCATACAAGAATCTCTATATAAACAGACAATTCTCCTTAGAGAGAGCCAAAGTAAAACTACTTAGAATTTTCCAAGAGCTGTCATATTATTCCTTATTAACTGAAACTTAGACTTTCGTACTGCTTATAACAGCAGTGAAATTTAAAGACAGGTGTTAAAAGACATTGGCTTCAACTTTTTAAAACTGAGTTGAAATCTGACATTACACAGCACCTCTTGGTTGTTTTAGCTACTAATAAATCAAAGTAAAGGCTTCCATGATCTTAACAGTTCAAAATTATTCCCAGCATAATTGGAAATGTGGTCCCATTACAAAAATTTCCAGATGAATTCAGCTTATTTATAGACACATAGAAGGACACTGTATACTGATTGCATTATTATTCAAGATTGTGACTGCTGGCACCTACTTTCATCAGAAATGCTCCCAAAGTATTCAGAGGAGGTCCAACAGCAAACTGAATCAGCCAATCTTGCAATATCTGTACTATTTTTAGAGCATGTGAGAAATGTAATGCATTATTCCCTGAAGTCATCTCAGAAACAAAACAACCTCAAACTTGTGATAACTAAGGTAATTCAGGAGCCCAACAAAAATACCATAGTAACATTTTGTTGATATTTTGTCAACTCAACACCTCAAACTTATAAACACTGTGTTAGGCATAATAACAGCTAAATTTTATTCCTATGAATATCAGTTAAATCCAGTTAATATGAAGTGAAAAATCAATTTTTCACTGGCCTCAAACAAGACTGATTGAGGTATTAAATCTTAAGCGCCAAAGAACATCCTGCCCAGCCATACCAAATTATAGCAACCAGAAGTCCACTGCAGCTCCTCTGTGAGCTGGCTCATCTGTTTCAACTGTGCTTATGAGAACAACCCTCTTAAGTTTACATTAAAAAACCAGCAAAGATTGAAGATGTGCTGCTTTGGGGGAAAGAGCTTTGAGGTGGACTTGCCACAACCTTGACTTTAAGGGTGTGCACCTCAAGAAAATAAAAAAGCTTTAAAGAGGACAAATGACACCTTTAAAACAGATTTTTAAAAACTTTGAGGCTACTCAGCCAAGATAAAATAACTATAGAATGCTTTATAACAGAACTTCCCACTATGTTCTCGGAGGCAAGCCCTTGCTTACTGGATGATTTCAAATGAGTAAGTAATTTCCTGTGTTGCAGCAAATTCTGCCCAATTCTCTTTGCTTCTTAGGAAGATCTATCCATCACTGCAGAGATGTAGCTCTAAACCTGCTTCCTAGTATTCAAACTAGTCTCTCCACATAAAGCTTCTACATGTCTCTGCAATCTCTGATTGATGCCTAGATTAGCCAGTAGTTTTCCTGAGTTTAGTGTCAGAGTCTGAGCAAGCAAAGGATTATCTCTAAGTAGAGATGATATTGGCTCAAGTACCACACAAGCCAGCTGGAAATATACAACTGCATGTGACCAGATGGGATGCATTTCAGGATCACATAACTCACTGGTGTCACATGAAGACCATACTCTGTTATCTTTGACAGGTCATGTCCATCAAGGGAAGTTCCTGATTACAGGAAAGAGGCAAACACCACAGTCATCTTCACCTGAATAAGCTCAGTTAGTCTCAATAAGTTTATGGAGCACATTTTCCTGGAAACCACACCAAGGCCCACGAAGAACAAGGAGGAGGTTGAGAACAGCCAGCAGGAATTCATCAGGCACTGACAAACTACTGCCTTCTGTGATGCAGTGACTGGCTCCATGAACTAGGGGACAGCAGAGTCATAGTTTAATTGATTTTATGAAGTCTTTCAGCAAGGTTTCCTTAGTATCCTTATAGACAAAATGGAAAGATATGACTCAGACAGGTGGACTCTAAAATAGGTAGAAAATTGATAGTAATCTGAAGCTTGACGTTGAAGCCTGCAGATGAAGGCATGTGTTTATTCCCCATTTTTAGCACTTGTGAGAGTAACTGGAGTGATTCTTTGGGCTCTTCAGCCCACCATAGTGACTGAAATGAATTTATCGGTGGCAAGAGGACTAAAGGGCTGCAGAAAAAGTCAAGGGATCTAACTGCTGTTTTCAACTACCTATAGGACAGGGAACAAAAAAGATTAAGCTGGACTATTCTTGGCAGTGCAAAATGAAAAAGACAATAGATAATGCACAACAGCTGCAAATTCTGAATAGATATGAGTGAAAGAACTTCATGGTGAGGGCAAAACATTGAAATGGGCAGCAGCCCTTGGAGATATTCAAAGCATGAATGGACAAGGCCCTGAATGACATGATCTAAATTGGCCCTGCCTTGTGCCGTGATCTGGTCCAGATGACCTCCAGAAGCTACTTGCTACTTAAATGCTATGATTTGGTTCGTTTCAGAAACAGTATTAAAATTCAATTGCTTCCAGCAGCTGAAAGAGGAGTTCATTTACTGCTTGGACAAGTAAATTGTTGGATCAATACCATCTGATTGTACAGAGTCCTCTAGAATCCTCTAGAATGCTTTGTCAGTTTGAAGTCCATGCACAGGAAATGCCGACACAAGATACAGCTTGAATTCTTTCCCATTTTCCCTTTGAAGAAATCTTACCTCTTAGATACTGTCAGTCCTTGTTCTCTTAGCCCTCTACTCCACATTTAAGAACCAGCCATACAGTAGATGGCTTAGTAGGGGAATACAACAGCATTACACATTTTAAAATATGCACCCTCACAGTAACAGGAAAAAAAAAATTTTTTTGAGCATTACTGAGACAATATATGTATTCTTTCCACAAAAACGAATACTGTAATTTCCTTTTGTTCTGTCCAAATGTTCTCCTTTGAGAATAATTTTTGTCCTTCAAGCAGAGAAAAACCAAACAGCTAGAAATTCTAACATGCAATTTGGCTTCATTTCCATACTGCTATGAAACTGAAGTATGTCTTACTACCATGCATGTATATCTGTTTGTTTGAACTTTGAAAAGGTTATCACACCTGATCCTTTGGTGGAGTCTGAGTTTATGTGCAAGTCTGGAAAAAGTAATCCTATATAGCTAGCACAGGAAGCCCTGTCCTCTTTGCAATAATAAGAAACAACCAAATATTTCAGGCTTAATGACAAGTACCTAAAAAGTTCTTAATTTCTTAAAACCCTGATGTAAAAGTAATTATATGTTTTTTCTCTAACTGCAGTTCTGTAACTTAGGAATTTCAATTGTATTTTCTTTGTTTTCGGAGTGAGCTGAAGTATTTTGAAATTATTAAGACTAATACACTGAAAAAACTCTTAAAATAGCTGCAGAGCAAATTAAAAACAACATGAAAAGATTTTTAAAGCAAGCAAGAGCTAGCATGTGTCATGGTCAGTGTTGAGCTGTGCTGTAGCTGCCTAAGCAGATAACTCTTAAAGAGCAATACCTGGGTGCCACATGACCTTTTGTCTGTGAAGTCGCCTGAAAGAGCTGAAGTAAACCTTGCCAAGCCCCTCCTTTCTCAGATTTGATTGATATGATGATCAGGTCCTAGGACGTTGGCAACTGTTCATTTAGACACCTCAGCTATATACCACTTGTCTCAGGAAAGCCAGCTCCTTAAATGTTTTTCATTATGCAGAATTTCAAGTAAAAATACCAACTTTCTCTCAAAAATGAACCCCCCCTACATTTGTAGGAAAATTTGTGTATTCTGAATCCCCAAATAATTTTCAGGTGATCTCCCCAAGAAAAACTCTTATATATGTACTGTTTCATGATGGTCTAAACAGGCAGTGACCAGCACAGCACCCAGATGAGTGTTTTTTTCAGTATTACCTTACATTACAAAAACTTAATTCTGCTCATAGTTGTATATGTACAACTCAACGTAATTGGATGTTGCATGAAGACAGCCAAGGACAAAATCTGGTACAAAATATTTCAAAAGGATGGAAACATACAGGACTAAAAGAGCCTATACATTTATAAGTGAATTAATGGAATAAAACCAGCTGTAGACATAACCACATAAAACCATTATGCACTAATGTCCCTAATCTCACTTAAATTATTAGGAATATTGGCATAACAGAAAAGCAACAATGCATCTGGGAGTGAATGACCCTCATAAAGTAATTAAAACCAGTAGTAAACAAGCCACTGGAAAGGAACAAACACAAGGAGGTTATTAATTAAAAGGTATAATACTCTCAACATGCAAACTGGCAGCCACAAGTTAAGCTCAGAAGAATTACCTTCTTGGTTTTCAAACTGTTCTGACAACAGATGGTAGCAGCAGCCCACACTGCATACAGCTTTGATTTCAGGCTTGGCAGTAAAAATCCGTAGCGTATTTGCAGCAAGATCTCCACATGTATGTAGACCCACCATCATACAGTCCTAAGAAGAAAAAAAAGGCAACAATAAATCATCTCCTTCATCAAGTGAAAGAGCATGAACAAAAACAAACTCCAAAACCCAAACATTGTGCAAATAGTGAGCTGTAAGGCAGAAATACCCAACTCCATGAGGACTCCAGCTGTTCTGTTCTAGAATTTTTCAAAGCTAATCAAAGCTTATCAGTGCTAAGAAAATACAGTGAAAAGTGGCCATGATGCAGCAGAAGTTCAAGACTATGAGTAACAGCTGCGTGGAAGGGAACAGCTACACGTTTACTGGACACAGGCCATTTTCTTTTGTCTTTCCTAGCTCTCCTGTTCTTGTTATTAGTACCACTGCTACTTCCTTTTCTTACTAAAGATTTCTTGCTGAAAATCTGGCTGGACCTATCTAAGGCATTTCTGCTAGTTTGAATTGCTGAAATCAAACCAACTTCCTAAATACAGGTGTAAGATGAAGGGCAGGCTTTGTTATTTCCCAAACTGCAGTGCTGACAGTTTCGCAGTATGCCCGCTACTATTCAACAACAAATGGGCATTTTCTTCCATAGCACAAAGCAAGAACTTCAGCTTCAGATGCTCTGTTCTTCTGTCCATTTTGCTTCCTACTTTTCCTTTGTTCTACAACTTCCCTTTTCCCTCCATTTCTCCGTGAAAATTCTTTCTCTTCTCACCATCCATAACAACATAGTTCCCTTCTGACAATATTAGTTGGAATCCACATGGCAAATATGGTGTTGCTTTGAATTTCAGACATATTTATTAATCATAGAATCAAAAAGTCATGGAATCGTTTGGGTTGGAAATGACCTTAAAGATCATCTAGTTCCAACCATCCTGCCCCACTAGACCAGGTTGCTGAAAGCCCCACCCAGGCTGGCCTTGAACACTTCCAGGGATGGGGCATCCACAACTTCTTTGGGCAATTTGTTCCAGTGTCTCATCATCCTCACAGTAAAGAATTTCTTTTTAATATCTGTCTACTCTAAATCTACCCTCCTTCATCTTAAGGCCATTCTCCCTTGTCCTATACCCTTAAAAAAATACATAGCCTTAAAAAAATTCTCTCTCCAGCCTTCTTGTAAGGTCCCATTTAGGTACTGGAAGGTGCTATAAGGTCACCCTAAAGCTTTCATTTCTCCAGGTTATCAACAAGAAATTAGGCCAGGGTCACTCAACTGAGCTACCCTTCTATAATCATTCTGATATCTGATTTTCTCACCCATCTGTATTACATAGTGCATGCATGTGAAAAACAGTAAAACTTCTGCTTTCCTCTCTCACCTTCTCTGACAGTATTTTTTTAATATCAACAAAGGCAGTGATACAAGATTTCTTCTACCTTAAACATAGCACAAATTACACACTAAGAGGATACAAAATCCAGCTGTGCAAATGTAAAGGCATTTGCTTCATCAACAAACCCTGCTGCTCAGGGTGTCTTTTGAAGACAGACATGAGCTTGCCCCACATGTTCTCAGATACTCAGCTGAATTTATAGCTCAAGTTATAGGGCCATTGGCACAAACCTATGGTCTTGAATCAGAGATTAATTACACCCTGGAATAAAATACTTTGGTTACTACTGAACACTAAGAAGTTTTTATCATTCCATAAAAGACTGAATGCATCTACTCAATCAATGTATGTTAGTTCAGGCCTGAAAACTAAACATACAACCACAGAGTTTCTAGACTTGTGTCACTGTCTTTGGGCAGCCGAAATTGGGTTTCTTTGTGTAGATGCAAACCCTGCCAGCTAGTAAATTACTAAATGAACTTAAAGTAACTCTGTAAAGTCAAAATAAAATTATTCTTTACAAACTCTTCATCTTGAGTACTATACACAGTAAATTCTCCTATGCCTTCCCAGTATGATTGAAATTTCAAAAACACGTAACTTGAAAAAATAAGAACTTTTAGGAAAACCGAAACTCCACTGCTTAATACATGCATCTGCCTACCAAATAATAATAAATCCATAATAATTTGATTTTACATATAATGACAGTTGTAAAATAACTGAATATGCTGTTAACTTTGACAGCTGATTATTATTTACCTCATAAATTCTAAAAACTGATTCAAAATAATCCCAACACATATATCAAAATAGAAAAACAATCTTTATCTGGTAGACATACTTCTGCTACCTGGTTAAAAACCATTATTTGGCCAGAATATTCATTTACACCAGAGACAGCATTCTATGTACACTCATGTACATACGAAAATACATATGAAAACAAACATGTACATATGAAAATGGCAATATGAAGACAATGGACAATCTAAATACAGAAAATATTTAGAGTAAAATAACCTCCAGATCTGTTATGATGTCATTGAGTTCTGTTTCTGCAGTGATGCAAGAGGTCAATGGAAAATACAGGTTTGATTCACTCGACTTCCTTGCTTTAGTCTTGAGAGATGTCATTTTTCTTTGTACTTTTTCCTCTTCACAGAGTTCCCCACAGTTATAATGGGATGAAGAAAAATCTTCTACAGCATCAGCAGGAAGAACATTTAGAATAGCAAGAACCTCTTCAGAAAGTTTGGTCTCATGAGATTGTGTCCCAGTCACTAAGTCAGCTTCAGTTTTGGTGTTGGTTGCGGGTGTAGCCATTTCTGTGAAACCACAAGAAGGAACTAAATCTTGGATAATCACTTGGTCCTGATTTTGAAGACTGTTGGCATTATTTAAGAGCTCTTCATTCATTGTTTTACATTTAATTTCACTTTCCACTGGCCTGTCGTTTGCCTTTTCCAAACTCTGGCTTTTGAGGTTTACTCTTCCTCGACTCTGATACGCTCTCCAGTGTTTCTTCAGTTTTCTGTTTCTTTCATGAGCACCATTTGTGTTAGAGCTTGAGGAGTCAATGCCATAAACTTTTAAGTTATATTGCATGGACAAAAATGAACTCAGGTAGCCTTTTCCAGAACCTATATCAATCACCTAGATAATGGAAAAAAAAGAAAGGAAAAGAATACTGCTCTATTAATGAACAAAAAGGCACACTTCAAATGCAAAATTATTCCCTAAAAATTTAACCATGGGTTGAATGTTACCTTATCAGTATCATACTTCTCAATGCACTTAGTTCTTTTGCTTTGTTCGTCCACCTTCTGACTTTAAAACACAAAATTAAGTCTTAACTGATGTGCCCCAGAAAACAGATACTGCAATGTTTATGCAATGCACATGCCCTGCCTCTTCTTGTAAAGACTTCCATTATACCTTATGACACAGACCTTTCTTCTGCTAAAAAAAATAACCATAAACCACCATTAATTCCACCTGCCCTTGCTAAACTGGGTCAGAGTTAGTAAATAAACTGCTCACAGTATTCAGCTTTAGGCAACTAATTCCCATACTGAAGAGCCTACTACCAGTAGGTGTACAGCAAAAAGCATCTTTAGTTTCAGTGCCTAATTTAATCCCTTCAGATTTGACCTAAAGATGTGTGATATTGATATTCTTTTTTGTCAGAATGCTTATTTATTCTGCTTTCCCATTCTGTGAAAACAATCCACACAGCTTTGTTTAACATGAGGATGCGTTTCTAGCAAAACAAAGGGCTCATAAGCCACATGTACTTTGGAGGAAGGAGTGATAGGTGACAGTTTAGTTTGTCTCACAGCTGATCCCATGTGCTAGCTCAGTGACTGATGGAACCCAGGGAGGAAATATCCTTACAAAGTATTAGCAGAAACAAGAGTAACCTGAGATCTTTCAGTACATAATCACAGGTTTATATAATGCATGTTTTAATATGTAATAAATACATAATACAGTATTTTATGAGAATTGGCAGAGTGACACTTCTCTAAGGAAAGAAAATTATAATGTTCACTTCTGTCCAGGTATCTACCAAAAATAATATTGACTAGATATAATGACTTCTTTGTAGAAACTCCTGAAAGTGTTTGATTCAAGAATGCCTATGTTTTGTTCTTGGTCTGTCACATGTCCATAAGAAAGCTTACACTGATACTGCTAAGTCCAAATTGCAACATACACTGCATGCACGCATCTTAAACTCAACTGCATAGCTTTTTACCAGGTAAGAATATTCAATATAGCAATATTCTTACTCAATGAGAAAGAAGCATTTATTCCATATTTTAATAAAAAATATTTGGACAGCCATGGAATTAGAAAGAAAAATTTGAGCTAATGTCACTAAAGACTACAAAAAACAGTAGAGAATACATAATATTGGGTAAAAATTGTTTACTCAGGTAGCACATGGCTTTCTTATCTGTAGTCATCACGTGATATTGACATATATTTGCAATCTAGACATGCTACAACCGTAAAATTTCTTGAAATAAATATGCACAGGAGTGAATTTAGTGAAATGGAACTTATATAACCTAAGCATACTTTTGAAAATGCCATTTATTTGTCACATTTATCAACAATATTCTCCTCTACTGAGCCCTAGTGAGGCCACATCTGGAGTGCTATGTCCGGTTCTGGGCACCTTAGCACAGGAGAGACCTGGAGCTCCTGGAGCAGGTCAAGCAGAGGGCAACAAAGACCATGAAGGGACTGAAGCATCTCTCTTATGAGGAAAGGCTGAGGGAGCTGGGCCTGTTCAGCCTCAAAAGGAGACGAATAAGAGTATAAGTATCTGAAGGGAGGATGTCAGCGGATGGATCCAGGCTCTTCTCGGTGGTGCCGAGCAATAGGACAAGAGGCAATGGGCAGAAACTGATGCACAGGAATTTCCACCTGAATATGAGGAAGAACTTCTTTACTGTGTCCTGGAACAGATTGCCCAGAGAGGCTGTGGAGTCTCCCTCACTGGAGATACTCAAGAACTGTGTGGACACAATCCTGTGCCATGTGCTCCACGGTGACCCTGCTTGAGCAGGGAGGTTGGACCAGATGCCCCGCTGTGTTCCCTTCCAACCTGACCCATTCTGTGTTTCTTTCATTTGAAAGGAAAGAAAAGTGTTGAAGAATAATTTTACCCACTCTTTTATTTAACAGACATTACAATTATGTAGAATATGCACACCTCCACTTCTTCAAGTTTTGAATTATTTCAGTAAAAAGCAGCATTTGGACACAAGAGAGGGGTAGTGAATTATTCCTAAGTGTGACCCCCAGTGGCTGTAGAGACCAGCTGCAGCTTGGGGAAAGTTTCTCAAGTAAAAAGAAAACAGTATTACATTGTTAGATTAGCACTGGGAGAGCAGTTTAAAAACTTAAGGAAAAACTGACTAAAAATAGCAGGCAATGACCTTATACTAAACAAATAAACTGCATTAAACTATTCCCTGCCTTACCTTCCGTTGATTACATAGGGAAAGGTAATCAGCAACCCATAGCATATCTGTCAAGCATGAACTTTTAAAATGAAATTTCCATGATATAATAAACTCCAAAGGTCTTGTCCACAGTGAGTTGGGTCCTATGTTTAAACATGGTTTCTGGCACAATCAAGCATTCCAACATTTCCCAGCACCAAGTCACAAACGTAATGGATGCTGAATGCAGAATTATATCATCCTTACATTACACACTTCAAGTCTTGCTGTACATGCTGCAATTTCCAAGGAAAACTTTGACCAATACATTAAATAAAACAAATGTGCACTTAAGCAAAGAGGAATCAACACTGGCTTCTCTTCAGAGTTTAATCAAGAACTTCTCTAAAAAAAACAAGTTCCACTTGTATGATAGGAACAGTGCTTAAAAGAGGCAGCAAATAACTGAAAAAAAAAAGCCCTTTAGTTATTTTGCTTTAAATTCAAATCATTAAACTAGAAGTGATTATAGTGGTAATAAAATCTTTGCTTTTGTTCTCATTTTACTATTTACTATTGTACATCATAAAATACCAACAGAGAGCAATATCCTCTACCACCCGTTATACAACGTGGGTATGGAGATGAAATGGAGGGCATTTTTCAAGCTGTCAATGATCTGTAATATCTGAAAGAAACAGCCTGAGGACATGTGCTGCTGTAAAACATGTGTTGTGTTTTCATGGCTCTCGATTTTTTAATTAAATGCTACATATATTTTGTTTTGCAAGAAGGACAGAAAAAAATCAATAAGGAGAAAACTCCTAAAAATTTGAAATTGCTACTTTTTTTTTAAGTTGAATGAAAACAAAAACAAAAGGAGTTGCATTTTAAAGACCAAGAAGGAGGCTTTTCATTTTTTTATTTTCCAAAGTAACAGGAAAGCTCTTTTCATATATTAGGGATTTGTAACTTTGCACAAATAAATATTGTTATAGTGTGTGACTAAAATGGAAAAAAGTTAATATAGAGCAGTCAGCATTTCATATTCAGTGATATACTGCAATAATGTTTTTTATTAAATGTTATAATTTTTTAAAAAATAAACAGAAAATAATCCTATGTATAAAGATACTCCAAGCTGTCTGATAAAAGTGCATAATCACTGGATGAAATTGCAGCATATTGACAGATACTTAGTAATGATTGGTTTGAGATTTTATAGTAACCAGCTACATTGAAACTTCGGTTAAGTTATTAAGACGGCTTTACTTTTTTACTTTCTGAACAGGGGTTTTGCTTTCCTTTGATTCCTGAATCTCACAGGAACTATTTAAATCTAAATGAAAATGCTATATGAAACACCACTTTCCAGCAAATACAGAGACCACTTACTATTGCATTGTAAGCAAACTATACTCTCCTACAGCTTTTTCAGTATGTGAAAGTCTTCAATACTTGAACACCTAATACTTGCCCTGAAACAAAAGGTGAGCAAGGCAAAAAATATGCCCATGACAGAATAAAAGACTTTCACAAACGTGCTGCTAGTGTATTTCTGTTCTCCACAGAGCACACCCACTTTAGGGCTGTGGAGGGCACCCACGCTTGTCACTGTGGCTGGCTCTTAAAGAGCTGCTGGAGAGATCGCCTTCCATCGCTGTAAGTGATTGCAGATGCTCACGAACTGATTGTGTCTCACCCAGTAATGTTTGGCCTTAATTAAAGCTCTCTATTTACCAGGCAATCCCAGTTGTAAGAACAGTGCCTAAAACTTTGTCTTCGTCAGCTGTTCCTCACAAAACAGATGGTTAGACTGAGAAATTTGATCTCTGTTTCCAAGGATGCCACAGGTCTGATCTAAATCTATCAAGAGTACTGGATCATTCACTTATCTAAATTAAACTCAGTCTGAGCCAAATAATCTGCTAACCAAAGTTCAGCTTCAGCAATTCAGAGCCAAATCCAAGTTTTGGGGCTTTCCCTATGGTGGTAGCAACAGCAACTTGGGATGCTGCAGGTACATTAATTTTAAACTATACTCATACATATTTACTTACAAAAAAGAATGTTCAGAGAAAATACCTTCATCATAAAATCTGGGCAGATACCTTATTAACCTTTGGTTTTAAACAAATATAGTTTGCTCTCCACAAATCTTTGTGGGAATGAATACTAGCCTAGAAGAAATAAGTTTCCACTTAGAGTTACAGCCCCTTGCACGGAAAGCAAGTGCAGTTCATATGTAGAAAGGAACCAAATGTAGTGTTGAGAGCCACTAGTCACCTCGAGTTTAAAGCAAGGATGAAGCTACATTGGCCTACAGCATTAGAGAGATTAAAATGAATAAACAAACTCAGCTCACGTAGATCCTGAAAAATTCAGCCTTACCACTACGCAGGCCTAAGGTATGGAATCTAACAGAAAGTTTAACACTGAAAAAGCTTACAGAGAAAGTGTATGTAAGTAAAACTGAGGAAATGGTATTGGTGCATTTTGTCTAATAGAATGTGAAATACACTACTCAAAAAAGTCAAGTATTGCTGGGGTGCTTGTGTTTAATCAACAAATCCATAAATAAACCTCTACAAGGTTTTAATGAAACAGTGAACTAGTGCACTGTGCAATCATAATTACATGTACATAAAAAAAAAGCTTTAAGTTACAATCAAATTTGAGAAAGGAATCCTGCAATTCTGCACCATCCAAAGACAAACCCCTACCATCTGATGTACGGAACAGCCAACTCATGGAGTAATTGCTGGGTGATGATGGTTTTGGGTGTCCAGGCATCATACATGTTCTACCAAATGTATTTCATACACACTCTTACATAGATCTCTGATTAATTTTGTCTCTCTTCAAACTAAAAAAATCATAACTAAATTCCTAATTTATATATCTCAATCCATGTTAAATAAAGGTGAACAGTATTAAACAATAGGAAATAATTTAAATCTTGAGCCAGAATAAGATGAGCTTTCAAAATTTCTCATGATACTCTGCTTTGGTCGCTATGTGACACCCTTGTGTGCATGAGAGAAAGCAGCTCTCCTACTGACACATATGCAAAACTGCCAGTAATATAATACTGACAAACAAGGCAGTATCTGTCCAAAAAGCAGCACAGTTTTTAGCTGCTCAACATATAAGAGGATGATTATAACTTCTTAAAATTATTCATGAGTGATTATGATATGAGTCACTGAAAGGCAGCTCCTTTGGAACAATATATTTGTAAACAAAATTGTCCTTCAGCTTGGCCCCAACAGCTCTTCTTTAGCTCCAATTATGTACAGGAAAAACAACAACAGCAGTGACAGAATATCAAAGTGATGTATTTGCACACAATAAGGAGAATAACTCAGAAGGTACCTGGTAACATACAGTAAGAAATGCTTTCTTACCTGCTTTATCCCACAATAATTTGCTATGTTGTCTACCAGCTCTGACATGACCTGTACTTCATGTGATTTCTTATTATTCATAAACTCATCCGGTTTGATACCTGTATCAGATTAGGAAAAAAAAGACACATTAACACAATCTGTAATAACAAGTATTTGTGATCAATCATAAAAAAAAAAAAATAGCTATTATAAGCTACAGTGATTATATATTTTCAGGATAGTAATTTTTAATTAAAAACTCATTAAATTTTTACAAGATTAAACGTCTGAGTTATGCATGAATTAGCAACATTCAACACACTGTAAAACTCAGGTTTTTTATATAGCATATCTAATACCTGACTAAATATTAGACAATAGCTACTCCTATAAAACGGTACTATTTCTTCGTGTCCATTGAAAAATACTTATTTTTGTCTCATTTATCACATTTACCTTTCCATAAATGAAATATAAGGGCAGGGACAATTCATAATCACACCCTACAGATGTTAATGCCACAGATTCGCTGACAATATCAAGAGGGAGATATCTTTAATAAAAGTTATAAGCGATACTGGGAAGATGAACTTTCCTTTTCTTTATTTACCCTACGGACTGGTTACAGAACTGTTACACCTTTTTGGCAGAAAGTCACTCACTTCAGTGTTGCTGGAGAAGGTGTTACTGAGATGGAGTCAACCTCAACCACGGGTTTACTGCTTGTGGAGAACACCAAGCACGCACTTGCTAACCTCTGTGCCACTCCAGCCAAAGGAGGAGCTCAAAAGTCACTTCCTTGGGAGAAACCCACATATTTCTCTCTGGGGTCCAATGCTGCAGTACACTTGGATCTAGTTAAATTGATGGGAATTTCTGTAAGTCTGAGTGATGGTAGAAGAAACCAGATCATTTCTGATGAGCAGAAAGTCCTAGAAAACAGGACTTCTCTACATGACTAGGCAGATTAATATATTTTCCCATTTTCTGCTTTATGCACAGTATGTGTTCATCTGTCCAGAAACTGATCATTAGACAAAAACTACGTTCATTTCTTGATCAGATTACGCTGGGAGCAGAGCCAAGTGTGTTCCTTCTTTAAAAGAGAGTGGGGAATTGAACTGAGCTCATAAGAAACCCAGCGTTTTCTCTATTTTTCCCAAACCCCAAGGTATCTGTCTATTTCTTAAACATCTGGGGTTTTTATAATAAACTGTTATGACAATACTTAAAATCTAATATAGACTCTATGAACTGACAAAATAAAAAATAGACTAAAAGACTTAAATAATACAAATAGCAGAAACAAGTGTTTGTCATTTCATTGAAGAATCTCCTAAACTTCAAAATTGCAAAGACCCGCACAGCATCCTAAAAAGCTCTTAATTTGTAAGAATATCAGATTAAAGAAAAACAGACAGGAAAAAAAAATAAAAATAAAAAAAGGTCTCTCTTTTTGTTTATATTTGAACATTTTTGTGCCTGGATAGGCTCATCAGAAGAAGAAGCAGAACTGGAACATGAAGAAACTGACATTTAACTTCTTGACAGAAATAAAAGTTGTTTTTTCTCCAAAGCGGCACTGTCACTTTGGACGATGACCACATACTGCATCTCTACTCTCTTCTATATTATGAACTCAAAAGACTGAATGGGGTAATGCTAAGTGAAGTACTATGTCAGAGAGTACTTAATCCAAATTAAGTATTTCAAACATGGTAGAAATCCAGAATGATTACCCAACTTACAAAAGCTGAGGTTCCAGATAGAAAAAACATACTTTGTTTATATCTACAAATATAGATTACTTATCACCTTAGCTATGAAAGCTTCTTAAGTATTTTTTCACTTCTTTCCCTGCTTTCTACAGGAGAACACACTGCTTATATTTCAGCTCAGGGAAAACAATACTTTTTGGAGAAATATATGTTTTTAAAATAAATTTTATTTTTCCTGCATTTTATGCAAAATTCTGATAGGTTTTTACATTATTCTGAAAAACAAAAAGCCATATTACAAACTAATGCAAACAAATGTATCTGGGCACAGTTTTATATCTCCCAGACAACTGAAAATTTGAAAAAAAAATACTAGTTTGACACAAAAACTGTGGAAATTCTTTCTGCTATCACAAAATTATCTTCTTGAAACAAATAATTATACGTCTACAGTTCCTTATTATGTGTACAACTGATGCAGGCAGAACAAATACTAATTTCAAAAACCATCAGAAATTTAGAGAACCATCTCCCTTTGTGATGAAAAAAAATGAAGTGTATTTCAAATGTATTTCAAATACATTACAGAAGTAGCTTGGGTATGATAGAGTAACAGAAAGCTTAATTCTACTAGTTTTAGTTGGTACTGCAATGTTGCTCATTTCCACTGCAAATCCCTAGCATGAGCACCTGTAGTCCATTTGAAGAACTGCTTTAACTCTGTAGTGCCACTTACAGCTATATCTTTAGTTGTGAGGCTGAGCGAGTTGAGGAGAGACTGTTTTTCATATAGGGCTAATACATATGTTTTTAAGATCTCCTATTGCAGGGTGCAGGGGTTTTATACCCCAGCCACCTGTGGAAATTCAGATACACCAGATAAAAAAGTATAAATTTATAGTCCACACCATAAAACTTCATCTATGCATAAGTTTACTACTGTGATTTAACTCCATGATCCAGAGTGAGGAACTGGAATAACCATATGCTAAAAAAAAAAACTCCTCTAAGGCAGAGTGGTGTTCCAGCACATGGAATTTAAAGATGGATTCATTAATAGTCACCACATGGCATGATTATTACCTTGGCCATAAACACACTGCAAAGGTAGAGTACTCTTAATCCAACCCTCATTTCTGGGTCGTTAGGAAGCAAAGTGGAACACCCTTCAGACTCAGAACTCCATTCTGAGTAGTTGTGTCCACAACATGCTTAAAATGTTTGTGCTTCCCAATTATTCGCAGGAAGGATAGCGATGTATCTACATTAAGACTGCAAAGAAGCTAGAGAACTGTGTAAGTATGCAAACTGTGGGAATAGGCTCAAAAGTCTGTTTGTCTTAGAAGAAGAAAACGTATTAAAAACATCTGAAACATAAATGGAATTATCCTGATGCGTATTTTTCAGAATATATGCAGCACCATCATAAAGTTGCCAGTTTTCTCAGACTTAAATTTCTCTTGACTTGCAAGCTTTAGCATGTCAGGGAACAAACTATTTTCTGAAATACAGAAATAAGTCCAAAATGTCTAAAATAGCTCAAAGTTAAAAGATCACAACTTTCATTTGGCAACTTGCACATTATGAATCCATAAATTGGTATTTCGCCTCTGCCAAATGATTACCAGGAACTTCAATTAAGTTAATTTAACTGATATTTACTGCCAATTCAGCACAAAGGTTTTGAATTATAATTCTACTGTAAACATTTGGAACACATTTTATTTTTCCCAAGAAGTACAACTTAGAAGTACTGCAAAAATACAAACCCAAGCCCCAGTTACACAACCAAGCATCACTCCTGCCACACAGAGAACAAAGTATTCAGCAATTGCCTTATTCCTGATGCTCCATTCTGCATGACAAGAAGATGAAAGAATCCTCAAAGTTTTGTCTAAGAAAGTTAATCCAGGTATGAACTCGAGTACAAGAAGGTAGAACTAGAGAATTACAGAAAATTAAGAGGAACATGGGAAATGTGATGTAGTAAAAATGAAAACAGCTAAAAAGCTAGTGGGAAAGAAAAGCAGCATACAGTTGTCAGGTAAGAAAAAAAGGGCTTCTGATGAACTAAGAGCATAGGGAAAGAAGCCAGAAAGTAAGAGGAAAGCACAACAAATTATTAAGAATGCCTCAGCAATGGCATTCTAGTACTTCTAAAAAAACCTGGGGAGCCAGCCATGAAAAATGGCAAAACTGGAAAGAGATCACTGTAGAAAATGGGAGAGATGTGCAACATTTATATAATGGTGCTACCACTCAGGATAAGAAGCCAGGAGTTTTAACGCACCTAGAGATAAAAGGCACTAGAAGGCAAAGGCAGAGAGCTGTTCAGTCTGTCTCTTAAAAACTAATGAGAAATCTCAATGAGAGTGACAAATCTAGAGAGGCTGAGGACTCCATGAATAGTACATTTGCAGTGAAAATGACAGCAGTCCAAGTAAGGATAAATGCCAGTTTATCATCTGATTTAAAAAATATAATTGGGGTAAGACTCCCAGTGTCCAACCTGATGCCAGTTTAAGAGTGTTTTAATTCAATTCCTTTAACTACAGAAAATGATATTAGTTTTATCACATATAATTGGTATTGGTCCCAAACATACAGAATCAATAAAATCTTTTTTTCCTAAGACATCAAACATTTGCCATATTTTAGGGTGATACTTCTAAGAAAAGCATGAGTAGCAACTATGATTCTTGCCACTCAAAGAGAATTAACGACGTATCTCAAATAGTGATGTGCCCGAATCTCTGTCCCATCCGCTTTAAAACTGAAACCCATGATGGGTCTACAGATACTGAATGCTCAAATTTTAGCAAGAGAATCCATTTTGTAAACAAAGACAATGAAGAAATTGTCTAGGAAGAAATGAAAACGGAAGTGAGGATCATGTAGGGAAAAAACCTCAAACAACAAACTACCCTCCAAAACCAAAACTCTCTTATAGTCCTACAGAGAATACGTAAACATTTAAATACAAATGTAAATATACCTGTTGCTCCTTCACTGTCTCCTTTCAGTGCTTCAAGCACATCTTCTAATGGGGTGCACGCTCCAAGGTTGGACAAAGAATAATACTTAGCAGCCAGGGCAAACAAATGTACATTGATAAGCTTCTCAGAGTTTTCACAAAATGCACCGGAAAAGATATCATCATCTGCACATAAAAGAAAAGGAAAAGATTTTTGTAAACAGTGCTTAACAGCTCTCCAATAGTGCTGACAGAGAACTACAGGCAATAAATACTTAGTATCAGACACAACTGGCCATTTATCTGCTTCCCTAAGTGGGAAAACTCATTATTTTTCTTCAGCTGTATTCCCCCTTCAGAACCAAGGTCAAATTTTGCTCTTAGCTGAACCAGTGCAGATGTGGAAGAATCTGTTGCTTCAGCAGACCTACTTTAGTGTAATTGACAAGCTAATTCAGTTGACATTATCACTTCTCTTTTGTTTACAAACTTGTCCTAGTCAGCTTTATGTGCCAATATACACTATTAGATTTTTTTTTTTTAAGGAATGCAGCTGTTAAGTATATGAAATGTTTTGATTCACAATCACTCAATTCATGTACTTTCAAAGCTGCTTTCGTAACCGCTGAATACTGTGAGAATTAAATTAATTTTTATTTCCAAGCAGGTGTGGGCCAAAGTTAGATTCCAATGCATACTTTGTTGGATTCATGATGAAATACTTCATTTTAGTATTACTTAGTACTGAGTTTCAAAAATGTACGTTTATTTTTAAGTGAATGTCTAGGTTTAAAAGACAGGT